>JAXLNO010001973.1:94212-209212 GCA_038087875.1 Malacoraja senta | reverse complement strand
CTGTCTGTCTGTCTGTCTGTCTGTCTGTCTGTCTGTCTGTCTGTCTGTCTGTCTGTCTGTCTGTCTGTCTGTCTGTCTGTCTGTCTGTCTGACTGTCTGTCCGTCCGTCCGTCCGTCCGTCCGTCCGTCCGTCCGTCCGTCCGTCCGTCCGTCCGTCTGTCTGTCTGTCTGTCTGTCTGTCTGTCTGTCTGTCCGTCCGTCCGTCCGTCCATCCGTCTCTCTGTCTCTCTCTCTCTCTCTCTCTCTCTGTCTGTATGTCTGTCTGTCTGTCTGTCTGTCTGTCTGTCTGTCTGTCTGTCTGTCTGTTTGTCTGTCTGTCTGTCTGTCTGTCTGTCTGTCTGTCTGTCTGTCTGTCTGTCTGTCTGTCTGTCTATCTATCTATCTATCTATCTATCTATCAATCTATCTCTCTATCTAGCTAGATATAGCGGCATCTTGCTATCTAACTATCTAGCTACCTGGCTATCCGGATATCTAGCTAGTTAACCAATACTAGACAGCTAGTTAGCTAAAGCCTTACATAGCTTGGTATCCCGTTCTATCTAGATAACTAGATAGCTAGTTAATTAGCTAGCTCGCTAGCTCGTTCGACAGCTGGATAATTAACTGATAGCTAGCTAGCTTGATAGGTAGCAGGGTAGCTAGCTAGTTAGATAGCTCGACAGCTACTAACTTGGAAGATAACTGGGCAGCTAGATAGATAAATAGCCAACTATATAGCCGCATAGTCGGACAGCTAAATGGATAGCTAGATAGCAAAGCGAGCTAGATACCCAGCAATGTGGATAGATAGATAGATAGCCAGCTAGCGAGATAGCTAGATAGCTAAAGACCAGGATACCTAAATATCTTGCTAGATAGCCGGGGCTATGACTAGATAGCCAGCTAGCTAGATAGCTAAGTAGATCGACAGAGAGCTACACAGCTAGATAGTGAGGTAGCAGGATATCTAGATATGTAGCTAGATAGATAGCTGGATAGATAGATAGCAATATCGTTAGGTAGCCAGCTAGATAGATATCTCGATAGAAATATTGCTGAGGTAGACACAAAATGCTGGAGTAACTCAGCGGGTCAGGCTGCATCTCCGGAGAGAAGAGCTAGAAACATAGCTAGATAGTTGGCTAGATAGCTAGAGAGCTATATTATCTAGCTAGATAAATAGCTAGCTTGCTAGTTAGATCGCTAAATAGCCAGATTGCGAAATAGCTGTGTAGCTAGATTGCTAGATAGCTGGTTAGAACAATAGCTGGATAGCTAGCTAGCGAGAAAGCTAGATAGCTGGATGGCTATATATTTAGATAGTTATATAGTTAAATAGCTTGATTGCTAGGTGTCTAGATAGGTAGCTAGCTTTAGAGTTATCCTGATGTCTAGCTATAGGTAGATAGGTAGCTACATATTAGCTAGATGGCTGGGACGGTGTTCTGGCGGTGGTGGCCTGAGTCCGGGGTTCGGCCGCGGGCCAGCGGCTGCGTCTGCAGGACTGGTGGGCGGCAGCTTCGACCACCCCGGGCCGCGGTGTTTGAGCTGCGGGAAACATCACCCGGGGGGTATCGCCTCAGCGCAGAGGGAGAAGAGGAGGGAAGAGACTGCAGACCTAAGACTTTTGCCTCCATCACAGTGAGGAGATGTTGGGTGGACTCACTGTGGTGGATGTTAATATGTGTTTATTGTTGTTTTATGTATGACTGTTGCAATTTCGTTCAGACTTCGGTCTGAATGACAATAAAATGACAAATAAATCTAATCTAATCTAACATAGGCAGATAGGTAGCAAGCTAGCTAGATAGTTGGCCAGACAGACAGACAGACAGACAGACAGACAGACAGACAGACAGACAGACAGACAGACAGACAGACAGACAGACAGACAGACAGACAGACAGACGGACAGACAGACAGATCTGGATAGATTGATCTGGATAGCTCGATATCCAGATAACAAACTAATTAGCTGGATAGGTAGGTATAGCTAGGTATCTAGATGGCTAGATTGCTCGATATCTAGATAGCTAGATAGCTAGGTGTGTATACCGCTAGATAGCTGGATAGCTAGATAGCTAGACAGCTATGGCAAGGACTAGATAGCTAGCTAGCAGGCTAATTCACTAGATACCTAGTTCTCTAGATAACTAAGTAGCTAGATAGCTAGACATTTGGATGGCTAGATAGCTCCTAGATAGATAGCTATATGGTCTGTTAGCTAGATATCTGGAGAGCTTGTTAGCAAGATAGCGGGATATTTAGTTATATTGCTAGATGGAGAGCAGGATACCTAGATATCTAGCTATATAGATAACCAGATAGCTATATATGAAGGTGCCTGGATAATTCCCACCGCAGTACTGTAGCACATCCACAGTAATATCCCTTCCAGAAATATATCCCGCCACACCAATACTAGACAGCTAGAGAGCTACATAGCTAGGTATATAGTTGGCAATCCAGATAGCTAGATAGCCAGTTAGTTGGATAGCTACCTAGCTAGTTCGATAGCGGGACAACTAGATAGCTAGGTTGCTTGATGTGTAGCAGGATCGAAAGATAGATAGGCAGCCAGATAGATACATAGCTAGATTGATAATTGGATAGCTAGATAGCTAGACAGCCATCTAGATAGCTGCATAGCCGGAGAGATAGATAGATAGATAGATAGATAGACAGACAGACAGGCAGACAGACAGACAGCCAGACAGACAGACAGACAGACAGACAGACAGACAGACACAGACAGACAGACAGACAGGGAGACAGACAGACAGACAGACAGACAGATAGATCGATATAATATAGATAGATAGATAGATAGATATATAGATAGATAGATAGATAGATAGATAGATAGATAGATAGATAGATAGACAGACAGACAGACAGACAGACAGACAGAGAGCAATATTTAACTAGATATCTATGTAGTTAGATAGCTAGATATCTCGATAGTTAGATGGCTAGATAGCTGGAATGCTAGAATGTTAGGTAGGTAGGTAGCTAGATATCTAGATAGCTGGATAGCTGGCTGGTAGATAACTAGGTAGCTAAATAGCTAACTAGGTAGATAACTAGGTAGCTAGCTAGCTCGACAGCAAGATTATCTATATTACTAAAAGTCTGATCTTGATTGCTTTTGGCCCACTGTGGTGCGATTTCCGAGAGAACGCCGCCACCTACGGCCGTCATTTTTGGCCACCTCGCTCAGAGCCCCCCTTCGCCTTCCTGGACCAGAGGATTTGTCCCATCGATGGAAAATGAGAGAAATATGAATGTTTTAAAATATTCCCCATTCTCTCTGCTGCCCCCGCTGGCGGCAGGGGGAGGGATTATAAAACCCGGAAGTGTCGTGCCTCACTCAGTCTCTGCCAGACCCAGGAAGGCAGAGGGTCACGGCTCTCTGAGCTGTGAATAACACTGAATGTATTGGTTGTAAAATATTTGCAAATTTGTTTCTCTTGGCTGTTAAAAAATGTTTACAGGAAACGTATTGGCTGTAAAGTATTTGCAAATTTGTTTCTGTTGGCTGTTAAAAAATGTTTACAGGAAATGTTTTGGTTGTAAAGAGTTTGCAAATTTAATTCTGTTGGCTGTTAAAAAAATGTTTAGAGGAAATGGTTTGGTTGTAAAGTATTTGTAAAATGTTTATGTAAATGTTTATGTTTATGTTTAAAATAAAATGTAAAATGTAAAATGTTTACTGGAAATGTTTTGGTTGTAAAGTATTTGCAAATTTGTTTGTGTTGGATTTAAAATGTTTGCAACAGTTTTCAGATGGATAAAGCATGAATAAACATTTTATTAGATCAGAACTGTTTAATTTTTAAAATTGGCGCTCATTCTGCGATTTTCGCTTGGTTGCAAGATAGCGTCGATGACGTCATTTCCGGTTAGCGGCAAGATGGCGCTGAGTGCGTCATTTCCGGTTCGTGGCAAGATGGCGCTGACTGCAGAAGACACAGAGTGCAGGCGCTGCTGAAGAATACAAGAGAGCTGACTGCACTGTCTATGGTAAGTGTGTTAGTTGGACGTTATTTAAAGCATGTTTTTGTTTCAGAAGCAGTCTCTGCAGGAGGCTTTAAACGTTTGAATCGTTCGGTTTACACAATGTATGTTTACCACGTTCTAAAGGTACTTGGCATTTTAGTATTGGTTGTGAGTGTGTGTGTCTGTTTTTTTCAGGAAATATTTTGGTTTGTAAAGTATTTGCAAATTTGTTTCTGTTGGCTGTTAAACAAAAGTTTACAGGAAATATTTTGGTTGTAAAGAGTTTGCAAATTTGTTTCTGTTGGCTGTTAAAAAATTTTTTACAGGAAATGTTTTGGTTGTATAGTATTTGTAAAATGTAAAATGTTTATGTAAATGTTTATGTTTATGTTTAAAATAAAATGTAAAATATAAAATGTTCACAGGAAATGTTTTGGTTGTAAAGAGTTTGAAAATTTGTTTCTGTTGGCTTTTAAAATGTTTGCAACAGTTTTCAGATGGATAAAGCATGAATAAACATTTTATTAGATCAGAACTGTGCTTAATTTTAAAATTGGCGCTCATTCTGTTTTTCGCTTGGTTGCAAGATGGCGTCGATAACGTAATTTCCGGTTAGCGGCAAGATGGCGCTGAGTGCGTCATTTCCTATTCGTGGGAAGCAGCGGGATGGTGACGTCAAGATGGCGGCAAGTGCAGCCGCTGCTGAATAATTCATGACTTTACTGCTCTGTGTATGGTGAGTGTGTTTGTTAGATGTTATTTAAAAGCAGCATTTTGTTTCAGCAGCAGCCTCCACAGCAGGCTTTACAGATTCGTTTTACACACTGTATATTCAACACGTTCTGAAGTTACTTGGCATTTTAGTATTGTGTGTGCGTGTGTGTGTGTGTGTGTGTATGTATGTTTGAATGTGTGAATGAGTCTGTGTGTGTGAATGAGTCTGTGTGTGTGAATGAGTCTGTGTGTGTGAATGAGTCTGTGTGTGTGAATGAGTCTGTGTGTGTGAATGAGTGTGTGTGTATGTGGATATGTGTGTATGTGTGTGGATATGTGTGTATGTATGTGAGTGTGTGTGGGAATGTGTGTGATTCTGAATGAGTCTGTGTGTGTGAATGAGTCTGTGTGTGTGTGTGTGAATGTGTGTGTGAATGAGTCTGTGTGTATGTGTGTGAATGTGTGAGCGAGTGTGTGTATGTGTGTGTGAATGAGTGTGTGTGTGAGAATGAGTCTGTGTGTGAATGTGTGTGTGAATGAGTCTGTGTGTGTGTATGAATGAGTCTGTGTGTGAGTGTGAATGAGTGTGTGTGGAATGAGTCTGTGTGTGAGTGAATGTGTATGTGTGTGTGAATGAGTCTGTGTGTATGTGTGTGTGAAAGAGTCTGTGTGTGTGCGTATGAGTGTGTGTGTGTGTGTGAATGAGTCTGTGTGAAGAGAGGGGAGAGAGAGAGACCGGGGAGAGAAAGGGGGGAGAGAGAGGGGAGAGGAAGGTGGAAAGAGAGGGGAGAGAGGGGAGAAAAAGGGGGAAGAGAGAGGAGGGGGAAGAGAGGGGGAGAGAGGAGAGGAATGGGGAAGGAGATGGGAGAGAGAGGAAGGTCAAATATTAATTTAGTTTAATTGATTATTGTAAATGTAATCTTATAAAGTAGAGGGAGAGTGGGGAGAGAGGGAGAGGTGAGTGAGAGAGAGAGGGAGCGGGAGAGGTGAGTGAGATAGAGGGGGAGCGAGAGGGGGAATGAGAGAAGGGGAGTGAGAGAGGGGGGATAGAGTGGGGGACAGAGAGAGGGGGAAGAGAGGGGGCAATGAGAAAGGTGCAAAGAGAGAGGGAGAGATAGAGGGCGGAGAGGGTGTATCAAATATTAGTTTAGTTTAATTTATTGTTGTAAATGTATTCATAAAGTGGAGGGGAGGGAGAGAGGGGGGTAGGGGAGATGCATTCTGATAAATTGGAGAGGGGAGAGAAAGACGGGAGAGTGAGAGGGAGGAGAGAGAGGGCAGAGGGGGACGGAAGAGGAGGGAGAGAGAGGGGGTAACAGATATTAGTTTAAAAGAGTGTATCAAATATTTGTTTAGTTTCCGCGCTGTGTCACTAAAGTAAACAAGTGTGTCAACGGTAGATTGCTGGTCGGTTGGTCGACTCGATGGGCCGAAGGACCTGTTTTTGCGCTGTATCTCTGAAGTAAAAAGGGAAAAGTGAAGCAGGAAGAGGAGGGTGAGAGTTTGGGGCCTGTTTCAAGATGGCCAACTTTTGCCTCCTGTTCCCAGCGGAGGGCAGCAAAATGGCCGTTTCTCCCCCCGCCCCAATCCCTCGTGTTCACGAAAAATCACCATTCCACCCCGTATCCAGAGTCCCCTTGATGGTCAGCATCTACACTGGATTGGTGGTGGTGTTTCAAATCAGTGTGAGGGGGAGAGGGAGAGGGGGGCTAGACACAGGGAAGAGAGAGAGGGAGCGAGAGAAAAAAGAGAGAAAGGGGGGAGAGCGAGGGAGAGGGAGTGAGAGATAGGGAGGAGAGGGGCTATCTGTACAGAGTTTGCACGTTCTCCCCGTGAACTGCGACCTCTCAGAGATCTTCGGTTTCCTCCCAAACTGCAAAGACGTACAGGTTTGTAGGTTCATTGGTTTGGACAGGGAAGACGGAGAGGGGGAGAGGGAGAGAGGGGGAGAGAGAGAGAGAGAGTGAGGGGGAGAGGGGTTGAGAGGGAGAGAGGGGGAGAGGGAGAAAGAGAGAGAGAGAGAGAGAGAGAGAGAGCGAGAGAGACTTTCTGTACGGAGGTTAGGTTAATTGGTTTGGTAAATGTAAAATTTGTCCGTGGTGAGTGTAGGATAGTGTTCATGTACAGGGATCGCTGGTCGGCGCGGAGCCGGTGGGCCGAAGGAGCTGTTTCCGCGCTGTGTCTCTAAACTAACGAAGGGGGAGAGAGAGAGAGAAGGAGAGAGAGAGGGGGAGAGAGAGAGGGGAGAGGGAGATAGAGGGGGTAGAGATAGAGGGAGAGAGAGGGGGGTGAGAGAGAGGGAGAGAGATAGAAAACGGGGAGGGTGTGGGGGGGAGAGACAGGGAGAGGCGTTAGAGAGACAGGGGTACAGAGAGAGAGTTTAATTTAGACGTACAGAGGGCAGAGATAGAGAGGGTGATAGAGATATGGGGTGGGGGATAGAGAGGGGGAGAGAGCGAGAGGGGTAAGATAGAGAGGGGGGAGTGTATGGCTGGTCGACACGGACTCGGATGGCTGAAGGGCCTGTTTCCACACGGTATCTCTGATGTGAAAATTTGTTTCTTAAAAAGCAGATATCAACAACCGTTGAAGGCAATCTTTAATCCAATCGTCAGCCGGAAGCGGCGAGATTACAATGAGCACAAACGTTGCTCAGTGCTTCTCGTGCTCCACTCACAGGACAATGCCGAGTTAGCACAATTATACATGTTTCTTATCAGTAAAACACTCCTACCGTCTGAATATGGCATGACTGAAAGATTCTGTAGCCTTTCACAATATAGGAAAGCTGGGTCCAAATGGAGCTCGACCAATGACAAGTTATTACTTATCTCTGGAGCATCAGCTACTTTTTTTCAATCTCGGCTTCTTTATGGCCTTGAAGAAGCAAATGGTATTACTGCAGGCTGCCATCTTAATGTCTTTAATGAAAAGTCAACCTGCCCTCCATATTGTGTTCCATATAATTTACAAAGTCATTCAGACTTGGCACCGAGCCATTCTTTGTTCAACTAGTCCATGCTTTTGTAGAAGAAAGACTCCATTTTAGGTTTGACTATTAGATTTGACTATTAGCTCTTTTTCAGAAAGAGCGAGAGGGGAATAATAGAGAGGGGGGGTATGGCCGGTTGACACGGGTGGCGGAAGGGCCTGTTTCCACGCGGTATTTCTGAAGTAAAAAGCGAAAAAGCTGATCAAGGAGAGGAGGGCGAGAGTTTGGGGCCTGTTTCAAGATGGCCGATTTTTGCCTCCTGTTCCCAGCGGAGGGCGAGAAAGTGGCCGTTTCAATAGACAATAGACAATAACCAATAGACAATAGGTGCAGGAGTAGGGCATCTGGCCCTTCGAGCCTGGCATCTGGCCCTTTGATCATGGCTAATCATCCATAATCAGTGCCCTGTGCTGATCATCCATAATCAATACACCGTTTCCTCCCCGTGTCCACGAAGAATCACAATTCCTCTCCCATATCCAGAGTCCCCTTCATGGTCAACATCTACACTGTATTGCTGGTGGCGTTTAAGATCAGAGAGAGGGGAGGGATATAGAGAGAGAATGGGGAAAGAAAGAGAGGTGAAGAGAGAGGGGGGGGTGTTAGAGGGAGGGGAGAAACAGGGGAGAAAAGGATGGAGAGGGTAAGATGGAGGAGAGAGGGGGAGATAGAGGGGAACTAAAGTGTGAGCAGAAGGAAAGAGAAAGAGAGAGAGGGATTAGAGCTATATGGGGATATAGAGGGGTGTAGCGGATGTCAGATGTTAGTTTAGTTTATATATTATTGTAAATGTATTCTTATAAAGTAGAGGCGGGACAGAAATGGGGTGGGAGAGAAAGAAGGGAGAGAGAGAGGGTGGAGAGGTAGAGGGGGGAAGGAAGGGTAAGGAGAGAGAGGGGGTAACAAATATGAGTTTAACTTTATTATAAAGCGGAGGAGGGGAGATGGTATCAAATATTCGTTTGGTTTATTATTGTACATTTATTGTAAGATTAGTTTATTCAGTAAAAGGAGTGGAGAGAGATGGGGGGATGGGAAGAGAGAGGGGGAAGTGTGGGGAAGAGAGATTGGGGAAGGGAGAGAGATTGGGGAGAAAGGGGACAGAAAGAGAGATAGAGGGCGAGAGGGAGAGAGTGGGTGAGAGGGGGGGACAGAGAGAAGGCGAGAGAGAAGGGAGAGAGAGAGGAGAGAGGGTGGGAGAGAGAGGAGAGTGGTTGCGTGAGGGGAGAGAGAGAGGGTGGAGGTGGTATCAAAATATGAGTTTAGTTTAATGTTTTATTGTAACTATTCTTATGAAGTGGGGGGGGGGGAGAGGGGAAGGTAGGGGAGGGAGAGAGAGGGTGTTACAAATATGAGTTTAATTTATTGTACATTTATTATAAAAAGGAGGGGGTAGAGTCTTTTAGATCGTAGTTTAGTTTATTATTGTAATGTATTATAACAAAGTGGAGAAGGGGGGCGGAGATGGGGAGAATGAGGGAACATGTTTAGTTTTCAGTTTAACTATTTAGTTTAGAAAGAGAAGCGGTGTCGGGGCCGGAGGGGATGGGGTTACAGACACGGGCACGAGGCCATTTTGTCAAACTCATCTCTTGCCTCAGACCCACAGCGCGGAAACAGGCCCTTCGGCCCAACTTGCCCACCCGGCTTCGATCCTGACCTTGTCAGCCCGGGACTGACGCATGGAAGATCTGGCGGTGAATGTCAGGAGCCGGAGCCCGCAGCGGAGAGACTGCGGCCGCCTCTGGGGGGCGCTGAGGGCGCGGATTTATCAATGAGCCGATACACTGAGGTGAGCGGACATTTCACCGCGCTCATCACCTGCTTCCTGAACGTGGACTGTGTCACCGCGTAAATAAATGTGTTCGTGCAGCAGCTGACATTCCTCAGCAAATACCCGACGTTGCTAACGATCCAATGAGAATCATTCCAATCATTTGCATTTCCTGTGATCTGATAATAGACGAAGAATACAACCTCCTCCTGCTCTCCATCTCCGGGTCACTGCGGTTCTCCCCCTTGCTCTCCCCCCTCAGCCCCTTACGAACCCGACTGGCCACTAAAATGTGCCGGACTATCAGAGCGTTGAGCAGCAGGATTACAGCGAAAGGGATGAACGGAGTTGAAACCGCGTCGAGCCAGTCAAATGCCACCCACCCGGGGTCAGTGTAATAACTGTTCATCGTGACACAGTCCCACGGGACATTGTCAATAATATATCTGGGTTCCCGTATGAAGTAGCGGGGAACGTTTTTCAGACAGAACAGAACGCCGACTGTTGCGAGAACCGCTGCCGCAGTTTTCCCGCTGCAATATTTTGTCTTCAGCTTCTGGCAACAAATGGCGACAAACCGATCAAAGGTGAAAGTGACGGTGAACCAGACAGAACAGTCTGCAGAAGCAGGCTGCAGTACAGCGTTAACTCTGCACACAGGGGTGATGGTCAGGAAACTCCAAAAAAAGTAATGATATTTGATCTGATAAAAGATGACCTCGGTGATAATGACCAGTAGATCGGCCGCTGCCATGGCCACCAGGTAGCGAGTGGTGCAGGTGGAGAGGCCGCACTTTCCCCGGGACAGGATCACAATCGCCACTAAATTCACTGCGGGAAGAGAAGGGAACGGACACTGGGCATTACTGAACACGTTCTCCGGGGCAGAACACCAGCCCAACTTTCAGCCAAAGATCAGGAGGGTTGGAGTCGGTGCGCGGCTGCAAGTTTAATAATGTCAGACCCGGCTCCGACAGTGCCCGACCTGCCTGCTTCAGGGGAGAAGAGATAAGGCGACGAGCGGGGTAAATGGCGGCAATGGAACGAGCAGTCACCCGCGACAATAGGCGGAATGGTCGTTTCGATAGAGAGTTGCCACGACAGTCGTGGTCACGACCCCTGACCGGTACTGTTGCCACGCAACGTCTTCTGGAGTACACGCGGTGAACATCAGGTAAGCACATACTCTGGCTGCCAGTACAGCGACCCTTCTTCTGTCCCAGCATCCGGCCTCCACACTGATTGGTTCCACGCTCACGGACCCAGGGCCGTCTGTCCCCTGGCCGGGGGGGGGGGGTGGGGGTCAGGGGGGGTCGGTTTTTTTTTAGTGCCGATGCCGTTGCAGCGCGGTCAGTGACTCTGAGTGGGCGGAAGGACCAAACTGTCCCCAATTCTAATGCATCTGACGGGAACGTTGCCAGGTAGTCGGGGGGAGGGGATGGGCTCGGGGTGCCGGTGGGGGGCTCGAGGTGCCAGGGCGGCGGCGTGGCGGGGGGTCGGGGTGCCGTTGGAGGGGCGTTGGGAGGCCGGGGTGCCGGTGGGGGATCGGAGTGCCGGTGCCGTTGCAGCGCGGTCAGTGACTATCGATGGACGGATGGACCAGGCTCTCCCTAATTCTGCTGCAGCTGACGGGGACGTTGCCGGGTGTTCGTTCCCGTGTGTCCGCTGTCCGGAGCCGCGGCCACGCTCCACTTGGTCCCGTGTGTTGGCCTTGCCGATCCACTGCCCGTGAAAGTGCGCCCGCACAGGGGGAGACGGGACCGAGGGCGCCCGTGGTCGGACAGCGCTGACCCCGAGGGAAGACTGGGGGCTGTCCCGATGGATGCGCTCTTTCGGCCGCTTACACCTTGGTGCTTGGGTTCAGAGCAAAGATGCTAGAGAATTTGGTTCAGAGCGCTCAGTCACCCTCCACAATTATTTACAACGCAGAAATGGACCATTTCGGCGGTTTTTAGAAGGCAAGAAATTCTGCGTTTCGTGTGTAAACTGTGTATGCCGGAGGCTGCCACGTCCTCCAGGAGGATTGAGCTGCTCCGTGCGTCACGCCCTTTAACCCGATGACGATGCTTGCATGTCCTCTATAGTTTAACCATTGCTCTGGAACTCGGCATCTGATGGGGACGAGGAGTGTTCCAGAAGGAATGCGGGGACAATTTAGAAGCCGGCAGCAGAATGGCTCCGTTAATGGATTCATTCCACTGTGAGTTCAGTTCGGTAATCAACACACGCCGGTAGATCCGCGGCCACTGGTTTAGCAGATCGATCCAATTATTGATCATCAGGCGGCGGATTCCGACTGTGACATACTCCACAGTGAGACGTGTCCACAGGAGCGGGTGTTCACTCTGTTCAATAACTCACACACAGTGAATTTCACAATGTAAACCCCTCACAGTCACACCGTCCCGGAGAGCTGCCTGTCCCGAGCACTGGGACAACTCTGGGCATGGTCCCACTGAAGGCAAGAACAACATTCTAGTAGGTCCCGGCAGTGAGAGAAAGAGTGGGTTAGTTCAGGCTGTCTGAAAATAAGAAAAAAACAATGGTTCAACGATCCTTTATTGTCACGTGTACCGAGCTACAGTGAAATTTGTTTTACCATGCAGTCATACAAAACCCCCCAACAAGATTCATAAACACATAAAGATTAAACAAAAACTTAAACAGCCACCACAGCGGCGTGTGAGAATCCCCAGGGCACACAGCATAAGCGGAGACCGACAGCCAATTAGTTCATTGTCCGGGCCACACACACGCTTCTTCACCGTGATGTGACCAGAGTTGTCCCGACCGCTGTCAATCTCTGTGCAGTCCCTTTCCGCCCGAACAGTCAGAAAGCCGACCGCACTCGCACCAGACTCCATGATGTTGTCATGGCGCGATGTCCCCGCAAACACCGAGATCACCGCACTCACTGCACTCCCTCTGAATCCTCACCAGCGCAGGCAACACGCCCTTCCTGATTTTCCGCGCGCTCGCAATCCCCAATGTAATGGAAGACGAATAAAGTTTACCTTCTTTCCTCCTTCTCTCCCGCGTTCGGGGCAAACGAAACTTCCGCAGTCCGGACGATCGAAGCTCCTGCAGTGGGCGATCGAATCCCCCGCATCAGGTAGATCGATGTTCCCGCGATCGGGGTGGTCGAAGCTCCGGCTGTTGGAGCTCCCGGTGTCGATCCCTAAAAGGGACCGCCCGCTCCACGAGGCCGCAGTATGGACGGAGATACGATGCGGAAAAAAGTCGCATCTCCGTCGAGGGAAGAGATAAAACGTTTACCCCAAACACCGCAACCACCCCCTCCATCCCCACATAATACAAAATGTAAAGATACATTAAAACACAAGTAAAAACAGACTAAGAACAATAACAGAAGATAGGACGAGACAGGCTGCTTGCGAGGCTGCCACGTACGGCGCCACCCAGTGAATCACCGCATTATTTCAAAAATATTTTACTAAGAGTTCTGATATAGTTCACATATTCTTGAACAGTTGGGAAGTTTGTAACATGATCAGAATCAGATCAACACCGGTTAACACACAAAGTTATAAAACATGATTTTTTTTGTGCTCACTTACCAGGGACTCCAACGGCAGCAATGGCCACGTACAGGAATTTCTCCACATCGAAATATTCCAAAAGCTTTTGCCCCATTTTTGTGCCCAGCGGTGTGTCACCGTAAGCGAGCGGTAATCTCGGAATGAAATGCTGCCGCAGAACATTACCTGACACTTTATGCCATTTTCCGTTTCCACAGGGACAGTGACGTTTCATCAGAATTTAAAAAATAGAAATTTCGACATTATTCCCAAACAGATGACATCAGTCAGATGAAATCCCCGCTGAGTGAAACAGATTGTGATTTATTTAGGGAATTGAATGAGAAACTCCAAAGACTCGGAATTGTGCTCAATCTCGCTATATTAAAATTGTATTTTTTTCACTCAACAGCAAAGAGTCATCAAGAGGCAGTAAGCAGCAGAACACAACAGGAGACACAATAAGAAATAACTTGATACATCTCATCTTTAACAATTAAATTGTTGATATATTTTGTCATTCACATTTTAAACTTGAATAAATCCTTTTTCGACATGCCATGCCTGCGTGTTCTTCATCGCAATGAGAACCCAATAGGAAGTAATGGCTGCGATGTCGCAGAGCCACTAAGAGTGCATGGGGGTGGGGGGGAGGGTGAGGGGAGATGGACTGAATGCGTGGGGCTGGAGGGAAAAGGCAAGGAGCAGAGTGGGGGGGGGGGTTGAAGGGAGAAGGGGTGACTGAGTGAACTGGCATCATACCATCCGTGAGTGACTGCACTGCCAGCACGCCAGCCATGAGCAAGTGAACTGCCAGCTCACCAGCTGTAACTGACTGAAGTGCCAGCCCACCAGCCATCACTTGGTTAACTGCCTGCCCACCAGCCACGACTCACTGAACTGCAAGTCCAAGAATCCATTGTCCACAATTTCCACATTAGCCGTCTGGAAACCAATCCCTTCAGCGTAAAACACCCATACTAACTCTTCAGGATAGACGTCCATCCTTCATTTCTGTGATCTGTAAAAAGAAAAGAAAATTTCTAAAATTGATTGTCCACCCTCTCGCCCTTATATCTCACAGAGTCTGTCACCTGTTTTCGGCAGAATTTCTGGCAGTTTCTCAGCTGCCAGCCCGCCAGGCCTGAGTTAATGACCTGCCAGCACGCCAGGCCTGAGTTAATGACCTGCCAGGCCTGAGTGACTGAGCTGCCAGGCCTGAGTGACTGAGCTGCCTGGCCTCAGCGACTGAGCTGCTATCCCAAGAATGCATTCGGCCCACAATGTCCATACTAGCCCTTTGGAAACCAGTCCATTCAGCCCATAACACCCATGCTAGGTCTCCAGAATGCACCCCCCGCTGACCAGCAATTTTGGAATTGGTGGAGAGTTAGAATATTGCGTTGAGGAACCAGCCCTCCCGTGTGAAGCTGGGACCCAACGGATCCCACTTCATCTAGTATACATTGAAGTCATTTTCGAAGATGCGCCAACGCTCAGCGAGGTCGCCATCAAACACTAGCGGTTCGGGCTTGCGAAACGTTGTAGCTATGGCGAAATAATAAACAGTAAAGAAGAAAAACTAAAACAAACGGGAATCAAACTAGGCGAATAAGGGTTTCAAACTTTCTGACACAATGTTGTGTAATGAGACCAACACACAGGAGTAATAACTCATAGGTAGACACAAATGCTAGAGAAACTCAGCGGTGAGGCAGCGTCTATGGAGCGTAGGAATAGGTGACGTTTCGGGTCGAGACTGAGACTTCAAACTGATGTATGTG
This sequence comes from Malacoraja senta, assembly GCA_038087875.1. Lineage (NCBI taxonomy): Eukaryota > Metazoa > Chordata > Chondrichthyes > Rajiformes > Rajidae > Malacoraja > Malacoraja senta. The sequence continues at coordinate 194,428 of JAXLNO010001973.1, read as the reverse complement.
TGGGGGGGGGGGGAGGGGGGCGCAGGAAGCAGAAAGGAAGAGGCGGAGACAGAGGGCTGTGGGAGTGCTGGGATGAGGAGGGGGAGAAAGCAAGGACTACCTGAAATTGGTAAAGTACCCAAGCGAAATATGAGGTGCTGCTCCTCCAGTTTGCGGTGGGACTCTGGCCACGGAGGAGGCCGAGGACGAGACAATAGACAATAGACAATATACAAGGGAATTTATTGAGTAACCCCAAAGACTCGGAATTGTGGCGACACTGACGGTTGGAAATTGGGACCGGCATTGTTCCAGCAAAGGGGATATTGTTTCAAACTACATCAGATCCAACTCTCCACCTCATAGATCATCGACCATAGACCATAGGTGCGGGATTAGGCCATTCGGCGCATTGAACCAGCACGGCCATTCAATGTGATCATGGCTGATCATCCACAATAAGTACCCCGTTCCTGCCTTCTCCCCATATCCCCTGACTCAACTCTTTATAATAGACCTATCTAGCTCTCTCTTGAAAGTATTCAAAGAACCGACCTCCATCGCCCTTCCTGCCTCTACCGTCAAAACCCTTAATAATCTTATATGTTTCAATAAGATCCCCTCTCACCCTTCTAAACTATACCAGCCCAACTGCTCCATTCTCTCAGCATATGGCAGTCCCGCCATCCCGGGAAATAACCTTGTGAACCTATGCTGCACTCCCACAGTAGCAAGGTCCTTCCTCAAATTAGGATGCCAAAACTGCACACAATACTCCAGGTGTGGTCTAACTAGAGTCCTATACAACTGCTGAAGGACCTCTTTGTTCCTATACCCAACTCCTCTTGTTCTCATGGCCAACATGACATTCGCTTTCTTCACTGCCTGCTGTACCTGCATGCTTACTTTCATAGACTGATGTACAAGGACCCCCATATCCCTTTGTACTTCCCCTTTTCCAAACTTGACGCCATTTAGATAGTAATCTGCCTTCCTGTTTTTGCTACCAAAGTGGATAACCTCACATTTATCCGCATTAAACTTCATCTGCCATTCATCTGCCTACTCCCCCAACCTGTCCAAGTCACCCTGCATTCTCATAGCATCCTCCTCACAGTTCACACTGCCACCCAGCTTTGTGTCATCTGCAAATTTACTAATGTTACTTTGAATCCCTTCATCCAAATCATTGATGTATATTGTAAATAGCTGCGGTCCCAGCACCGAGCCTTGCGGTACCCCACTAGTCACTGCCTGCCATTCTGAAAGGTACCCGTTAATCCCTACACGTTGTTTCCTGTCTGCCAAGCACTTCTCTATCCATGTCAGCACTCTACCCCCAATACCATGTGCCCTAATTTTGCCCACTAATATCCTATGTGGATCCTTATCAAATGCTTTCTGAAAGCCCAGGTACACTACATCCACTGGCTCTCCGTTGTCCATTTTCCTAGTTACATCTTCAAAAAATTCCAGAAGATTAGTCAAGCATGATATCCCCTTCATAAAGGTCGGATTCGGAATAGGAGGCGGAGTTGAAGTACTGAGCCACCAGCAGATCAGGTTGGTTAATGCGAACTGAGCGGAGGTGTTGGGGGAAGCGATCGCCAAGCCTGCGCTTGGTCTCACCGATGTAGAGCAGTTGGCACCCAGAAGAGCGGATGCAATAGATGAGGTTGGAGGAAGGTGCAGGTGAACCGCTGCGTCACCTGGAAGGACTGCTTGGGTCCTTGGATGGAGTCGAGGGGGGGATATAAAGCGACAAGTGTAGCATTTCCTGCGGTTGCAGGGGAAAGTATCAGGGGAGGGGGTGGCTTGCATGGGAAGGGACGAATTGACCAGGGAATTACGGAGGAAGCGGTCCCTGCGGAAAGCCGAAAGGGGAGGAGATGGGAAGATGTGGCCAGTGGTGGGAACCCGTTGGATGTGGCGAAAATTATCTGTTGTATGTGACGGCTGGTACTGTGGAAGGTGAGGATAAGGGGGACTCTGTCTTTGTTACAAGTGGGGCGATGGGGAGTGAGATCGGAACTACGGGACATACAGGAGACCCTGGTTGGGGCCTCATCTATAGTCGAAGAGGGGAACCCTCGATCCCTAACGAATGAGGACATATCCGATGCCCTGGTGTGGAACACTTCATCCTCTGTACAGATGCGGCCTATACGAAGACATTGGGAGTACGGGATTGAGTCCTTACAGGAAGCAGGTTGGGAAGAAGTGTAGTCCAGATATCCATGGGAGTCAGTGGGTTTGTAGGAGATGTGGTAACAACTCATAGTCGTTTATTGTAATACATGCGGAGGAAACATTACATGTTATCGTCTCCGTCGTCAGCATCTAACTGACACCAAGCTGGTGAAGCACTGATGTCAGTGGTCCGGGTAGGGATGAAGATCCGGACTGGACTTATTATGGAATGTGTAGCATGCATAATATGTGTGGTGATAGATACAACAAGGGTAGGTTAATATACTTAGTCTACACCCAGAGAGTTGTGAAACTGTGGAATTCTCTGCCTCAGAAGGCAGTGGAGGCCAATTCTCTCGATGCTTTCAAGAGAGAGTTAGGATAGCGTTAAAGATAGCGGAGTCAGGCGATATGGTGAGCACCAGGAACGGGGTACTGAATGTGGATGCTCAGACATGATCACAGTGAATGGCGATGCTGGCTCGTAGGGCCAAATGGCCTACTTATGCACCTATTGTCTATAGTCAATTTTCTTTTTCTTTTTCCACTTTCATCCCTGCTACTGGATCTTTCCAGTCAACTTTGGCCAGCTCCTCCCTTATGGCTCCATAGTCCCCTTCGTTCAACTGTAATATTGACACTACCGATTTTCTCAAATTGCAGATTAAATTTTTATCATATTATGGCCACTACCTCCGAATACTTCCTTAACTTCTAGTTCCCTTATCAAATCCAGTTAATTGCAGAACACTAAATCCAGAATTGCCTTCTCCCTGGTAGGCTCCAGTACAAGCTACTCTAAGAAGCCATCACGGAGGCACTGTACAAACTCCCTTTCTTGGGGTCCAATACCAACCTGATTTTCCTAGTCTACGTGCATGTTGAAATGTCCTATAACAACCGTAGTAGTACCTTTGCGACATGCCAATTTTAACTCTTGGTTTAACTTGCACCCTATATCCAGGTTACCGTGGAAGGGCCTGTAGTCAACTTCATTTGGCGTCGTTTTACCCTTACAATTTCTCAGTTCTATCCATACTGACTACATCTCCTGATTCTATGTCAGCCCTCGCAAGGGACTGAATTTCATTCCCCACCAACAGAGGAACCCCACCCCCTCTGCCCTCCTGTCTGTCTTTTCAATAATACGCACATACATGAATATTCAGTTCCCAGCCCTTGTCCTCTTGCAACCATGTCTCTGTAATTCCCACAACATCATACTTTCCAATTTGTAAGTGAGCCTCAAGCTCGTCCACCTTATTTATTATACTTCGCGCATTCATATACAACACTTAGACTTTGGTATTCACCTCCCCTCTCACACAGGTCACTATTGGCCCTGACCTTACTCTGTAATCTGTTCTCGAACATTCCTTCCCATGAGTGTGGGGGGAGGGAGAGAGGGGGGCGATGTGTGAGAGTGAGGGGAGAGAGAGAGAGAGGGGGGAGAGAAAGGGAGTGAGAGAGGGGGGAAAAGAAAGGAGAGACAGAGTGAGGCGGGAGAGAGAGGGGAAATAGAAAGGGATAGAGAGAGTGGGGAGAGATGGAAAGATGCAGAGAGAGGGGAGAGGGACAGGGCGGAGAGGGTGTATCAAATATTAGTTTAGTTTAATTTATTATTGTAAATATATTCATAAAGTGGAGACGGAAGAGAGTGAGAGAGAGAGAGAGAGAGAGAGAGAGAGCGAGAGAGAGGGGGAGGGGGAGGGGGAGGTAGAGGATATGTATTTTTATAAAGTTGAGAGGGGAAAGAAAGACGGGGGAGTAAAAGGCTGGAGAGAGAGAGAGGGAAGAGAGTGAGGGCAGAGAGAGAGGGGGGAAAGATGGAGAGGGAGAGAGAGAGGGTAACAAATATTAGTTTAAAAAAGTGTATCAAATATTAGTTTACTTTCTGCGCTGTATCACTAAAGTAAACTAGTGTATCAACGGTCGATTGCTGGTCGGCACGGACTCGTTGGGCCGAAGGGCCTGTTTCTGCGCTGTATCTCTGAAATAAAAAGTGAAAAAGTGAAGCAGGGAGAGGAGGGCGAGAGTTTTGGGGCAGTTTCCCCTCCGTATCGACGAAAAATCACCACCCACACTCCTTATCCTGTGTCACCATAATGGTCAACATCTATACTGGGTTGTTGGTTGTGTTTCAGATCAGAGAGAGGGAGAGGTGAGAGAGAGAGAGAGGGAGAAGAGAGAGAGAGAGAGAGAGAGGGGGGGGGGGGAGAGAGAGGTGAGAGTGAGGGAGGAGCGGGGCTGTCTGTACGGAGTTTGTACTTTGTTCCCGTGCACTGCGTCTGTCCTCCCACACTCCAAAGACGTACGGGTTTGTAGTTTCATTGGCTTGGTAAAAATTGTGGATGTAGGATAGTGTTCATGTACTGGGATCGCTGGTCGACGCGGACCCAGTGGGTCAAATGGCATCTTTCCGCGCTGTATCTCTAAACTAAAGTAGGGAATGTGAGAGAGAGAGAGAGAGAGAGAGAGAGAGAGAGAGAGAGAGAGAGAGAGAGAGAGAGAGAGAGAGAGAGAGAGAGAGAGAGAGTGGGGAGAGGGAGGGGGAGAAAGAGAGAGAGAGGGGAGAGAGGGAGAGACAGGGAGAGTGGGAGAGAGAGGAAGGATCGAGAGAGGAGAGTATAATTTAGACGTAAAAAGCGGGAAGAGAGAAGATGAAAGAGAGGGGGAAGAAAGGGCGAGAAAGAAGGGAAAAGGGAGGGGAAAGAGAGAGAGGTGGTATCAAATATTAGTTTAGTTTAATTTATTATTGTATTGCATTCTTATGAAGTAGAGGCGGGAGAGACAGTGCTGAGAGAGAGGAGGAGAGGGTGAGAGAGAGAGGGATAGAGAGGGGGAGAGAGAGAGGGGAAGTGGGGAGAGGGAGAGGTGAGTGAGAGAGAGGGAGAGAGCGAGGGAGGAGAGAGAGGGGAGAGATAGAGGGGGAGTGGGGAGAGAGGAAGAGGTGAGTGAGAGAGAGGGGAGAGATAGAGGGGGAGTGGGGAGAGAGGAAGAGGTGAGTGAGAGAGAGGGGGGAGAGGGAGGGGGAGAGAGAGGGGGTGGGGAGAGAGGGAGAGGTGAGTGAGAGAGAGGGGGGATGAGAGAAGGGGACTGAGGCATGAGGGGGATATAGTGGGGGACAGAAACAGTTGGAAGAGCGAGGGAAATGAGAAAGGTGCAAAGATGGGAGACATAGAAAGAGGCAAAGGGGAGAGATAGAGGGGAGAGATAAATAGATAGATAGAGAGAGAGAGAGAGAGAGAGGGAGAGAGAGAGAGAGAGAGAGAGAGAGGGAGAGAGAGAGAGAGAGAGAGAGAGAGAGAGAGGGAGAGAGAGAGAGAGAAGGAGAGAGAGAGAGAGAGAGAGAGAGAGAGAGAGAGAGAGAGAGAGAGAGAGAGAGAGAGAGAGAGAGAGAGAGAGAGAGAGAGAGAGAGGAGTGAGAGATGGGAGGAGGGGGGCTGTATGTACGGAAGTTCGGCTTGTGCAGGTTTGTAGGTTGATTGGCTTTGGTAAATGTAAAAATTGTCCGTAGTGGGTGTGGGATTGTGTTTGTGTACGGGGATCGCTGGGCGGCGCGGAGCCGGTGGGCTGAAGGAGCTGTTTCCGCGCTGCGTCTCTAAACTAACGGAGGGGAGAGAGAGAGAGAGCGTGGGGAGAGAGAGAGGGGAGAGAGAGGGGGGGGGAGAGATAGTGGGAGGGGAGGGAGAGAGAGGGGAGAGAGAGAGCGAGGGAGAGAGATAGAGAGAGGGGAGAGAGAGGGGGATAGGGACAGTGAGAGAGGTTGGAGAGAGAGGGGTACAGAGAGAGGAGAGAGTTTAATTTAGACGTAGAGTAAAAGAGGGGAGAGAGAGGGGGATAGAGAGATGGGGGGAGATAGATAATGGGAGAGGGCGAGAGGGGTAAGATGGAGAGGGGGGGGGGAGTGTATGGCTGGTCGACAGACTCGGATGGCTGAAGGGCCTGTTTCCATGCGGTACCTGTGATGTGAAGGTTCGTTTCTTATAAAGCAGATATCAACAACCGTTGAAGGCAATCTTTAATCCAATCGTCAGGCGGAAGCGGCGAGATTACAATGAGCACAAATGTTGCTCAGTGCTTCTCGTGCTCAACTCACAGGACAATGCCGAGTTAGCACAATTATACATTTTTCTTATCAGTAAAACACTCCTACCAGGTCTGAATATGGCATGACTGAAAGATTCTGTAACCTTTCACAATATAGGAAAGCTGGGTCCAAATCGAGCTCGTCCAATGACAAATTATTACTTATCTCTGGAGAACCAGCTATTTTTTCAATCTCGGCTTCTTTATGGTCTTGAAGAAGCAAATGTTATTACTGCAGGCTGCCATCTTAATGTCTTTAATGAAAAGACAACCCTGTCCTCGATATTGTGTTCCATATAATTTACAAAGTCATTCAGACTTGGCACCGAGCCATTCTTTGTTCTACTAGTCCATGCTTTTGTAGAAGCAAGACTCCACTTTAGATTTGACTATTAGATTTGACTATTAGCTCTTTTTCAGAAAGAGCGAGAGGGTATAATAGAGAGGGGGGTATGGCTGGTTGACACGGACTCGGATGTCTGAAGGGCCTGTTTCCACGCGGTATCTCTGAAGTAAAAAGCGAAAAAGTTGATCAGGGAGAGGAGAGCGAGAATTTCGGACCTGTTTCATGATGACCGATTTTTGCCTCCTATTCCCAGCGGAGGGCGAGAAAGTGGCCGTTTCAATAGACAATAGACAATAGCCAATAGACAATAGGCCCAGGAGTAGGCCATCTGGCCCTTCGGTCCAGCACCGCCATTTAATTTGCTCATGGCTAATCATCCATAATCAGTGCCCTGTGTTGATCATCCACAATCAATACACCCACTACGGACCCAGTGGGAAAGGAAGGGTAAGGAGAGAGAGAGAGAGAGAGGGAGAGAGAGAGGGGAGTGAAAGGGTGAGCAGAAGGAAAGAGAAAGAGAGAGAGGGAGTAGAGCTATATAGAGAGGGGAGGGGTAGCGGGTGTCAGATGTTAGTTTAGTTTATATATTATTGTAAATGTATTCTTATAAAGTAGAGGCGGGGTCAAGATTATAAATACGATCTCCTTACTTCTCTTTTCTTTTTCTTCTCTTTTCTTCTTTTACTCTTTTTCTTCTATTTTCTATTTCTTAACTTTCTTCTTTCACTCTCTATTTTTCTTTTTCACACACTATATATCTCACATTTTTCTATTCTTCATTATCTAATTTCTTTTTCTTTTTCTTCTTTATTACAAAATTAAAAAAATAAGAAGCTGTACATAAAATGTATTATGAAAATATGATTGTATACAATTGTACTTACTTCTAATAAAAATAAATTAAAAAAAAAAAAAAAAAATTAAAAAAAAAAAAAGTAGAGGCGGGACAGAAAGGGGATGGGAGAGATAAAGAGAGAGGGAGGAGAGAGAGGGTGGAGAGGTAGAGTGGGAAAGGAAGGGTAAGAAGAGAGAGCGGGTTACAAATATGAGTTTAATTTCTTGTAATTTTATTATAAAGCGGAGGAGGGGAGATGGTATAAAATATTAGTTTGATTTATTATTGTACATTTATTGTAAGATTAGTTTATTCAGTCAAAGGAGTGGAGAGAGATGGGGGGGGAGAGTGAGGGCGAAGTGTGATGGAGAGAGATTGGGGAAGGGAGAGAGATTGGGGAGAAAGGGGACAGAAAGAGTGTGAAACTTGCCCACCCGGCTTCGATCCTGACCATGTCTGCCCGGGACTGACGCATGGAAGCTCCGGCGGTGAATGTCAGGAGCCGGACCCCGCAGCGGAGAGGCTGCGGCCGCGTCTGGGGGGCGCTGAGGGCGCGGATTTATCAATGAGCCGATACACTGAGGTGAGCGGATATTTCACCGCGATCATCACCAGCTACCTGAACTTGGACTGGGTCACCGCGTAAATAAATGTGTTCGTGCAGCAGCTGAGATTCCACAGCAAATACCCGACGTTGCTAACGATATAATCAGAATCATTCCAATCATTTGCAATTCCTGTGATCTAATAATAGACGAAGAATACAACAAATGTCAGCCACAGGAGGATGAAGCTGCCGGAGATGGTGAATAGTAAAACCATAGACCTCCTCCTGCTCTCCATCTCCGGGTCACTGCAGTTCTCGCCGTTGTTCTCACCAATCAGCCCCTTACGGACCCGACTGGCCACTAAAATGTGCCGGACTATCAGAGCGTTGAGCAGCAGGATTACAGCGAAAGGGTTGAACGGAGTTGAAACCGCGTCAAACCAGTCAAATGCCACCCACCCGGGGTCAGTGTAATAAATGTCGATCGTGACCCAGCCCCACGGGACATTGTCGATGATATATATGGGTTCCCGTATGAAGTAGCGGGGAACGTTTTTCAGACAGAACAGAACGCCGACTGTTGCGAGAACCGCTGCCGCAGTTTTCCCGCTGCAATATTTTGTTTTCAGCTTCTGGCAACAAATGGCGACAAACCGATCAAAGGTGAAAGTGACGGTGAACCAGACAGAACAGTCTGCAGAAGCAGGCTGCAGTACAGCGTTAACACTGCCACAGGGGTGATAGACAGGAAACTCCAAAACAAGTAATGATATTTGATCTGATAAAAAATGACCTCGGTGATAATGACCAGTAGATCGGCCGCTGCCATGGCCACCAGGTAGCGAGTGGTGCAGGTGGAGAGACCGCACTTTCCCCGGGACAGGATCACAATCGTCACTAAATTCACTGCGGAAAGAGACGGGAACGGACACTGGGCTTTACTGAACACGTTTTCCGGGGCAGAGCTCAACTTTCAGCTAAAGATCAGCAGTGTTGGAGTCGGTGCGCGGCTGCAAGTTTAATAATGTCAGACTCCGCTCGGACTGTGCCCGATCTGCTTGCGTCAGGGGAGAAGAGATAAGATGACGGGCGGGTTAAAGGGCGGGGAGGGAACGAGCTATAATAGGCGGAATGGTCCTTTCGATAGGGAGTTTGCCCGACAGTCGTGGTCACGACCCGTGACCCGTACTTTTGCCACGCTACGTATTCTGGAGTACACGCGGTGAACACCAGGTAAGCACATACTCTGGCTGCCAGTACAGCGGCCCTTCTTCTGTCCCAGCATCCCGCCCTCACATTGATTGGTTCACCACTCGCGGACCCCGGGCAGTCTGTCCCCGCGGCCGGGGGGTGGGGGTTAGGGGAGTCGGGGGCTTTTTGGGTGCAGATGCCGTTTCAGCGCGGTCACATACGTAAATGAATGACAATTTCTAGCAATAGACCAAGTCTTTATGGAGAAGATCATTTGCTAGCTGGTACATTGGCATATCATAATCAGTAGCATCATCATACTCCTCAGATTGTAACCAATAAGCAACTCTGTACACCTTGTTTTTCCTCAACCTTTCAATTTGTGCATCGTAAACTACAAGTTTTTGCTTTTCAAACCACATGCCATGCCTTTCTGCCCACTACTTTCCCATTAACAATGTCCTGTAGATTCCATTTCTTAAGAAAAGGATAACAAACTAATCCTATTCACACAAGATTTCACAATATAGCATGATTTTTAAATCTCACTGTCATTAATTTACATCCCAGATGCAAGGAATGTTTAATTCCCATAAATTAATCTAGAAAAATCCACTCAATAAAATTCTTCTTTTTTTGCACAATACATGGGACTAAAACTAATATTTAGTCTAAAAATATTGACTATGTAGACAATAACACAAAATATAGACGCTTTAAATGCTCTTATGACATGATTGTCCAAAAAAAGAGCATTTAAATCATCTTGCGAATTCTATAAGATTCGTCAGACATGATTTACCATTCTTTAAAAAAATATATTTTTATTGGAAGCAAACATATTATAAAGTATAGTAACATATTATAGTAAAAAAATCTTTTCATATACATCAATCATACATTATTAAAATTTTCAATTGTCGATTAATTCTGCTTCTAGTGTTTTTTTTATATAGATAGAAAAAGAGAGATAGAAAAAAAAATAATTACAAATAATAAAAAAAAAAGAGGTGGAATGAATTACTTATAATACGTAATTGGAGATACGTTCGTAGGTTATGAAGTATAATTTTACATATAATTCTGAGTTCAAGCTTCAGTTGGGTTTTCGTGCTGGGCCAATCTATCCCTTCAGATAGTTAATGAATGGAGCCCATATTTTTAAAAAAGTTCTTGTTTGTCCATTAAGACAAGTCTAATTCTTTCTAGATGTAGGGTCTCCGACATTTCCACAATCCACATTTTAATTGTGGGGGTTATAGGGCCTTTCCAGAATTTTAATATAAATTTTTCCCAGTTATTATACTGTAGTCGAGGAAGTTTCTTTGGCTTGTTGTGAGTGTTAAACTTTGTTCTGATATCCCAAGTATTATTAATTTTGAGTCTGGATCCAATTTAGTAATAACAACTTCAGAAATGATTTCAAAAATATCAGTCCAGAAATTTTAAATTTTTGTACAATTTGCAAAAGTATGTGTTAAGTTGGCCTCTAGTTGCAGACATTTATCACAGATAGGAGAAATATGTGGGAAGATTCTATTTAGTTTTATTTTGGAGTAATGTAATCTGTGTAAGACTTTAAATTGTATTAAAGCATGTCTGGCATTTAACGAGCATTGATGTATATGTTGTAAACTTTCGCCCCAAATATCTTTCGTTATAGGATGACCTAACTAATTTTCCCATGTGTGTCTATATAGTTCCATCGGTGGTACCTCGTTGTTTAAGAGGGTGTTATAAATATAAGCTATTAATTTTTCAATGTTAGGATGCTTATTCAAACATTCATCAAGAATGTCTGGTTCCCTAGTCCTATAAACGTGTGTATTAGATTTAACATAATCTCTAATTTGTAGATATCTGAAGAAATTATTTGAGTGCAGTCCATGATTCTGTTGTAACTCTTGAAATGAAAGAAATATGCCTTTCCTATAAAGAAGGCATATAAAGCGCCGCCACTTCCGGAAGTGGCGGCGCTGTCGTACAGCAGCGGCTCGCCTGCAGTCCGTCTGATTTTACTTTTTTTGTTGTTTTCTTTTGTCCTGTTTTAGTTAAATTTTAGTTTATTGGGTTGTGTATGTGTGGGGTGGGGGGTGAAACATGACTTTTGTCTCTTCCTTCGGGGCAATGCGACTTTTTCTTGTCGTATCCCCCTTCTCTGCCTCCGTCTGCGCTGAGGCCAAAATGGCGGAGCTGCCGGCCTCCAACTCCAACTGCGAGCGACCGACCGACCTCGAGGCTCCGGAGGCAGAGCCAGGACTTACCAGCGCGAGGCTGGCCGGCTTCGGGGCTGCGGTGGCGTTCCGGCGGTGGCGAACGAGGACACTGGTGACGACCTGAATCCGGAGGCTCGGCCGCGGGCCCAGTGGACGACATCGTCGGGAGCGCGCAGGTCACAGGTTGGTGACCTGTTTTTCTGGGGCTCCCGCAACTACAGCTGCGTCCGCTGGACTGGAGGGCGGCAGCTTCGGCAGCTTCGACCACCCCGGGCCGCGGAGTTTGAGCCGGCCCGTCGCGGAGCACGGATTCGGCCGCTGGACTGGCTTACCGTCGCCCGGCGGGGTCACAGCATCAGAAGCCTGGATCGCCTCAGCGCAGAGGGAGAACAAAGCGGGAAGAGACAGAGACTTTAAGACTTTTGCCTCCATCACAGTGAGGAGGTGCCTGGTGAACTCACTGTGGTGGATGTTAATTTGTGTTTATTGTGTGTTTTGTCATTTATTATTATATGTATGACTGCAGGCAACGAAATTTCGTTCAGACCGAAAGGTCTGAATGACAAATAAAGGAATCTCTAATCTCTAAGCTCTAAGATGTCCAATCTTTTTAATTCCATAATTTTTCCATTGTGTGAAACTTTTATCCAATATGGATGGCTTGAATAAAGGATAACATGATTTCTAAATCTCACTGTCATGAATTTATATCCCAAATGGAAGGAATGTTTAATTCCCATAAATTAATCTAGAAAAATCCACTCAATATAATTACAATTCTTATTTTTTTGCACAATACATGGGACTAAAACTGATATTTAGTCTAAAAATATTGACTATATGTAGACAATAACACAAAATATAGACGCTTTAGATGCTCTTATGACATGATTGTCCAAAAAAGAGCATTTAAATCATCTTGCGAATTCTATAAGATTCGTCAGACATGATTTACCTTTCATAAATCCACTGGACAAAGTCAGCATGGATTTATGAAAGGTAAATCATGTCTGACGAACCTTATAGAAATTTTCGAGGATGTAACAAATAGAGTGGATAAGGGAGAACCAGTGGATGTGTTATATCTGGACTTTCAGAAGGCTTTCGACATGGTCCCACATCAGAGATTAGTATACAAACTTAAAGCACACGGTATTGGGGGTTCAGTATTAATGTGGATAGAGAACTGGCTGGCAGACAGGAAGCCAAGAGTAGGAGTTAACGGGTCCTTTTCAGAATGGCAGGCAGTGACTAGTGGGGTACCGCAAGGCTCAGTGCTGGGACCCCAGCTATTTATAATATATATTAATGATTTGGACGAGGGAATTGAATGCAACATCTCCAAGTTTGCGGATGACACGAAGCTGGGGGAAAGTGTTAGCTGTGACGAGGATGCTAGGAGGCTGCAAGATGACTTGGATAGGCTGGGCGAGTGGGCAAATGCATGGCAGATGCAGTATAATGTGGATAAATGTGAGGTTATTCACTTTGGTGGCAAAACAGGAAAGTAGACTATTACCTGAATGGTGGCCGATTAGGAAAAGGGGAGATGCAACGAGACCTGGGTGTCATGGTACACCAGTCATTGAAAGTAGGCATGCAGGTGCAGCTGGCAGTGAAGAAAGCGAATGGTATGTTAGCATTCATAGCAAAAGGATTTGAGTATAGGAGCAGGGAGGTTCTACTGCAGTTGTACAGGGTATTGGTGAGACCACACCTGGAGTATTGCGTACAGTTTTGGTCTCCTAACCTGAGGAAGGACATTCTTGCCATAGAGGGAGTACAGACAAGGTTCATCAGACTGATTCCTGGGATGTCAGGACTTTCATATGAAGAAAGACTGGATAGACTCGGCTTGTACTCGCTAGAATTTAGAAGATTGAGGGGGGATCTTATAGAAACTTATAAGGAGAGAAGGCTGGTGCAGGATACTGAGTTGGATGATCAGCCATGATCATATTGAATGGCGGTGCAGGCTCGAAGGGCCGATTGGCCTACTCCTGCACCTAGTTTCTATGTTTCTATGTAATGTAAGATGACTGTAATCATATAATTTTGCAGCCGTGTGTTAATCAATTATATTTAATGTAATCGAAATGGTGTTATCCGCCTCCAAGTTAAAGGGCGAGCAGTGTGGTGTATATTATATAAATGGTGTTACCTGCCTCCAAGTTAAAGGGGGAGCAGTGTGGTGTATATTATATAAATGGTATTACCTGCCTCCAAGTTAATGGGGGAACAGTGTGGTGTATGTGATATAATTAGCATATGTTATGTCTTGTGCGAGTGGACGCATGCGCTGGGGTCCTGGAATAAAAAAGCTTGTTACTTTACTCCCGTATCTGAGTGTTATTTTAAGTCAGTTCCAAACACCCAAAAACACAACAATTAGCTATCCTCCAATCCACAGGAACTGATCCTGAATCTATTGAACAGTGGAAAATTATCACCAATGCGTCCACTATTTCCAGAGCCACCTCCATGAGGACCCTGGGATGCAGTCCACCAGGCCCCGGGGATTTATCATCCTTCAGTCCCATTAACCTACCCAATACTAATTCTCGCCTAATGAAAATTTATTTCAGTTCCTCGACTCCCTTAGATCCTCTGTCCTCCAGTACTTATGGGATATTGTTTGTGTCTTCGTTAGTGAAGACAGATCCGAAATACCTGTTCAACTCTTCTGCCATTTCCTTGTTCCACATAATAATTTCACCCGTGTCTGCCTTCAAGCGACCCACATTTGACTTTGCTACTCTTTTTACCTTAACATATCTAAAGAATCTTTTACTGTCCACCTTTATAATCTTGGCCAGCTTCCCTTCGTACTTCCTCTTTTCAGCCCGTATTGTTTCCTTCTGTTGTCCTATGAAAGTTTCCCAATCCTCTGGCTTCCGGCTACTCTTTGCAGTGTTATGCATCTTTTCTTTTAGTTTTATTCTATCCCTAACTTCTATTGTCAGCCACGGTTGCCTCCTACTCCCCTTAGAATCGTTCTTCCTTTTTGGAATGAAATAATCCTGTGTCTTCCGGATTATGCCCAGAAATTCCTGCCATTGCTGTTCCACCGGCATTCCTGCTCGGGTCCCTTTCCAGTCTACCTTGGCCAGCTCCTCTCTCATGCTTTCATAATCTCCTTTGTTCAGGTGCATCACTGCCACTTCCGATTTAACCTTCTCCTTCTCAAATTGCAGATTAAAACTAATCATATTATGATCACTACCTCCAAGCGGTTCCTTTACCTCAAGTTCTCTTATCAAATTTGATTCATTGGACAACACTAAATCCAGAATTTCCTTTTCTCTGGTCGGCTCCATTAATAGCTGCTCTAAGAATCCATCTCGGAGGCATTCTACAAATTCTCTTTCTTGGGGTCCTGAACCAACCTGATTTTCCCAGTCTACCTGCATATCGAAATCACTAATCACCACAGCGGCATTACCTTTGTTACATGCCAGTTTTAACTCCTGTTGCAACTTAGACCCTACATCCCGGCTACTATTTAGGGGTCTGTAGATAACACCAATTAGTGTCTTCTTGCCTTTACAATTCCTCAACTCAATTCACAGTGACTCTAGCTCGTCAGTCCCTATGTCTTCCCTCGCAAGGGACTGAATTCTATCCCTCATCAGAAGATCTACCCCCTCCTCTTCCCACCTGCCTGTTCTTTCTATAGGATGTATAACCCTGAATATTAAGTTCCCAGACCCGATCCTCCTGCAGCCACGTCTCGGTAATCCCCACAATGTCAAATCGACCAACCTATATCTGAGTCTCAAGCTCCACTACTTTACTTCTTATACTTCGCGCATTCAAATACAGTACTTTTAATTCCTTATGCCCCTGTCCCACTTAGGAAACCTGAACGGAAACCTCTGGAGACTTTGCGCCGCACCCAGGGTTTCCGTGCGGTTCCCGGAGGTTGCAGGTGGTTGCCGGAGGTTGCAGGTAGTGGAAGCAGGTAGGGAGACTGACAAAAAACCCCGGGAACCTCCGGGAACCGCACCGAAACCTTGGGTGGGGAGCAAAGTCTCCAGAGGTTTCCGTTCAGGTGTCCTAAGTGGGACAGTGGCATAACGCATCTCACCATTCACATCGATCCCTACTACACTTGGCCATACTCTCCTATCCCTTTGTGAACGTTCTTTCCCGTGAATACTGGGGTCATTAACTATCCCTTTACTCCCTTTACTCCCTTTCCATTTAACTGCAGTGGCAAACCTCCCTGCCAGAATGCCGGTCCCCCACCTGTTAAGGTGCAAACCGTCCCTTTTGTAAAGTTCCCCCTTACTCCAAAGCAGATCCCACTGGTCGAAGAATCTAAATCCCTGCCCCCCTGTATCAGTTCCTCAGCCACACATTCAGATCCAGTATCTCCCTGTTCCTGCTCTCGCCGGCACCAGGAGGTGGAAGCAAACCGGAGATAACCACCTTGGAGGTCCTGCTTTTCAGCACTTTTCCGAGCTCTCTAAAGTCACGCTTCAGCATATTCAACCCCTACTTTCCGACATCGTTTGTGGCAACATGCACTGCAACTTCCGGCTGTTCACCTTCGACTTTGAGGATTTTCTGCACTCTCTCCGTGATATCCTGGATCCTGGCACCTGGGAGGCAGCACACCATCCTCGAACCCCGTCTGTAGCCGCAGAAACCCCTGTTCGCACCTCTCACAATGGAGTCTCCAACCACCACTGCGTTGCCTGACGTCGGCCTCCTTGGGTTTGGCTCAACAGCCCTTTTTGCATCGCAGCCAGTGCGCCGCACAGTGCGTCAACGTCTTCCATCCCGACAGCTTTTAAGTGGGTGAACCTGTTCACAAGAGGTACAACACCCGGGGACGTTTGCATTCCATGTTTCCTTCCCTTTCTCACCGTCACCCACCTTCTCTCTTCCAGTACCTTCGGTGTAACAATCTTGCTATAGGACTTGTCGAGGAACGACTCAGCCTCTCGCACGAACCTGAGGTCATCCACTTGCTTCTTCAGTTCCCCAACACGGTGCTTCAGGAGCCGTACCTGGATGCACTTCTCACACTTGTAGCAGCCAGAGGCACCAGCAGAGTCCTTGACCTCCCACATACTGCAAGCATCACACTGAATCAGCTTGCTTGACATCTCCTTTTTCGTCTCTCCCTCTCCAGCGATTTGCGATGCCTCCTCCCCTAAGCCTCCTCGCCAAAGACTCACACTTTACTCACAAGGCCGCCCCTCACTGCCGCTCCCTAAGAGCAGCCTTCCTTATATTCATTGGTTAATTGCCTAATTTACCAATTTACAAACCAAATTCCTCTGTTTTAAACTGTTTTCCCCCTGACTCACTTCTAACTCCTCCCACTCGGGCTAGAGCCAATTAGTGCATTTTCCTGCTTTTCGTTGCTGCTGTTTCTTCAAAATCCACGGAGGCTTTGAGTTAAGATTGTCTGTAGTATGGACATTATGGGCCGAATTGAGTCTTGGGCTGGCAGCTCAGTCACGCAGGCCAGGCAGCTCAGTCACTCATGCCAGGCAGCTCCGTCACTCAGGCCAGGCAACTCAGTCACTCAGGTAAGGCAGCTCAATCACTCAGGCCAGGCAGCTCAGTCACTCAGGCTGTTGTGTGCTGAAGGGACTGGTTTCCAGAGGGCTAGTACGGACATTGTGGACTGAATGGATTTTTTCACTTGCAGTTCAGTGAGTCATGGCTGTTGGGCTGGCAGTTCACTAAGTCATGGCTGGTGGGCTGGCACTACAGTCACTAACAGCTGGTGGGCTGGCAGTTCACATATTCATGGCTGGTGGGCTGGCAGCTCAGTCACTCATGGCTGGTATGGTGGCAGTGCACTTAGTCACCCCTCCTCCCTTCACCCCTCCTCCCTTCACCCCTCCTCCTTTCACACACCCTCCCCCACACTGCTCCTTGCCATTCCCCCCACGCATTCAGTCCATCTCCCCTCAACCTCCCCCCCTCCCATGCACTCTTAGTGGCTCTCCGACAGCGCAGCCATTCCTGCTGATAAATAACACGCAGGCATGGCAAGTGGAAAAAGGATTTATTAAAGTTTAAAATGTGAATGACTCTTACAATATAATAAAAATTTTAATGTTAAAGATGAGATTTATTAAGTTCTTTTTTGTTGTGTCTCTTGTTGTGTCCTGCTGCTCACTGCCTCTAGATGACTCTTTGCTGTTGACTAAAAAAAGACAATTTTATTATAGAGAGATTGAGCAGTCAAATTTAAACAAAGAAAATCTGAGAATTTACTTCAAAAGTCATCATTCAATGCAGGCCTGCAAATCCGATCTCACAGCATTTGAAGCGGAGTATAGGCCGCAAATCCAATCTCACAGCACTTGAAGCGGAGTGCAGGCCGCAAATCCAATCTAGCATCACTCGAAGCGGAGTGCAGGCAGCAAGTCCACCTCACAGCACTCCGAGCAGAGTGAAGGCAGCAAGTCCAACCTCGCAGCACACCAAGCAGTGTGCAGGTAGCAAGTACAACCTCACAGCACTCCAAGCGGAGTGCAGGCAACAAGTCCAACCGCGCAGCACACCAACCAGAGTTCAGGCAGCAAGTCCAACATAGCAGCACAACAAGCAGAGTGCAGGCAGCAAGTCCAACCTCGCAGCACACCCACCAGAGTTCATGCAGCAAGTGTAACATCGCAGCACTCCAAGCAGGGTTCAGGCAGCAAGTCCAAACTCACAGCACTCCAAGCAGAAACCAGGCAGCAAGTCCAGCCTCACAGCACTCCAAGCAGGGTTCATAGAAAATAGGTGCAGGAGGAGGCCATTCGGCCCTTCGAGCCAGCACCGCCATTCATTGTGATCATGGCTGATCATCCCCAATCAATAACCCGTGCCTGCCTTCTCCCCATATCCCTTGACGCCACCAGCCCTCTAGAGCTCTATCTAACTCTCTCTTAAATCCATCCAGTGATTTGGCCTCCACTGCCCTCTGTTGCAGGGAATTCCATAAATTCACAACTCTCTGGTGAAAACGTTTTTTCTCACCTCAGTCTTAAATGATCTTCCCTTTATTCTAGGACAGTGGTCCCTGGTTCTGGACTCGCCCAACGGGAACATTTTTCCTGCATCTAGCTTGTCCAGTCTTTTTATAATTGTATATGTTTCTATAAGACCCCCATCCCTCATCCTTCTAAACTCCAGTGAATACAAGGCTAGTCTTTTCAATCTTTCCTCATATGACAGTCCCGCCATCCCAGGGATCAATCTCGTGAACCTACGCTGCACTGCCTCAATCACAAGGATGTCCTTCCTCAAATTACGAGACCAAAACTGTACACAAGACTCCAGATGTGGTCTCACCAGAGCCCTATACAACTGCAGAAGAACCTGTTTACTCCTATACTGAAATCCTCATGTTATGAAGGAGAACATTCCATTGGCTTTCTTCACTGCCTGCTGTACCTGCACGCCAACGTTCAGTGACCGGTGTACAAGGACACCCAGACCTCGCTGCACCTCCACCCTACCTAACCTAACCCCATTGAGATAATAACCTGCCCCCTTGTTTTTGCCGCCAAAGTGGATAACCTCACATTTATCTATATTATACTGCATCTGCCACGCATCTTCCCACTCACTCAACCTGTCCAGGTCACACAGCAACCTCCTAACATCCTCTTCACAGTCCACACTGCCACCCAGCTTTGTGTCATCCGCAAACTTGCTAGTGTTGCTCCTAATTCCCTCTTGCAAATCATTAATATATATGGTAAACAGTTGCGGCCCCAACACCGAGCCTTGCGGATCTCCACTCGCCACTGCCTGCCATTCTGAAAAGGACCCGTTCACTCCTTCTCTTTGCTTCCGGTCTGCCAACCAATTTTCTATCCATGCCAACACCCTACCCCCAATACCATGTGCTCTCATTTTAGTGACCAGTCTCCCGTGCGGGACCTTATCAAAGGCTTTCTGAAAGTCTAGATACACTACATCAACTGGCACCCCTTCATCCATTTTACTTGTCACATCTTCAAAAAATTCCAGAAGATTAGTCAAGCATTTATTTTAATTTTTAATTTTAATCCTTTATTTCGAACAGAATAAAAGAATTAAAAGCAAGTGTGAAACAGCATACAAAAAACAAAACAAGAATATTTATAAAGTGTCATAAACAATATCTATAAATAAATGAAATCGTATGTGTCCGAAAAGGAGCAGGAAGAAGCCAAAGCTTATTAATTCCCACCCCTTATTCAACTGCTTATAATTATCTTATACAAATTTAGCAGCTATATGTACACGGTATGTACACCAGCAGCTATATGTACACCGAATTATTTACATTTATACACTAATCAAATATTTACAAAGCCATACAAAAAAGAGAGAAAAAAAGAAAAAAGAAAAGAAAAAACCCTCATATACTATACAATATCTCAGTCATATATACAACCCATCACCCTATAATCACCCTTCCCAATACAATCAGTATAACAAATATCCCACTCACAATCACCTATCCCAATATCCTTTAAATAATTGTTTTTGTACATCATCTTAAACTGAATTATGTTTGTGCTAAGTTTTATCTCCTGTTCCACAACATTCCACAAATTCACCCCACAGATTGCTATGCGCATACTTTTAAGAGTTGTTCTGACATTGAGTTTTTTTTAAATTATGTTCCCCTCTCAAATTATACCCACCCTGTCTTTCCATAAACAGTTTTTGTATATTTCTTGGAAGTAAATTATTTCTTGCTTTGTACATGATTTGCGCAGTCTTAAATTTAACCAGATCGGTGAACTTCAGTGTATGAGACTTTAAGAATAATAAATTGGTATGTTCAAGATATCCAACGTTATTGATAATTCTTATTGCTCTTTTTTGTAATGTGCATAACGGCTGTGGGTTGGTTTTGTAGGTGTTACCCCATATTTCCACACAGTAACTCAGATATGGCAATATGAGTGTATTATACAGTATGCAATGATTTGTGGTCCAGAATGTGTCTTGATTTTCCCAATATTGCTATAGACTTTGCCAGTTTTGCTTTGACGTGGTTTATATGTGGTTTCCAGCAGATTTTGTGGTCTAAGATCACACCAAGAAATTTATATTAATATACTCTTTCTATACTTATGTTATCTATTTTCAATTGTACTTGAGGGTTTGTTTTATGTTTTCCAAATAGCATAATCTTTGTTTTGCTTAAATTTAAAGACAATTTGTCGACATCAAACCACTGTTTTAATTTATTCATTTCTGATGTGATGACCTCCAAAAGCTGCTTCAAATTGTCTCCAGAACAAAAAATATTCGTATCATCGGCAAATATAATCAGTTTCAATATAGGTGATACTTTGCATATGTCGTTAATGTACTTTATGGAACGCTTTGGACCTAACACAGACCCTTGAGGTACTCCACAAGTTATGTTCATGTAAGTTGATTTATGTTCACCTATTGCTACAAATTGTTGCCTGTTTCTTAAATAGCTTCTCACCCAATCCAATCCAACCCCTCTGATGCCATACCTATCCAGTTTCATGAGTAAAATGTCGTGATTTACGGTATCAAATGCTTTTTTTAAGTCTATGAATATTCCCACTGCAAGTTTTTTATTATCTATGCAATTTGTGATTTCCTCGATTAGCTCCATAGATGTTGATCTGTCTGTCCGGAATCCATATTGACTGTCGACCAAAAGCTTATGTATTCAATGAAATTGTCGTCTTTCTGTAAAATGTTTTTCAAGGATCTAGGAGAATTGGGAGAGTAAAGAAACAGGCCTGTAATTTGTGAAATGGTGTCTATCCCCAGTTTTATATAATGGTATTACTTTTGCTATTTTCATTTTGTTCGGAAATTTACCGGATTGAAAAGACAAGTTACAGATATGAGTTAATGGTTCTGCAATTTCTTCAATAATGTTTTTTACTATAATCATATCAATATCATTCCAATCAGTAGAGGATTTGCTTTTACATTTTCTTACAGCGTCTATGATTTCTTTTCCTTCGACTGCTCTAAGGACGATAGAGCTAGTATTTCTATCCCAAAGATCAATATCTGCCCCTTCTTTTGTTTCTGGGTGATTAATTTTTTTCTGCCAAATCTGGTCCCACATTTACAAAGAATTTGTTAAAACCATTAACGGCATCATCCATATTATTTATTGTCTTGTCTTCCTCAATAAAATACTCAGGGTAGCCTGTCTTTTTTGATCCATTTCTAATAATACTATTTTGCACTTTCCATAAACATTTATTATTGTTTTTATTATTCTCTAACATTATATTATAGTATTCTTTCTTACATATCCTCATAATATTGGTTAATTTATTCTTATATTTTTTATATTTATTTTCTGCTTCAGAAGTTCGATATTTTATGAATTGTCTATATAGTGTGTTTTTCTTTTTGCATGCATTTTATTTAAGCTTTAGTGACCCATGGACTATTTGTTTGTTTTTGTCTATCACTATATTGTTTCACAGGACAATTTTTGTCATAAAGTGATTTAAAAATATTTAGAAATCCATTGTATACGTTGTCGACATCTTCACCCTCATATACTACCCTCCAATTGTGTTTCAGTAATTCATTCTTAAATGCATTTATGTTGTCTTCGGTTCTCACCCTTTTATATTCGAAATGACTGGTGTTCTTAGGTTTCCTATAACTACAGTGATAAACAATAAAAACAGGTAAATGGTCACTGATGTCACTGTATAATAGTCCGCTTACTGTATTGTTTTCCGTAATGTTTGTGAATATGTTGTCTATTAATGTCGCACAATGAGAAGTAATTCTACTAGGTCTGGTTATTCTAGGATATAAACCCATACTGTAAATAGTATTGATGAATTATTCTGTCATTTTATACTTTTTTGGATTCAACAGGTCAATATTGTAATCCCCACATATGAACATAATCTTTTGTAATGTTTTGTAAACATATTTTCCATCCAATCATTAAATATTTCAATACTGGACCCGGGAGCTCTGTATATACAGCTCACAATAACATTTTTGGTCTTTTCCATACAAATTTCTACTGTAATTCATTCCAACAAATCGTCAACAGCTGTTGTCATGTTCTCCACCACCTTATATTTCAGTCTTTTATCCACATAGATCGCCACACCTCCTCCACTTTTTTCCTTCTGTTTACATTATTCAGTTCATAGCCATCCATGTCAAAGTCCACACCTTTCTCAGGGCTGATCCAGGTCTCCGATATTGCTATAAGGTTAAATGGGTTCTTGAACTGACTTATATATTCTTTTATGTTGCGGAAGTTGGCATATAGACTTCTGCTATTAAAGTGGATAATTGATATATTATGTTCTGATAGGAAAGTTATATTGAATTGCTCATCTGTGTAATAACTGCAGCTGTTGTTGATATTGATAAGTAAATTATTTTCCGGATCAATATCATTTTCTATGTCATGTGTGTTATGCTCTGTATATGCAAAGGTTTCTAGTCCTGATAGAGCTATAATAATAATAATAATAATAGATTTTATTTATATAGCGCTTTTCAGGACTCAAAGTCGCTTTACAATTGAGAGTCAGGAATAAACAAAACAAAATAGAGCAGTAAGACAGAGGGGGGGGGGAACATGGGACTAAGGGTATGCAGAGGTGAAGAGATGGGTCTTGAGGCGGGACTGGAAGATGGTGAGGGACTCAGAATTTCGGATCGGTTGTCGGAGGGAATTCCAGAGCCTGGGAGCTGCCCTGGAGAAGGCTCTGCCTCCAAAAGTGCAGAGGTTTGATTTCGGAGTGGAGAGGAGACCAGCTGATGTGGATCTGAGGGACCGTGAGGGTTGGTAGGGGGAGAGGAGGTCAATGAGATAAGGGGGGGCCAGGTTGTTGAGGGCTTTGTAGGTGAGGACCAGGATTTTGTAGGTGATCCGGTGGGAAATGGGAAGCCAGTGAAGTTCTTTGAGAACTGGGGTGATGTGGTGCCAGGATTTGGTGTAGGTAATGAGTCGAGCGGCTGCATTTTGGACCAGTTGGAGTCGTTTGATGCTGCTGGAATTGATTCCGAAAAGAAGAGAGTTACAGTAGTCCAGTCGGGAGGAGATGAAGGCATGGATGAGTCTTTCAGCAGCGGGGGGTGTGAGAGACGATCTGATTTTTGCAATGTTGCGGAGGTGAAAAAATGATGTTTTGACAACATGGCGGATGTGAGGCTCAAGGGAGAGGGTTGAGTCAAGGATCACGCCAAGGTTGCGTGCCTGAGGAGATGGGGAGACAGTGGTGCCGTCGATAGTGAGAGTGGGGTTGTTAATTTTAGTGAGTGTTGATTTGGAGCCAATGAGGAGAAATTCTGTTTTGCTACTGTTTAATTTAAGGAAGTTGAGTTGCATCCAAGATTTGATGGCTGATAGGCAGGAGTTGATATGGGAGAGAGGGGGGTGGTGGGGGGACTTGGTGCTGAGATAGATCTGGGTGTCATCAGCATAGCAGTGGAAGTCCAGGTTGAAGTGACGGAGTATATGACCAAGGGGGAGGATGTAGATGATGAAGAGGAGGGGACCAAGAACGGAGCCTTGGGGAACGCCTTGAATGACAGTGGCTGTGGCAGAGGTGTGGTTATGGAGAGAGATGAAGTGGGATCGGTTGGAAAGGTAAGAACGGAACCAGCTGAGTGCAGAACCTTCAATGCTATATATTTTTTGTCAGGAATTATCATGGTTGTGGTTTTTATTTTATATATTCTTTATTTGCTACTAAGTGTATTACATTACCTTGTTGTGGTTTGTCACCTTGGTATTTTCCTTTCATACATCCATGTTGACTTGGACTAATCCTTTTGCTACTATCCAAATGCCCTATTATTACATCATTAATAATTGACTCCAGCATTTTTTCCACCACCGGTCAGGCTAACTGGTCTATAATTTCCCGTTTTGTCTCTCGCTCCTTTCTTGAAAAGTGGGATAACATTAGCTATCGTCCAATCCACAGGAACTGATCCTGAATCTATTGAACATTGCAAAATGATCACCAATGCGTCCACTATTTCTAGAGCCACCTCCATGAGGACCCCGGGATGCAGACCGTCAGGCCCAGGGGATTTATCATCCTTCAGTCCCATTAGCCTACCCAACACTATTTCTCGCCTAATGAAAAATTATTTCAGTTCCTCTACCCCCTTAGATCCTCTGTCCTCCAGTACATCTGGGAGATTGTTTGTGTCTTCCTTAGTGAAGACAGATCCGAAGTACCTTTTCAACTCTTCCGCCATTTTCTTGTTGCCCATAATAATTTCACCCGTGTCTGCCTTCAAGGGACCCACATTTGACTTTGCTACTCTTTTTCCCTTAACATATCTAAAGAAGCTTTTACTGTCCTTCTTTATATTTCTGGCCAGCTTCCCCTCGTACTTCATCTTTTCAGCCAGTATTGCCCGTTTTGTTTCCTTCTGTTGTCCTATGAACGTTTCCCAATCCTCTGGCTTCCGGCTACTCTTTGCTGTGTTATACATCTTTTCTCTTAGTTTTATTCTATCCCTAACTTCTCTTGTCAGCCACGGTTGCCTCCTACTCCCCTTAGAATCTTTCTTCCTTTTTGGAATGAAATAATCCCGCGTCTCCCGGATTATGCCTAGAAAGTCCTCCCATTACTGTCCCACCGTCATTCCTTCTCGGATCCCTTTCCAGTCTACTTTGGCCAGCTCCCCTCTCATGCCTTCATAGTCCCCTTTGTTCAACTGCATCACTGCCACTTCCGATTTAACGTTCTCCTTCTCAAATTGCAGATTAAAACTAATCATATTATAATCACTACCTCCAAGCGGTTCCTGTACCTCGAGTTCAGGCAGCAAGTCCAACCTCACAGCATTCCAAGCAGAGTGCAGGCATCAAGTCCAACCTCACAGCACTCCAAGCAGAGTGCAGGCAACAAATCCAAACTCAGAATACTCCAAGCAGAGTGCAGGCAGCAAATCCAAACTGAGAATACTACAAGCAGAGAGCAGGCAGCAAGTCCAACCTCACAGCACTCCAAGCAGAGTGCACGCAGCAAGTCCAATCTCACAGCAAGCAGAGTGCAGGCAGCAAATCCACACTCAGAATACTACAAGCAGAGTGCAGGCAGCAAATCCAACCCTACAGCACTACAAGCTGAGAACAGGCAGCAAGTCCAACCTTACAGCACTCCAAGCAGGGTGCAGGCTGCAAATCCAACCTCACAACACTCCAAGCAGAGTGCAGGAAGCAGGTCCAACACACATCACGCCAAGCAGAGTGCAGGCAGCAAGTCCAATCTCACAGCACTTCAAGCGGAGTGCAGGCCAGCAAATCCAATTTCACAGCATTTCAAGCAGAGTGCACACACATACATTCACACACACATACACTCAAACACACATACGATTCACACTCACAACCCCCCCCCACACACACACACACAGACAGCCAAACACTCACACACATACACACCCTCTCTCACACACACAGAGACTCACATACTCACAGACACACAGAGACTCACACACACTCACCTACACACAGACCCTCACACACACACACACACACACACACACACACACACACACATGCACACACTCAACACACACTCACACATACACACACACACACAGACACTCACATACATACACACACACTCACACACAGACACTCACACACAGACACACACAGACACACACAGACACTCACACACACAATCATAAACAGACACACAGACACTCACACATAGAGGCACTCGCACACACACTCACAAACACACACTGACACTCACACACACACTCACAAACACATACAGACACTCACACACACACTCACAAACACATACAGACACTCACTCACGAAAAGCACATAACCACAAAAAGCACATAAAGGGCCCTCACAGTTCAGTAGACACTCAGTGTTCTGTAGGTTCCCACCTCAGACTGAGAGTCGAGGCCTCTCCCTTGCCATCTTACAGCGACCGAGCCACACCCAGCATCTGGGCTTATATTGCCTTGCCCCCCACACCCGGAACGGACGTGACCTTCATGGCGATGATTGACAGGAGAGAGAATCTCAAGATTTTTTAAACACTAATAAGTCTTTTATTTTTCATCGATGGGAAAAATCCTCGGGGCCTGATCAGCGGAGGGGGATTCTGAGTAAGATGACCAAAAATCACAGCGTATGGGTAGCGTTTTTTTCTAAAATCAAAGCACAGCGCAAACAGGAAGTGGTCAAGAAGACGCTTTTAATTATATAGATATCAATGACATAGATTAAGGAATTCAAAGTCACATTGCCAAATTTGCAGATGACACAAAGCTGGGTGGCAGTTTGAACTGTGAGGAGGATAAAAATCTGTTGATTTAAGAAAATCTTTAATTACTATAATTTAATAATAAATAATCAATTAATCTAACATACTTAATAATACTAATTATCTGTGAATGTAAGCTGTAAATATGAATAATCCACGGAGCGGGGAAGGAGATAATGGGAGTGTATATAAAATTGATTCAATAAATTTAAACTAGTTTAAGGGAAATGAACGAATATTGATGATATATACTAATATATAGTAATTAACTAAAATGTTCATAATAATACTAACAAAATATTACTGTATGTGAAGGAGGCAGGAGCATCATTCACTTGGAAAAGATCCAGATGCGTGGCTTTGTTTAACCCCTTGGAACCTGCTTGTATTAAAGATAAAGAATGAGATATAATGTAATAATTTTGGGTGGATATATATGGTAAAGTTTAGAATAGATTAATGTTAGATAAATTGGAAAGGCATATATACTTATAGAACTGAACATACGTTGTGTTTTATTTTTGTTTTTTTATTTTTTACCTCTCTTTCTGAATTTTTTCTGTTTATATTTGCTCTGGTTTGATAAATTTATTTTAAAAATATATATATATATGAAACGGTCCGCAGCCTTTCACGAGACTCTGTTAAGGGGACGGAGCTCTATGTACAACAACATCAACGGAAGTCCATAAATTTTTCGCCACCTTAGGTGGCTTCTCGTTTTTAAGGTATCTTCTCTTAGATACCTTAATATCACTTTTTTTTAATCACTATCAAGATTCTTATTTGTTCTTTTTTAAAATTAATTTCACAACACATTCTTTCTTTTTTCTCTTCTTAAGGTACTATAGAGGAAGGAGATGTAACATAAATTTAAAAGTTCGGGACGACACCCAACACCCAGAGTTCTGAGGTATTTGGTTGCACCATATGAGTCAAAACACTAAACTGATCTATAATGCAAGACGGTAGACAAATAAAGAATGGAGGAATTACATTCTGCAGTTGGAATATAAGGGGTGCCAATGAACCAATTAAGAGGGGTAACATTTTTGCCCAATTAAAATCATTAAATTCAGACATAATGTTTTGCAGGAAACACACACGAAACAACAAACACAGATGAGATTGAAGGCAAACTGGATATGTCATACATATTATTCTTCATTTACTTCTAAATCTAGAGGTACGGCTATTATTATTCGGAAAGGTATACCATTTAAATTAAAGAATACTATTTCAGATAAGGAGGGAAGGCATATTATAGTTTCGGGAGAAATTTATTCAACCCCACTGACTATGATAAATATTTACGCTCCGAATTTTGACAACCCCCAATTTTTAAATAAAATTGTAGATATAATATCGGAGTTTAATTACCAAAATGTAATAATAGGGGGGGGACTTCAATTGTGTTTTAGATCCATATTTAGACAAAGTAAAACAAAGGAGGGGTAATTTAAAATCTAAGACTAGTGAACTTCTAAATGCATATATAAAAATAATAATATAACAGATGTATGGAGAACTGCTAATCCAACTAGAAGGGAACATTCGTTTTACTCATCGGTACATAAAACATTCACGAATTGATTATTTTTTAGTGGATACAAAATTAGTTCCATATACAATTAATCCTTCATACCGCATCAAACGAGGTTTATACCCAAAATACATTCATTTAATGATTTGAGACGCCTGTTTAATATAATGTACTCACATAAAACGGATGAAGAAGGTATATCAATTGTTTCTCTGGGCGCAGAGAAAGCATTTGATCAGGTAGAGTGGCAGTATTTATATAAAGAACTGCAAAAATTTAATATGGGAGAGAATTTTATTGTATGTGTAAAATTATTATATGATAAACCGACGGCAAGAATATTAACTAATAATTTGTTATCTCCAAAATTTCAATTATCGAGGGGCAATAGGCAGGGATGTGCGTTATCACCCCTGCTATTTGCCCTTATGATAGAGCACCTGGCTGAAAGTATAAGAATGCATTCGAATATTCAGGGATATAATACTAGGGACTCAAATAATAACATTTCATTAAATGCAGACGATATACTTTTATACATTACAAATTCACAAACGAGCATACCAAACTTATTAAATTTAATAGAGGAATTCGGTTCTTTTTCTGGATATAGAATAAATTGGAATAAAAGTGAAACCATGACGTTAAAACCTCAAGAATTTACACACCTATTGAAATTCCCTTTTAAAATTGCAACAGAAAAATTTAGGTATTTGTGTCTTCAAATTACTAGAAAATACGAAGCATTATTTAATGTTAATTTTATACCTTTAATTAACACGTTGATTAAATTCTGGAAAACACTTCCGTTATCTTTAATAGGCAGAATAAACGCTATAAAAATGATCTTTTTACCACAAATATTATACCTATTTCAATCTATACCATTATATATACCAAAAAATGTTTTCAAAAAACTAGATTCTAATATTACCAATTTTATTTGGGACTATAGATCACACATAATTCAAAGAAAACACTTGTGCAAACCAAAAGCCGTTGGGGGAATTTCACTTCCGAACTTTTTGTATTATTAATGGGCAGTGCATATTAAGAATATAATTTATTGGTTGGACAGTCCTACCCAACAGACAGAATGGATAAGAATGGAGAAAGAGGATTGTTCTCCTTGTAATATAGGAGCGATCCTCTTCTCCCCGATAAAACTGAACAACACAATATATCAGAATAACCCAATTATACATGATACAATAAGTATTTGGAAACAAATAAAATTATCTTTAAAATTACGAAACCTATCATTGTTAATGCCAATAGTGAATAATCCTTCATTTAAACCATCTCTTATTGATAAAACATATAATCAATGGGAAAGAATGGGAATTAACAGGATCGGTGATATGTATGAAATGGGAAATCTGTTATCATTCCAACAATTACAATTATAATTTAAACTGAAAAATAAACAATATTTTAAATATCTTCAGATCTGCGACTTCATGAAGAAATACATACAAAGATATCAAAACATAACTTTGGACCCACTGGAAGAAGCAATGAATATTAAGGCTGACTCACAGAAATTAATATCATACATAGAATAGTATTTTAAATATAGAACTACCATCGACAGAGGCACTCTTCTCTGAGTGGGAACGAGAATTAATGATAAAAATCACGAAGGAAACATGGGAAAAGTATTTGATATATATACACAAATGTTCGATTAATGTAAGACATAATTTAATTCAATTTAAAATTTTACATAGATTATATTATTCAAAAACTAGATTGAATAAATTCTATCCAAATACTTCCCCCATTTGTGATAAATGTCTATCCCAAAATGCAACTATAACACACTCTTTTGTTTCCTGCATAAAACTTTATAAATTCTGGAGTGATTTTGTTGAAATATTTACAAAATTATTCAAGATAAAAATGGACCCTAATACTGAAATGATTATATTTGGAGCAATGGAAGACGGGAACAAATTGAAATCTCAAAATTTATTTTTTAATTATGGGTTAATAATGGCAAAAAACGTATATTTACATTTTGGAAAAATACACCCATACCAACGCTTAAAATGTGGATTTCAAACATGTTGGACACCGCACATCTTGAGGAAATGCGATTCCTCCTAATAGATAAATCAGACCAATTCTTAACGAGTTGGTCTCCATTTGTCGACTTTTTGGAAGCATATGGTGCAACAGAATCGTAGAAGCTAACTATTTCAGGACTGGGTGAGGGATGGTCAAGAATATAAATAACGATCTCCTTAATCTCTTACTTTCTACTCTTTCTCTTTCTATCTTCTTTCCTTCACTTTTCTTCTTTCACCCTTTTCTCCTTCTCACACACGATATACCACACGTTTTCTATCTTTTATTATCTATTCTCTCTTTTTCTTTTTCATTATTTAAAAAAAAGAAGAAGCTGTACATAAAATGTAACATGTCAATATATATTAGGCACCTTGGTGCCATATTCCTGTACTTACTTCCAATAAAATAAAATAAAAAAATAAAAAGAACTGTGAGGAGGATGCTATGAGAATGCAGTGTGACCTGAACAGGTTTGGTGAGTGGGCAGATGCATGGCAGATGCAGTTTAATGTGGATAAATGTGAGGTTATCCACTTTGGTAGCAAAAACAGGAAGGCAGATTACTAACTAAATGGTGTCAAGTTGAGAAAAGGGGAAGTACAACGGGATCTGGGGTCCTTGTTCATCAGTCAATAAAAGTGAGCATGCAGATACGGCTGGCAGTGAAGAAAGTGAATGGCATGTTGGCCTTCAGAACAAGAGGAATTGAGCATAGGAGCAAAGAGGTCCTTCTGGATTTGTATAGGACCCGAGTGATACCACACCTGGAGTATTGTGTGCAGTTTTGGCCTCCTAATTTGAGGAAGGACATTCTTGCTACTGCGGGAGTGCAGCGTAGGTTCACAAGGTTATTGCCCGGGATGGCGGGACTGTCAGATGCTGAGAGAATTGAGCAGTTGGGCTTGTATATTATAGAAGGGTGAGAGGGGATCTTATTGAAACATATAATATTATTAAGGGTTTTGACAGGCAGGAAGCATGTTACCGATGTTGGGGGAGTCCAGAATCAGGTGCCATTGGTTAAGAATAAGTGGTAAGGCATTTGGAACGGAAATGAGGAAACACTTTTTCACACAAAGAGTTGTGCGTCTGTGGAAAGATCTGCCTCAGAGGGCAGTGGAGGTCGGTTCTTTGGATACTTTCAAGAAAGAACATTATAGGGCTCTTAAAGATAGTTGAGTCAGGGGATATGAGGAGAAGGCATGAACGGGGTACTGATTGTGGATGATGAGCTATGATCACATTGAATGGCCGTGCTGTTTCACTGGGCCGAATGGCCTAATCCTGCACCTATTGTCTATGGTCTATGGTCTATGAGGTGGAGAGTTGGGTCTGATGTAGTTTGAAACAATATCCCCTTTGCTGTAACAATGCCTCTTCCAATTTCCAACCGTCAGTGTCTCTACAATTCCAAGTCTTCGGAGTTCCTCAATCAATTCCCAGAATAAATCACAAACTGTCTCACTGCGCAGAGATTTCATTTGACTGATGTCATCTGTTTGGGAATAATTTCGAAATCTTAATTTTTTTTAAATTCTGATGAAACGTCACTGTCTCTGTGGAGACGGAAAATGGCATAAAGTGTCAGGGAAAGTTCTGCCCCAGCATTTCATTCCGAGATTACCGTTCGCTTACGGTGACACGTCGCTGGGCAGAATAAATGGGGCAAAAGCTTTGGGAATATTTCGACGTGGAGAAATTATTTTACGTGGTCATTGCTGCCGTTGGAGTCCCTGGTAAGTGAGCAGAAATAAAATCATGTTTTATTACTCAGTGTGTTTACCGCTGTTGACCTGATTCTGATCATGTTACAAGATTCCCAACTGTACAAGAATATGTGAAGTACATCAGACCTCTTGATAACATATTTTTGAAATAACGCTGTGATTCACTGGGTGGCGCCGGACGTGATAGCCTCGCTAGCAGCCTGTCTCGTCCTATCTTCTGTTATTGTTCTTAGTCTGTTTCTACTTGTCTGTGTTAGTGTATCTTTACATTTTGTATTATGTGCGGGTGGAGGGAGAGGGGTGGTTGCGGGGTTTGGGGAAAACGTGTTATCTCTTCCCTCGACGGAGATGCGACTTTTTTCCGCGTCGTATCTCCGGCCATACTGCGGCCTCCTGGAGCTGGCGGTCCATTTTAGGGATCGACATCGGGAGCTCCAACAGCAGGAGCTTCGACCACCCCGATTGCGGGCGCATCGATCGACCCGATGCGGGGGATTCGATCGCCCACTGCGGGAGCTTCGATCGCCAGGACTGCGGAAGTTTCGTTCGCCCCGAACGCGGGAGAGAAGGAGGAACGAAGGTAAACTTTATTCGCCTTCCATCACAGTGGGGAATGTGAGGTCGCGGAAAAACAAGTTGGACGTGCTGCCTGCGCTGGTGAGGACTCGGAGGGAGTGCAGTGAGTGCAGGGATATCGCGCCATGAGGACACCGTGGCGACTGGTGCGAGTGTGTTCGGCTTTCTGACTGTTCTGGCGGACAGGCACTGCAGACAGAGTGACAGCGGTCGGTACAACTCTGGTCACATCACGGTGAAGGAGTGTGTGTATGGCCCGGACATTGAACTGATGGCTGTGGATCTCCGCTGATGCCGTGTGCCCTGTGGATTCTCACACGGCGCTGTGGTGGCTGTTTAACTCCAGGTTTAATTTTTATGTGGTTATGTATCTTGTTTGGGGTTTTTTGTATGACTGTATGGCAAAACCAATTTCACTGTACCTCGGTACACGTGACAATAAAGGAGCATTGAACCATTGATTTTTCTTATTTTCAGACAGCCGGAACTAACCCGCATTTTCTGTCACTGCCGGGACCCACTAGAATGTTGTTCTCGCCTTCAGTGGGACCTTGCCCAGAGTTGTCCCAGTGCTCGGGACAGGCAGCTGTCTGGGACGGTGTGACTGGGAGGGTTTTACATTGTGAAGTTCACTGTGAATGTGTTATTGATCAGAGTGAACACCCGCTCCTGTGGACACGTCTCACTGTGGAGTCTGTCACAGTCACAGTCGGATTCCGCCGCCTGATGATCAATAATAGGGTCGATCTCCTGAACCAGTGGCCGCGGATCTACCGGCGTGTGTTGATTACCGAACTGAACTCACTGTGGGATGAATCCATTAACGGAGCCATTCTGCTGCCGGATTCTATATTGCCCCTGCCTTCCCTCTGGAACCCGCCTCGTCCCTATCAGATGCCGAGTTCCCAGAGTCCTGGTTAAACGCGGCCGGTAACCGTTGTCTGTGAAACCGGCCCCATCAGAGACTGCGAGAGGGGTTAACTAAAGAGGACTTGCACGTAAGGTCATTGGTTAAAGGGCGTGACGCACGGAGCAGCTCAATCCTCCGGGAGAACGTGGCAGCCTCCGGCAAACACAGTTAACACACGAAACGCAGTCTTTCTTGCATGTGGAATTCTCTGCCTCAGAGGCCAGTGGAGGGATGTTCTCCGGATGCTTTCAAGAGAGAGCTAGATAGGGCTCTTAAAAATAGCGGAGTCAGGGCATATGAGGAGAAGGCAGGGACGGGGCACTGATTGGGGATGATCAGCCATGATCATAGTGATTGGCGGTGCTGGGTCGAAGGGCCGAATGACCTACTCCTGCACCTATTGCCTATTGCCTGTTAAAAACCGCCGAAGTGGTCAATTTTTGCGCTGTAAATAATTGTGGAGGGTGACTGATCGCTCTGAACCAAATGTTCTAGTATCTTTACTCTGAACCCGAGCACCAAGGTGTAAGCGGCCGAAGGAGCGTATCCCTCGGGACAGCCCCCACTCTCCCCGCGGGTCAGCGCTGTCCGGCCACGGCCGCCCTCCGCCCCGTCTCCCCATGTGCGGCCGCACTGTCGCGGACTGTGGGTCGGCAGCGCCCACACACGCGGGGCCGGGTGGAGCGGGGCCGCGGCTCTGGACAGCGGACACCCGGGGACGACAACCCGGCAACGTCCCCGTCAGCTGCATGAGAGTTGGGGACAGTCTGCTCCTTCCGCCCACTCAGAGTCACTGACCGCGCTGAAACGGCATCGGCACTCGAAAAAAACCCGACCCCCTGACCCCCACCCCCCCGGCCGCGGGGACAGATGGCCCGGTGTCCGCGTGTGCGGAACCAACCAGTGTGAGGGCCGGATGCTGGGACAGAAGAATGGCTCGCTGTTATGGCTGACATTGTATGTGCTTACCTGATGTTCACCGCGTGTACTCCAGAAGACGTAGCGTGGCAACAGTACGGGTCAGGGGTCGTGACCACGACTGTCGGGCAAACTCCCTATCGAAAGGTACACAAACGTGCTGGAGAAACTCAGCGGGTGCAGCAGCACCCTCTCTCGCCCTCTCACTCTCCTTCTGTCCCCTTTCTCCGCAATCCCTCTCCCTTCCCCAGTCTCTCTCTCTCTCCCCCACACTTTCCCCCTCTCTTCCCCGCCCCATCTCATAGAAACATAGAAACTGGGTGCAGGAGGAGGCCATTCGGCCCTTCGAGCCAGCACCGGCATTCATTGTGATGATGCCTGATCGTCCCCAATCAATGCTGCGGCACCCGCTGAGTTTCTCCAGTACTTTTGTGTACATTCGATTTTCCAGCATCTACAGTTCCTTCTGAAACTCCCTATCGAAAGGAGCATTCTACCTATTGTAGCTCGTTCCCTCCCCGCCCTTTACCCCGCCCGTCGCCTTATCTCTTCTCCCCTGACGCGGGCAGGTCGTGCACAGTCGGAGCGGAGTCTGACATTGTTAAACTTGCAGCCGCGCAGCGACTCCAACACTCCTGATCTTTAGCTGAAAGTCGAGCTGGTGCTCTGCCCCGGATAACGTGTTTAGTAATGCCCATTTCCCGTTTCCGTCTCTTCCCGCAGTTAATTTAGTGGCGATTGTGATCCTGTCCCGGGGAAAGTGCGGCCTCTCCACATGCACCACTCGCTACCTGGTGGCCATGGCAGCGGCCGATCTACTGGTCGTGATCAACGATGTCATTTTGTATCAGATCAAATATCATTACTTTTGGTGGAGTTTTCTGTCCATCACACCTGTGTGCATAGGTAACGCTGTGCTGATGTTTGCATCTACAGACTGTTCTGTTTGGTTCACCGTCACTTTCACCTTTGATCGGTTTGTCGCCATTTGTTGCCAGAAGCTGAAAACAAAATATTGCAGCGGGAAAACTGCGGCTGTGGTTCTCGCAACAGTCGGCGTTCTGTTCTGTCTGAAAAACGTTCCCCGCTGCTTCATACGGGAACCCAGATATATCATCGACAATGTCCCGTGGGACTGTGTCACGATGGACAGTTATTACACGGACCCCGGGTGGGTGGCATTTGACTGGCTCGACGCGGTTTCAACTCCGTTCATCCCTTTCGCTGTAATCCTGCTGCTCAACGCTCTGACAGTCCGCCACATTTTAGTGGCCAGTCGGGTCCGTAAGGGGCTGAGGGGTGAGAGCAAGGGGGAGAACCGCAGTGACCCGGAGATGGAGAGCAGGAGGAGGTCTGTGGTTTTACTCTTCACCATCTCCGGCAACTTCATCCTCCTGTGGCTGACATATGTTGTATTCTTCGTCTATTATCAGATCACAGGAATTGGAAATGGTTGGAATGATTCTGATTGGATCGTTAACAGCGTCGGGTATCTGCTGAAGAATCTCAGCTGCTGCACGAACACATTTATTTACGCGGCGACACAGTCCAAGTTCAGGGAGCACGTGATTAGCGCGGTGAAATATCCGCTCACCTCAGTGCTTCGGCTCGTTAATAAATCCGCGCCTTGAGCGCCCCCTAGAGGCGGCCGCAGTCTTTCTGCTCCGGGCTCCGGCTCCTGACATTCACCGCCGGATCTTCCAGGCGTCAGTCCCGGGCAGACATGGTCAGCATCGAAGCCGGGTGGGCAAGTTGGGCCGAAGGGCCTGTTTCCGCGCTGCACGGCTGAGGGGAGAGATGAGTTTGACACAAGGGCCTCGTGCCCGTGCTGTAACCTCCTCCACCCCCGGCCCCTACACCCCTCTCTTTCTAAACTAAACTCTTAAACTGAAAATTAAACATGTCCCCTCACTTTCCCCCTCTCGCCCCTCTCCAATTGGTCATAATACATTACAATAATTAACTAACCTACTACCTAAAAGACTCTCCTCCCTCTCCATTACAATAAATTAACCCAATATTCGTAACACCCTCTCTACCTCCCCTTCCTCCCTCTCTCTCCCCCACCCCCACTTCATAAGAATACATTTACAATTATACTTTAAACTAAACGCATAATATGATACCACCTCCACCCGCTCTCTCTCTCCCCACTCAACCACTCTCCTCTCTCTCCCACCCTCTCTCCTCTCTCTCCCTTCTCACTCACCCTCTCTCTGCCCCCTCTCTCTCTCTCACCCACTCTCTCCCTCTCGCCCTCTCACTCTCTTTCTGTCCCCTTTCTCCCCAATCCCTCTCCCTTCCCCATTCTCTCACTCTCTCTCCCACACTTTCCCCCTCTCTACCCCGCCCCCATCTCATAGAAACATAGAAACTAGGTGCAGGAGGAGGCCATTCGGCCCTTCGAGCCAGCACCGCCATTCATTGTGATCATGGCTGATCGTCCCCTATCAATAACCCGTGCCTGCCTTCTCCCCATATCCCTTGACTCCACTAGCCCCTAGAACTCTATCTAACTCT
Organism: Malacoraja senta; assembly: GCA_038087875.1. NCBI lineage: Eukaryota > Metazoa > Chordata > Chondrichthyes > Rajiformes > Rajidae > Malacoraja > Malacoraja senta. The sequence goes on along the minus strand of JAXLNO010001973.1, from coordinate 157,517 downwards.
CTCTTAAATCCATCCAGTGACTTGGCCTCCACTGCCCTCTGTGGCAGGGAATTCCATAAATTCACAACTCTCTGGGTGAAAAAGTTTTTTCTCACCTCAGTCTTAAATGACCTCCCCTTTATTCTAAGACTGTGCCCCCTGGTTCTGGACTCGTCCAACATTGGGAACATTTTTCCTGCATCTAGCTTGTCCAGTCCTTTTATAATTGTATATGTTTTTATAAGATAACCCCTCATCCTTCTCCCCTCCTCTCCTTTGACTGAATAAAATAATCTTACAATAAATGTACAATAATAATCCAAACTAATGTTTGATACCATCTCCCCTCCTAGCCTTTATAATAAAATTACATGAAATTAAACTCATATTTGTTATCCCCTCTCTCTCATTACCCTTCCTTTCCCACTCTACCTCTCCACCCTCTCTGCTCCCTCTCTCTCTATCCCTTCTTTCCTCCCCTTTCTGTCCCGCCTCTACTTTAGAAGAATACATTTCCAATAATATATTAACTAAACTAACATTTGACTTCTGCTATCCCCCCTCTCTATATCTCCATATAGCTCTACTCCCTCTCTCTCTTTCTCTTTCCTTGCGCTCACCCTTTCGCTCCCCGCTCTCTCCCTCTCTCTCCTCCTTCTTTCCCTCTCTATCTTTCTCTCCCCCTTTTCTCCCCTCCCTCTACGCATGCCCCCTTTCTCTCTCTCTCCACCTCTCTCTGGTTCACCAGAGACGGTTCACCAGACTGATTCCTGGGATGTCAGGACATTCAGATGAAGAAAGACTGGATAGACTCGGCTTGTACTCGCTAGAATATAGAAGATTGAGGGGGATCTTATAGAAACGTACAAAATTCTTAAGGGTTTGGACAGGTTAGATGCAGGAAGATTGTTCCCGATGTTGGAGAAGTCCAGAACAAAGGGGCACAGTTTAAGGATAAGGGGGAAGTCTTTAAGGACCGAGATAAGAAATACTTTTTTTCACACAGAGAGTGGTGAATCTGTGGAATTCTCTGCCACAGAAGGTAGTTGAGGCCAGTTCATTGGCTATATTTAAGAGGGAGTTAGATGTGGCCCTTGTGGCTAAAGGGATCAGGGGGTAAGGAGAGATGGCAGGTACAGGATACTGAGTTGGATGATCAGCCATGATCATATTGAATAGCGGTGCAGGATCGAAGGGCCGAATGGCCTACTCCTGCACCTATTTTCTACGTTTCTATGTTTCTCCATTTTCTCTCCATCCCCTCTCTCTCTCTCTCTCCCTCTCTCTCATCTTAAACACCACCAGCAATCTGGTGTAGATGTTGACCATGAAGGGGACTCTGGGTATGGGAGAGGAATTGTGATTTTTCGTGGACACGGGAAGGAAACGGTGTATTGATTGTGGATGATCTGCACAGGGCTACTGATTATGGATGATCAACCATGATCAAATTAATTGGCGGAGCGGGCTCGGGGCCAGATGGTCTACTCCTGCACCTATTTTCTATGTTACTTCAACTCGGCATTGTCCTGTGAGTTGAGCACGAGAAGCACTGAGCAACATTTGTGCTCATTGTAATCTCGCCGCTACCGTCTGACGATTGGATTAAAGATTGCCTTCAACGGTTGTTGATATCTGCTTTTTAAGAAGCGAATTTTCACATCAGAGATACCGCGTGGAAACAGGCCCTTCAGCCATCCTAGTCCGTGTCGACCAACGATACACTCTCCCCCCTCTATCTTACCCCTCTTGCTCTCTTCCCCTCTCTAACCCCGTCATCTCTTTACTCCCCTCTCTCTCCCCCCTCTTTTACTGTACGTCTAAATTAAACTCTCTCCTCTCTCTGTACCCCTCTCTCTCCCACCTCTCTCCCTGTCTCTCTCCCCCTCTCTCTCCCCTCTCTCTGTCTCCCTCCCCCTCTCTCCTTCCCCTCCCTCTCTCTCTCCCCTATCTCTCTCCCCATCCTCTCTCTCCCCCTTCTTTCGTTCAGAGATACAGCGCGGAAACAGGTCCTTCGGCCCACCGGCTCCGCGCCGACCAGCGATCGCCCCTACATGACCTCTATCCTACACCCACCACGGACAATTTTTACATTTACCAAATCTATTTATCTATCTATCTATCTATCTATCTATCTATCTATCTATCTATCTATCTATCTATCTATCTATCTATCTATCTATCTATCTATCTATCTATCTATCTATCTATCTATCTATCTATCTATCTATCTATCTATCTATCTATCTATCTATCTATCTATCTATCTATCTATCTATCTATCTATCTATCTATCTATCTATCTATCTATCTATCTATCTATCTATCTATCTATCTATCTATCTATCTATCTATCTATCTATCTATCTATCTATCTATCTATCTATCTATCTATCTATCTATCTATCTATCTATCTATCTATCTATCTATCTATCTATCTATCTATCTATCTGTCTGTCTATCTGTCTATCTATCTAATTATCTAATTATCTATCTATCTATCTATCTATCTATCTATCTATCTATCTATCTATCTATCTATCTATCTATCTATCTATCTATCTATCTATCTATCTATCTATCTATCTACCTATCTATCTATCTATCTATCTATCTATCTATTTATCTATCTATCTATCTATCTATCTATCTATCTATCTATCTATCTATCTATCTATCTATCTATCTATCTATCTATCTGTCTATCTGTCTGTCTGTCTGTCTGTCTGTCTGTCTGTCTGTCTGTCTGTCTGTCTGTCTGTCTGTCTGTCTGTCTGTCTGTCTCTGTCTGTCTGTCTGTCTGTCTATCTATCTATCTATCTATCTATCTATCTATCTATCTATCTATCTATCTATCTATCTATCTATCTATCTATCTATCTATTTATCTATTTATCTATCTATCTATCTATCTATCTATCTATCTATCTATCTATCTATCTATCTATCTATCTATCTATCTATCTATCTATCTATCTATCTATCTATCTATCTATCTATCTATTTATTTATCTATCTATCTATCTATCTATCTCGTGCCGTGAGTAATTATTCTGGGTAGACAGTCAGTCGGCTTAAAAAAATTAAACCGCGCATGCGCAGATTGTCCTCCCCGTAAAAAAATGAAAATAAATAAAAACAGTAACAATTCAATTTGTCCATGGCTTCCTAGTGTCCGTTATTCTGAATTACTGAATTGGTGGGGGGGGGGGAGGGTGATGGCAGGCGGAGAGATGGTGGACAAAACGGGAGCACACCGGGACAAGTTGAATCAGTTGTCATCTAATGTATATTGTTCAAGGGACCAATTGGTGGGAGAGTTCCTTTCACAGCGTGTCGGGAGTCTGTGCCAGGGATAAAGTTGCGGGGAGGGCAGGAGTGTTGGGAAGGAGCGGTCGGGGATAATGCCAGTGAGTAACTCACTCACTCACTGCTGCCGCAGCTCTCCGGGCGCGAAGCCACCGCATTGTAGCCTGGGATAGCAGCAGCTCGGTGGCTGCGAGCGTCCGCCGGGACCAGACAGCAGAACTGGCTGCCACTTCAACGCCTTCTGCCGGCCCGCTCACCTCTGGCGGTGCTCTCGTCTGAATACCTCTCACCTGCCGCTCGCTCACCTCTCAGCCGCTTCCTGCAAATCCTTAATTTCCCACGGCCGAGTAACCTCAATCGCGCTGTCGGAATTTAAGGATTTGCACCAAGCGGCTGACATGAGTGAGGCCATCGAGCGGCAGGAGAGAGGTTTTTAGACGGAGAGCAGCCAGAGATGAGCGGGGGCCGGCAGAAAGCGCTTAGGTGGCGGCCGGTTCAACTGTCCGGCACGGCGGCCGCTCACAGCCACCCGAGCTACTTCTCCACCCCCCCCCCCACCCACCGGCCACAATGCGGTGGCTCCGTGCAAGGAGCGTCGCAAGTGGGTTACTGGTAAGATCCAGATCCCCTCCTTCAGAACGCTCCTACCCTCCCCGCAACTTTACCCCGGGCCAGACTCCCCTGCGAAAGGAGCTCTCTCCCCACCCCCATACCCCAGGAAATACGGTATTTAAAAACATCACCAAGAAATGTACTTACTACATCATTGGTACACGTGCTCCATTCTCTCTCTCTGTTTCCTAAGATACACATAAAATAATGGCAATCCATATTTGAAAACCCCGCCAAGAAACTATCTGCTTTCAGCCCCGCTTGAAATTGACGGCTTGAAGCAGCGCTGACGGTACGTGGGCTGCATAGACCTTCAAGGGTTACAAGTGCTGCGGATGAAAGGCACAGAGAATTATGCCTACCTAAGAGATCGATCTCTTAGATAGGCATAAATCTCCCATGCCTTTACTATTTATATTTAGTAATTACCATGTTATAATTGTATTCAGGGTAGGCAGTAAGCAGCAAAACACAACACAACAAGAGACACAACAAGAAAGAACTTAATAAATCTCATCTTTAACATTTAAATTGTTCTTATATTTTAAGTAATTCACATTTTAAACTTGAATAAATCCTTTTTCCACTTTTCATGCCTGCGTCTTCTTCATCACGGTGGGAACCTAATAGGCAGGAATGGCTGCGCAGCCCGTGAGCCACGAAGAGTGCATGGGGGGGGGGAGGTTGAGGGGAAATGGACTGAATGCGTGGGGCTGGAGGGGAATGGCAAGGAGCAGAGTGGGGGGGGGGTGAAGGGAGGAGGGGTGACTGAGTGAACTGACACCACACCAGCCGTGAGTGACTGCACTGCCAGCCCACCAGCCATGAGTAAGTGAACTGCCAGCCTACCAGCTGTAAGTGACTGAAGTGCCACCCAACCAGCCATGACTTGGTGTGCTGTCAGCCCACCAGCCACGACTCACTGAACTGCAAGTCCAAGAATCCATTCAGTCCACAATTTCCACACTAGCCCTCTGGAAAGCAGTCCCTACAGCGTACAACACTCACAGTAGCGCTCCAGACATCGATGCAAGGATAGACTTTCTTCCTTCATTTCTGTGATCTGTAAAAAAGATTCTAAAATTGATTGTCCACCCTCTGGCCCTTATATCTCACAGAGTCTGTCAGCTATTTTCGGCAGAATTTCTGGCAGTTTCTGAGCTGCCGGCCCGCCAGGCCTGAGTGACTGAGCTGCCAGGCCTGAGTGACTGAGCTGCCTGCCCTCAGCGACTGAGCTGCCATCCCTAGAATACATTCGGCCCACAATATCCATACTTGCCCTTTGGAAACCAGTCCATTCAGCCCACAACACCCATGCTAGCTCTCCAGAAAGCAACCCCCGCTGGCCAGCAATATTGGAATTGGTGGAGAGGTAGAATATTGCGTTGGGGGACCAGCCCTCACGTGTGAAGCTGGGACACAACGGGACCCACTTAGTCTAGTATGTATTGGTCCTCTTCGATGATGCGCCAACGCTCAGCGAGGTCGCCATCAAACACGAGCGGATCGGGCTTGCGAAACGTGGTAGCTATGGCGAAATAATAAACAGAAAAGAAAAAAAACCTAAAACAAACTGGAACCAAACTAGGCGAATAAGGGGTCCAAACTTTCTGACACCATGTTGTGTAATGAGACCAACACACAGGAGTAATATCTCATAGGTAGACAAAAATACTGGAGAAACTCAGCGGGTGAGGCAGCGTCTATGGAGCGTAGGAATAGGTGACGTTTCGGGTCGAGACTGAGACTTCAAACTGATGTAAGGGTGGGGGGGGGGGGCGGGGAATGAAAGGTAGAGGCGGAGACAGTGGGCTGCGGGAGAGCTGGGATGGGGAGGGGAAAGAGGGAGAAAGCAAGGACTGCCTGAAATTGGAGATGTCAATGTTCGTACCGCTGGGGTGTAAACTACGAAAGCGAAATATGAGGTGCTGCTCCTCCAATTTGCGGTGGGAATCACTCTGGCCATGGAGGAGGCCGAGGACATAAAGGTCGGATTCGGAATAGGAGGGGGATTTGAAGTACTGAGCCGCCGGCTGATCAGGTTGGTTAATTCGAACTGAGCGGAGCGTTCGCCAAGCCTGCGCTTGGTCTCACCGATGTAGAGCAGTTGGCACCCAGAACAGCGGATGCAATAGATGAGGTTGGAGGAGGTGCTAGTGAACCTCTGCCTCACCTGGAAGGACTGCTTGGGTCCTGGGATGGAGTCAAGGGGGGGGGGTGAGGTAAAGCGACAAGTGTAGCAATTCTTGCGGTTGCAAGGGAAAGTACCAGGGGAGGGGTGGTTTGGGTGTGAAGGAACGAATTGACCAGGGAATTACGGAGGAAGCGGTCTCTGCGGAAAGTCGAAAGGGGAGCAGATGCGAAGATGTGGCCAGTGGTGGGATCCCGTTGGAAGTGGTGGAAATGATCTGTTGTATGATACGGATGGTATTGTGGAAGGTGTGGATAAGGGGGACTCTGTCCTTGTTACGAGTGGGGCGATGGGGAGTGAGAGCGGAGCTACGGGATATGGAAGATACCCTGGTGGGGGCCTGATCTATAGTCGAAGAGGGGAACCCCCGTTCCCTACAGAATGAGGACATATCCCGTGCCCTGGTTTGGAACACTTCATTCTATGTGCAGATGCGGCGTAGACGGAGACATTGGGAGTAGGGGATAGAGTCCTTACAGGAAGCAGGGTGGGAAGAACTCTAGGTCCAGGTAGCCATGGGAGTCAGTAGGTTTGTAGTAGATGTAGTAACAACTCATAGTCGTTTATTGTAATACATGCGGAGAAAACATTGCACGCTATCGTCTGCGTCGTCAGCATCCAACTGACACTAAGCTGGTGAAGCACTGATGTCAGTGGTCCGGGTAGGGATTAAGATCCGGACTGACTTATTGTGGAATGTGTAGCATGCATAATATGTGTGGTGATAGATACAACAAGGGTAGGTTAATATAGTTAATCTACACTCAGAGAGTTGTGAATCTGTGTAATTCTCTGCCTCAGAAGGCAGTGGAGGCCAATTTTCTCGATGTTCTGAAGACAGAGTTAGATAAGCTCTTAAGCATAGCGGAGTCGGGGGATATGGTGAGAAGCAGGAACGGGGTACTTAATGTGGATGATCAGCCATGATCACAGTGAATGGTGTTGCTGACTCGAAGGGCCAAATGGCTTACTTCTGCACCTATTGACTATTTATTGTTTTTTCCACTGTCATTCTTGCTAGGGTATCTTTCCAGTCAACTTTGGCCTGCTCCTCCCTTTCTTGGAGTCCAGTACAAACCTGATTTTCCTAGTCTACGTGCATGTTGAAATCTCCTATAACAAACGTAGCATTTACCTTGGCGACATGCCAATTTTAACTCTTGATTTAAGTTGCACCATATGTTCAGGCTACTGTTTGGGGGCCTGTAGTCAACTTAATTTGGGGTCGTTTTACCCTTACAATTTCTCAGTTTTATTCATACTGACTCTACATCTCCTGATTCTGTGTCAGTCCTCGCAAGGGACTGAATTTAATTCCTCACCAACAGAGCAACCCCACCCCCTCTGCCCTCCTGTCTGTCTTTTCAATAGGACGCACATCCATGAATATTCAGTTCCCAGCCCTGGTCCTCTTGCAGCCATGTCTCTGTAATTCCCACAACATCATACTTTCCAATTTGTAACTGAGCTTCAAGCTCGTCCACTTTATATCTTATACTTCGCGCATTCATATACAACACTTTGACCGGTATTCACATATAAAATGCAAACGTGTGTTTTAGTCTGAAAATGCAAAAGTATGTTTTTGGTTTGAAAATGCAAAAGTGTGTTTTGGTTTGAAAATGCTAATGTGTGCTTTGGTTTGAAAATGCTCAAGTGTACACTGGTTTGAAAATGCTGAAGTTCACTTGGGATTGAAAATGCTAAAGTTGCCTTGAGTTTCAAAATGCTAAAGATGCATTGGGTTTGAAAATGCTAAAGTTGCCTTGGGTTTGAAAATGTTAAAGTTGTCTTTGGTTTGAAAATGCTAAAGTTGTCTTGGCTTTGAAAATGCTAATGTTGCCTTGGGTTTTGAAAATGCTAAATTTGCCTTGGGTTTGAAAACACTAAAGTTGCCTTAGTTTGAACATGCCAAAGTTGCCTTTGGTTTGAAAGTGCTAAAGTTGCATTGGGTTTGAAAATGCTAAAGTTGCCTTGGGTATGAAAATGCTACAGTTGCCTTGGGTTTGGAAATGCCAAAGTTGCCTTGACTAATTAATGTTGCCTTGCTAATTAAAGTTGCCTTGCCTAATTGAAGTTGCCTTGCCTAATTAAAGTTGCCTTGCATAATTAAAGTTGCCTTGCCTTGTTAAAGTTGCCTTGCCTAATTAAAGTTGCCTTGCCTCATTAAAAATTAAAAGTCAAATCTTAACCACTTCCTATTTGCGCTGTATATTGCTTTTAGAAAAAACGACACTGCGAACGGCCATGATTTTTGGCCATCTTACTCAGAGTCCCACTCCGCTCATCAGGTCCCGAGGACTTTTCCTATCGATGAAAAATACAAGTTATTAGTGATTAAAAAATGTTGAGATTGTTTGCCTGTCAATCACGCCATCAATGCCACGCCCCTTCTGGTGGAACGGGGCTAGGAATGATAAAACCCGGAAGTGGGGGCGCGGCTCAGTGTCTACAAGATGGGGGAGAGGGAGGTCGCGACTCGCCGTCGTTAGTGGTGATGCACCCTGCTTGACATGGTAGGAACCTACACAAATTTGGTGGCCCTGCACCCTGCTTGAAATGGTAGGAAACTGCACGAATTGGTGGCCTTGCACCCTGCTTGAAATGGTAGGAAACTGAACTTGAATTTGGTGGGCTTGCACCCTGGTTGAAGTGGTAGGAAGCTGCACTTCAATTTGGTGGCCTTGCAACCTGCTTGAAATGGAATTTCAAGAAATAGCCGTGAGTCAACAGCCAGCCCACCAACCATAAAGTGCAAGTGAAATGAATTTGCCAGCAGCGGTACAATGAAAAAGAACACACAAAAACACACTAAAAATTTAACACAATCATGCACCACAGCATTCATAACTGTGGTGGAAGGCACACAATTTGGCCAGTCCTCCTCCATTTTCCTCTGTGTTCGCGACCTCAACCATCCGCAGCCGTCGCTGCGGGAGTCCAGATGTGCAGACAAGGTAAAAAGTCCAGGTAAGTCCTGAAACGGTTTCCTCCCCATCGGAGATCGCGGCTTCAAGTTGGTGTAGACCGCAGGCCGGCGGTCGGAGATTTAAAGTTCGCGCCGCAGCCCAGAGCACCGCAGACTGCAGGGCCGGCAGTCTAAGCTCCCCCTCCATGGGTCCCCGGGCGAGGGACCCCGCTCCTGATGGTAAGTCCATGCCGCGCCCGCGGTAGAAGTTGGCCGCGGGTCGGCATTCGGAGCTACTTCTCCCCGCGGGTCCCCACGAGGGATCCCAGGCAGCGGACGCCGCGCCAGCTGGAACTCATACTAGCGCTCCAGAATGCCCAGCCCCCCACTGGCCACCAATAATAGAATTTGAGGTGGAATATTGCGTTGAGGGGCCAGCGCTCCCATATGGAAGCTGGGACCCAACGGGTCCCACTTAGTTTAGTATTCGTTTATAAATGTGTATCAAATATTAGTTTAGTTCCTGCGCTGCACTAAAGTCATCTCGTGTGTCAACGGTCGATTGCTGGTCGGTTGGTCCACACCTTATCCAGAGCTCCTTGATGGTCAGCATCTACACTGGATTGGTGGTTGTAAATAGTCATTACACACGTGTGACATTATAATAGTCTTTTAATAAGTATACAGAGTTAAACAATACATGAGTAGTCACTGATTCCAGTCTGCTACTGTACTGCACAGAAGGAGAAGCAGGCGTTATTATAAATGATACTTAACGCGGGGTTAGTAGTGGTGAGGTAGCTATGTGATTGGTTGCATGCATAAACCATCTACATCCTTCCCCTTAGAAGATTAAACATGAACACATGATTAAACATGGTGGATAACTATGGCAACGACTTAAACAAAATCACCACACCGAACAGGCGGCTTGCTGACACGGCCCGAGCGCGTACGGACCAACCCTTCCCCCCCCTCACCAGAAAGACCCAAACCCGGAGGCGACGAAGCCGGTGGGGAAACAGAAAGCGGCAGGGGGGACAAACATGCAGGAGGGCTAGGAAAGCGGTTAGCAATGGGCGACCCACACGGAGGTGGACAAAGCACGCGAGGGGACTGAGGCATGCAGGGGCCGGCAACGGGATAAGCAGCGGATGGCTGGAACTGCAGCGGAGGAGCGTAAAAGTCCGGCTGCCAGCGGGAGCGGCTCCTGTACAGCAAGCAGGTGCTGACGACTCCTGCGGTAGACAGTCCCGTCAAAGTTCACAAGGTACGAACGAGGCGCATCGGCAATGCCAACCACGGTGGACAGACGGTAATATCCGCTAGCAGTATGTAGACGAACGGCCTGTCCAGGCAGCAGAGGCTTGAGAGGCTTGCACGGTCTATCATGTGACCGTCTTTGGATGTCGTGCTTAGCCTGAATGCGCGTCTGGACGGAGGCAGGCTCCAGCACTCGAGGCAGCAGCTTGTGTTGAGCAATCGGAATCGGTGGTCTGTTGTTCTGGACATCAGCCGCTGAGCAGGTGAGGCCAGGGTTGCGTCCCTGGAAATGTTCCTTAGGTTCAGGAGGGGCGAGGTAAAAGTCGGAATTCGCCAGGCGCGCTTGCTCCATTAGTAGTTTGGCACTCCGGACAGCCCGCTCAGCAAGCCCGTTACTCTGCGGGTACTCAGGGCTGCTCGTGAAGTGGAGGAAGTTCCACTTGTTGGCAAAGTTCTTGAACTCCTGGCTGATAAACTGCCTGCCGTTGTCGGTCTGCAGATGGACAGGCGAGCCGAAAGTGGAAAAATGTCTCCTCAGCTTGCGGATGACCATCTCGGACGTGAGGGAGGTCAGAAGGTCAACCTCGAACCAGTTCGAGTAGGAGTCAGCAAGGACGAGGTAGTGTTTACCACGCCACTCGAAAATGTCGGCGGCCACCGAGGTCCAGGCCATGGCAGGCGCTGGTTGTTGCAAAATGGGCTGCCTTTGCTCGTGGGACGCAAGGCTGTTGCAGGTAGAGCAAGACGAGACACGGTCCCGAATGTACTTAGCCATTCCAGGCCAGTAGAATTGGCACTGTGCCTGGGCGATCGCGGCATCAACGCCCGGGTGCCCGCTGTGGGCCACGCTATAGTACTTGTCATACAGGGAGGAGGGGACCACGACCTTGTGGCCCTTAACAATAACGCCGTCTTGGATGACCAGTTCGTCGCGAACCAGGGAAAAAAGGCAGTGTCTCTGCGGGCGCACTGGCGCGCTTGCTCGGCCAACCCCTTTTTATCACTGAAGAAAGTAGCTGCAAAGCGGGGTCGGCGGCGGTATGCTCGGCTAGGCACTGAAGCTGCTTAGTGGGGACAAAGTCAACGCCGAGCACCAGAAGGTCTTCCCGTTCGTAGGGGTGTTGATCACAGGTGGCGCGAGGGGCGCGCGAGAGAGTGTCCGCAACGTGCATATCAGTTCCCTTTTTGTAGACGATGGTGAAGTCGAAACGCTGGAGCTGCATCATCATACGTTGCAGCCTGGCAGGTGCGACATGGATCGGTTTACTCAGGATGGTCAGTCTCAACCGTGAAAGAATTCCCGAAAAGAAAGTCCTTAAACTTAGAGCAGGCGAAAACGACGGCGAGCAGCTCCTTTTCGATCTGTGCATAGCGTTGTTCGGTGTCGGTCATGGTACGGGAGGCATAGGAGACAGGGAGCAGGGAGCCATCTGCAGAGGACTGTAGGCAGGCTGCACCGAGCCCGAATCGCGAGGCATCACAGGTGACAGTGATGGGGCGCTTCAGGTCGAAAAACGTCAGAGTAGGAGTGCTGACCAGCTTAGACTTTAAAGCATCAAAAGCCTGCTGGTGCTGAGGGAACCAGGCCCAGGCGGTGTCTTTTCTAGTCAGCTGTCGCAAGGACGAGCTCAGTTCGCTGAGGTTGGGAATACATTTCCCAAGATAGTTCACCATGCCCAGGAAGCGCTGTAAACTGAGCACGTCGGTGGGGGCCGGCATCTCAATGATAGCGGCAGCTTTCAAAGGATCAGACTTGAGTCCAGCAGGAGTGAAGACATGGTCAACGTAAGTGACCTCGGATACCCGGAATCTGCACTTCTTGGGGTTGAGTTTGAGGTTTATCTGTCGTGCCCGTTCCAGGACACGCCGTAGGTTACGGTCGTGCTCCACCACGTCTTTCCCGTAGACCACGATGTCATCAACAATGATGGCGCACGGCAGGCCAGCGAACAGCTGTTCCATGGTCCTCTGGAACACCTCGCTGGCAGAGTTGATGCCGAATGGCATTCGCAGGAACTTGAATCTGCCGAACGGTGTCGAAAACGTGGTCAGATCCGATGACTCCTTGTCCAATGGTATCTGCCCAAACGAGCTCTTTGCGTCGAGGACAGAGTAGACGGTGGCCTGTCCGACCTGGGCTGCAACATCCTCAACTGTCCTCATTGGGTAGTGGGGGCGCCTGATGGCAAGGTTCAAGTCTTTAGGGTTGATACACACAAGAATTTCATTCTTGTCCTTTTTTAACGTGGCAACCATGGTGGAGACCCACTCGGTGGGCTCACTGACCGCCTCTAGCACCCCCATGGTGACCATGTTGTTCAACATGGACTCGACTTTGTCCTTCATGGCGTGAGACACTCTGTGCGGTGCACGAATTACAGGTGAAACCTTTGGATCAGTAGCAATTTTGTAGGTAATAGGCAGCTTGCCCAGTTCATCATTAAACAGGTCTGGGTATTCCGTTACCGGGTCTACCGATATCATCACCTTGTGGACCGTTCTGTCAAACGACACCAGGCCCAGATCCTGGCATGCCTGGTTGCCCAACAGAGTCACACAGTCAGAGTTCAAAACATAAAAAGTCAAGGCACTCGTTGTCTTTTTCAGCACACAAGTGAAAGTAGCTTTTCCCAGCGGTCTCAGCACCTCGCCTCCATAGGCGTGCAGAGTGGAACGGTCTGCAATCATTAGCTCATTATTCCCTATCTTCTTAAAAAGGCTTATTGACATTACATTCACTTTTGCCCCAGTGTCGAGCTTAGCGTGAAAGCTGGAATTGTTGACAGTTATCAGAACAGTTGGATCGGGTAGCCGGCCAGGTGCGTGGAGAAGTGAATGTACACTCGCCTCCCCTTGCGAAATAATTGGATCGTCAGCGTGGGCAGCGTCGAGCAAGGACAGAGAACCATACATGTTATCAGCTTGCATCAGCATGTTTAGGTTAGGTCTGGAAGCTCGTGGCACCTTCCCACGAGAACGACAGGCAGCAGAGAAATGGTTTAATTTCTTGCAATAGTTGCAGGCTTTACCGAAGGCAGGGCATGGCGACTGCCTGTGATGCATGTAGTTACAGTTCGGGCATTTGGGGGTTTCACCGCCAGATGCGGGGCCGGGCCGAGGCGCAAATTGAGTGTTATCAGATCGGGGTCGCGGTCTAATGAACCCAGTCAGGTTGATAGATTTAGTGTCCGAATCACGCTGACTGTCTGGCGGGTCAATGGCCTCAGCCATTCTGCAGGCGTGCATGGCTTCATTTAAAGTAAGATCGGGTCTGCGGGTCTGATCGAGCATCCCTGTCACCAAAATGTCTCTAGTTAGCTGGTCTGTCATAGCTTCGAACCTGCACCTCTGGGCTAGGTGACGTAAATCAGCGATGACGCGCTCAACAGGCTCACCGGTCAACTGCTTGCGAGTAAAGAATCGCGCCCTTTCTAAAATGCGATTAGAGGGCAGGTCACAAATCTCCCCGAACTTGCGTAGCAGGACATGCGGGTCTTCCGCAGTTTCCATGGGTACCAGTACCTGATTGTTGGCACCCAGGACCGCTGGGGCATAATTGAAGGTCCTGGCTCTTCTCATGACGTCGGGGCCGGCAAGGTTGAGAAGAAGCGAGGCTTTAACATCATCGGGCTCGTTCCGATGAGCAATAGTCATGTAGTGGCGGTAGTCCAGTTCGAAAGTAGCCCAGCGCTCCGCGATGTCCGAATCGAAGACGAGCTGAGCAGGCTTTCGGCAAGAGGAAGCCATTGTCAAAATGAAAATAAAAACTTAGCAAAAGAAATAAAAACCGATAACCAGGAGACGCGAGTAGTCACTGTCTGACACCATGTAAATAGTCATTACACACACGTGACATTATAATAGTCTTTAATAAGTATATATAGTTAAACAATACATGAGTAGTCACTGACTCCAGTCTGCTACTGTACTGTGCAGAAGGAGAAGCAGGCGTTATTATAAATGATACTTAAGGCGGGGTTAGTAGTGGTGAGGTAGCTATGTGATTGGTTGCATGCATAAACCATCTACAATATTGAAGGGCGGTGCAGGCTCGAAGGGCCGAATGCCGACTCCTACACCTATTTTCTATGTTTCTATGTTTCTATGTAAGCGGCCGAAGGAGCGCATCCCTCGGGAGAGCCCCCACACGTCCCCCGGGGTCAGCGCTGTCCGGCCACGGCCGCCCTCTGCTCCGTCTCCCCCTGTGCGGTCGCAGTGTCACGGGGGATGAGGGTCGGCAAGGCCAACAAACAGGGCCGGGTGGAGCGGGGCAGCGGCTCCGTACAGCGGACACACGGTGACGAAAACCCGGCAACGTCACCGTCAGGTGCAGCAGAGTTGGGGACAGTCTGGTCCATCCGCCCATCGATAGTCACTGACCGGGCTGCATCGGCACCCCCCCCCCCCCCACACACTCACCAACCACCCCACACCCACACCCAGACCCCCACCACCACCGGCACTCCGACCCCCTACCGACACCCCGACCCCCCACCGGCACACCGACCGCCTCCACCGGCACCCCCAGCCCACTCCCCCGCCCCCGGCCCACCAGGCAACGTCCCCGTCAGATGCATTAGAATTGGGGACAGCCTGTTCCTTCCGCCCACTCTGAGTCTCTGACCGCGCAGAAACGTCATCGGCACCTAAAAAATACCACGACCCCCCCTGACCCCCACTCGCGGCCGCGGGGACAGACGGCGCGGGGTCCGCGAGTGTGGAACCAATCAGTGTGGATGCCGGATGGTGGGACAGAAGAAGGGCCGCTGTACAGGCAGCCATAGTATGTGCTTACCCGATGTTCACCGCGTGTACTCCAGAATACGAAGCGTGGCTACAGTACGGGTCAGGGGTCGTTACCACGACTGTCGGGCAAACTCGCTGTCGAAAGCACCATTCCGCCAATTGTAGCTCGTTCCCTCCCCGCCCTTTACCCCGCCCGTCGCCTTATCTCTTCTCCCCTGACGCAGGCAGATCGGGCACAGTCGGAGCGGAGTCTGACATTATTAAACTTGCAGCCGCGCACCGACTCCAACACTCCTGATCTTTAGCTGAAAGTTGAGCTGGTGCTCTGCCCCTGAAAACGTGTTCAGTAATGTCCAGTGTCCGTTCCTATCTCTCTCCACTCATTTGACTGAATAAACTAATCTTACAATAAATGTACAATAATAAACCAAACGAATATTGATACCATCTCCCCTCCTCCGCTTTATCGTAAAATTAAACTCATATTTGTTACCCCCTCTCCCTCCTTACCCTTCCTTCCCCCCTCTACCTCACCACCCTCTTTCTCCTCCCTCTCTCACTCTCCCTTCTTTCTCTCCCACCCCATTTCTGTCCCGCCTCTACTTTATAAGAATACATTTACAATAATATATAAACTAAACTAACATCTGATATCCGCTACCCCCCTCTCTATATCCCCATATAGCTCTAATCCCTCTCTCTCTTTCTCTTTCCTTCTGCTCACCCTTTCGTTCCTCTCTCTCTCTCCCTCTCTCCTCCATCTTACCCTCTCCATCCTTTTCTACCCTTTTTCTCCCCTCCCTCTACCCCTCCCCCTCTCTCTCCACCTCTCTTTCTTACCCCATTTTCTCTCTCTCCCCTCTCTCTCTCTCTCCCCTCTCTCTGTCTCTCTCCGCATCTCTGATCTTAAACACCACCAGCAATCCAGTGTAGATGTTGACCATGAAGAGGACTCTGGATATGGGAGAGGAATTGTGATTTTTCGTGGACACGGGGAGGAAACGGTGTTTTGATTGTTGATAATCAGCAGGGCACTGATTATGTATGATTAGCCATGATCAAATTAAATGGCGGTGCGGGATGGAAGGGCCAGATGGCCTACTCCTGCACCTATTGTCTATTGTCTATTGTCTATTGTCTATTGAAACGGCCACTTACTCGCCCTCCGCTGGGAACAGGAGGCGAAAATCGGCCATCTTGAAACAGGCCCGAAATTCTCGCCCTCCTCTCCCTGATCAACTTTTTCGCTTTTTACTTCAGAGATACCGCGTGGAAACAGGCCCTTCAGCCATCCGTGTCAACCGGCCATACTCCCCCCCCCTCTCTCTATTATACCCCTCTCGCTCTTTCTGAAAAAGAGTTAATAGTCAAATCTAATAGTCAAATCTAAAATTGAGTCTTTCTTCTACAAAAGCTTGGACTAGTAGAACAAAGAATGGCTCGGTGCCAAGTCTGAATGACTTTGTAAATTATATGGAACGCAATATGGAGGGCATGTTGTCTTTTCATTAAAGACATTAAGATGGCAGCCTGTAGTAATACCATTTGCTTCTTCAAGGCCATAAAGAAGCCGAGATTGAAAAAAATAGCTGATGCTCCAGAGATAAGTAATAACTTGTCATTGGTCGAGCTCCATTTGGACCCAGCTTTCCTATATTGTGAAAGGCTACAGAATCTTTCAGTCATGCCATATTCAGACGGTAGGAGTGTTTTACTGATAAGAAACATGTATAATTGTGCTAACTCGGCATTGTCCTGTGAGTGGAGCACGAGAAGCACTGAGCAACAGTTGTGCTCATTGTAATCTCGCCGCTTCCGTCTGACGATTGGATTAAAGATTGCCTTCAACGGTTGTTGATATCTGCTTTTTAACTAACGAATTTTCACATCAGTGATACCGCGTGGAAACAGGCCTTTCAGCCATTCGAGTCCGTGTCGACCTGCCATACACTCTCCCCAGTCTCTATCCTACCCCTCTCGCGCTCTCCCCCTCTCTATCCCCCACCCCATATCTCTATCCCCCTCTCCCTCTGCCCTCTTTAACATCAAGTCAAGTCAAGTCACATTTATTTATATAGCACATTTAAAAAACAACTCTCGTTGGCCAAAGTGCTTTACATTTGTTATAAGAATAGCACAACAAAACAAACTACATACATATATACATGTAGCCCTCACTCAGAGGACGCCAGGAAAGGCTTGGGGGTATAGATAAGTCTTTAATCTTGAATTAAAAGAGTCGATGGAGGGGGCAGTTCTGATGGGAAACGGGATGCTGTTCCACAGTCTAGGGGCTGCAACCGCAAAGGCGCGGTCGCCCCTGAGCTTATGCCTAGACCGTGGGTCATTCAGCAACCCCAAGTCGGCCGATCTGAGGGGCCTGGAGGTGGAGTGGTGGGTGAGAAGACATTTTATGTAGGCAGGGGAAAGCCCATTCAGGGGTTTGTAGACATGGAGGAGGATCTTGAAGTTTATACGGAACATGTACGTCTAAATTAAACTCCTCTATCTGTACCTCCTCTCTCTCCAACGCCTCTCCCTGTCTCTCTCCCCCTCACCCTTCCCGTTCTCTCTCTTTCCCTCTCTCTCTCACCCCCTCTCTCTCCCTCTATTTCTCCCCCCTCTCTCTCTCCTTCTCTCTCTCTCCCCCTTCTTTAGTTTGGAGACACAGCGCGGAAACAGCTCCTTCGGCCCACCGGCTCCGCGCCGACCAGCGATCCCTGTACATGAACACTATCCTACACCCACCACGGACAATTTTTACATTTACCAAACCAATTAAACCTAACCTGCGTACAGAAAGTCTCTCTCGCTCTCTCTCTCTCTTTATCCATCTCCCCCTCTCTCCCCCTCACCCCCTCTCCCCCTCACTCTCTCTCTCTCCCCCTCTCTCCCTCTCTCCCTCTCCTTCCCCCTCTCTCTCTCCCTCTCCGTCTTCCCTGTCCAAACCAATTAACCTACAAACCTGTACGTCTTTGCAGTTTGGGAGGAAACCGAAGATCTCTGAGAGGTCGCAGTTCACGGGGAGAAGGTGCAAACTCTGTACAGATAGCCCCTCTCCTCCCTATCTCTCACTCCTCTCCCTCTCCCTCGCTCTCCCCCCTTTCTCTCTTTTTCTCTCTCCCTCCCTCTCTCTCTTCCCTGTGTCTATCCCCTCTCCCTCTCCCCCTCACTCTGATTTGAAGCACCACCACCAATCCAGTGTAGATGCTGACCATCAAGGGGACTCTGGATACGGGGTGGAATGGTGATTTTTCGTGAACACGGGGGGGTTGGGGCGGGGGGGCGGCCATTTTGTTGCCCTCCGCTGGGAACAGGAGGCAAAAGTCGGCCATCTTGAAACAGGCCCCAAACTCTCACCCTCCTCTTCCTGCTTCACTTTTCCCTTTTTACTTCAGACACAGCGCAAAAACAGGCCCTTCGGGCCCATCGAGTCGACCAACCGACCAGCAATCGACCGTTTACACACTAGGTTACTTTAGCGATAGAGCGCAGAAACTAAACTAATATTTGATACTCTTTTAAATTAATATTTGTTACCCCTCTCTCTCCCTCCCCTTCCTTTCCCCCTCTCTCTGCCCTCTCTCTCTCGCTCTCACTCTCCCGCCTTACACTCCCTGTCTTTCTCTCCCCTCTCCACTCTCCACTCTCTCTCTCTCTCTCTCTCTCTCTCTCTCTCTCTCTCTCTCTCTCTCCCCCCCCCCCTCTCTCTCTCTCTCTCTCTCTCTCTCTCTCTCTCTCTCTCTCTCTCTCTCCCCTCCAATTTATGAATATATTTACAATGCTAGATTAAACTAAACTAATATTTGAGACACCCTCTCCGCCCCTCTCACTCTCTACCCCCTCTCTCTGTCCCTCTCCGTATCTCTCCCTCTCTCTCACTCCATTTCGCTTTCCCCTCTTCCCACTCTCTCTGTCCCTCCTTTCTTTCCCCCCTCTCTCACTCCTCTACTCCCCCCCTCTCCCTCTCAACCATGAGAAGGAAGGAAGAAAGACGGATTAGGGAGTAAGGTCAGGGCTGTGTGAGAGGGGGAGGTCAAAGCGTTGTATATGAATGAGCGAAGAATAAGAAATAAAGTAGATGAGCTTGAGGCTCAGTTACAAATTGAAAAGTGTGATGTTGTGCGAATTACAGAGACATGGCTGCAAGAGGACCAGGCTGGGAACTGAATATTCATGGATGTGCGTCTATCAAAATGACAGACAGGTGGGCAGAGAGGGTGTGGTTGCTCTGTTGGTGAGGAATGAAATTTAGTCCTTGCGAGGGTTGACACAGAATCAGGAGATGTAGAGTAAGTATGAATACAACTGAGAAATTGTAAGGGTAAAACGACCCCAAATGAAGTTGACAACAGGCCCCCCAAACAGTAGCCTGAATATAGGGTGCAAGTTAAATCAAGAGTTAAAATTGGCATGTCGCAAAGATAATGCTATGTTTGTTATAGGAGATTTCATCATGCACGTAGACTAGGGAAATCAGGTTGGTATTGGACCCCAAGAAAGGGAGTTTGTGCAGTGCCTCCGTGATGGCTTCTTAGAGTAGCTTGTACTGGAGACTACCAGGGTGAAGGCAATTCTGGATTTAGTGTTCTGTAATGAATCGGATTTGATAAGGGAACTCGAGCTAAAGGAACCATTCGGAGGTAGTGACCTTAATATGATATGTTTTAATCTACAATTTGAGAAAATCGGAAGTGTCAATATTACAATTGAACAAAGGGGACTATGGAGCCATAAGGGAGGAGCTGGCCAAAGATGACTGGAAATATACCCTAGCAGGGATGACAGTGGAAAAACAATAGACAATAGACAATAGACAATAGACAATAGACAATAGACAATAGACAATAGACAATAGACAATAGACAATAGACAATAGGCAATAGACAATAGTTCGAGCCAGCACCGCCATTCACTGTGATCATGTCTGTTCATCCACATTACGTACCCCGTTCCTGCTTCTAACCATATCCCCTGACTCCGCTATCCTTAGCAGCTCTATCTAACTCTCTTTTGAGAACATCGAGAGAATTGGCCTCCACTGCCTTCTGAGGCAGAGAATTCCTCCGATTCACAACCCTCTGTGTGTAGATTAACTATATTAACCTAACCTTATTGTATATATCAGCACACATATTATGTGTAGCGGCAGAGTTTCCTTTCTTTCGGGAAATTAACTCCCTAGTCGCTAAATAAATGAGCAGGGAATATCTTCGATACGCATATGAGCCCATTCACTGAGACCTTCAGAGGACCTTCACAGATATGGCTTTAAAACACAGTCTTTTGATGAATAAATGCTTTATTGTAGATAGAAAACTGTAAGATACATCCAAGTTTCTTCCGACTCGTTGCTGCAATCTTCATCGAACTCCAGCTTATTACTTTAAACATTAAAAACTCATCGTGTCTCCGTTACATTTCGCATGATCTCCTTCAGATCTCACATGATCTCGCACAGCTCACATGATCCCGCATGGCTTGCATGGTCGAAGGGTTAATCTTCTCCCATGCTCCCTCCAAACTACACTATAAACTAAACTTCTGCGCAAGCATCGTAGGCCCAAACACGCCCAAAAACACGTCATAAACCCCACCCACAATATAACGGGCAGTCTAAAATTTAAAGGCACATGCCATCATCAATGACATGCAAAACAGGCCAAATGCCCACTACATCATGCATGCTACACATTCCATAATAAGTCCAGTCCGGATCTTCAACCCTTCCCGGACCACTGACATCAGTGCTTCACCAGCTTGATGTCAGTTATTTGCTGACGGCGGAGGCGATAGCATGTAATGTATCCTCCGCATGTATTACTACCATGGCTGACAAAAATGCTGGAGAAACTCAGCGGGTGCAGCAACATCTATGGAGCGAAGGAAATAGGCAACGTTTCGGGCCGAAACACTTCTTCAGACTGATGTAGGGGGAGCTGGGAGAAGAAAGGGGAAAGGAAGAGGAGGAGCCCGAGGGCTGAGGGAGAGTTGATAAGGGGAGGAGACAGCAAGGGCTACCGGAAATTGGAGAATTCAATGTTTTTTAAAAATTTTTGTTTATTTAAAAAAAAAAAATATTTATTAGAAGTACATTACATTACAACCACATACATTAGTACTCGTCACTTATGTCTTCTTACAATTAATGTACTCCATTTATTTTTTACACTAGAAAAGGAAAAGATTGAAAGAAAGAAGAAAGTGAAGGAAAAGGTGAGAGTGTAGAAAATGTGACAACAAAAAAGGACGAAGACCCTATAAGAACAAAATTAAAAACAAAAGAAAAAGAGTTAAGAAATAGACCCTAGAAAAGAAAGAGAAAGAGAAAGAGGAAAAAGGGAGAAACAAATATTTTTATGAGCATTACGCAAATGGGACATACCAACTCTTCAACTATCATCCCCCCTTACCTGAACTCAATTTTTTTTAAAGGTACCTTTGCACCCTATATTTGTAATAATTCTATAAATGCAGACCACGTCAGGTGGAAGTGATCTGGTTTACCTGCTAGGAGGAGTCTTATCTCTTCTAGGTGTAATGTTTCGAACATATTTGAAATCCACATGTTTATAGTTGGTATTGGAGCCTTCTTCCAAAATTTTAGAATTAGCTTTTTTCCTGTTATTAACCCATAGTCTATTAGTTTCTTTTGAAACACATTTAGTTCTGGACCATCTTCCGTTATTCCGAAGATAATCCATTCTGCTTTGGGTATCAGTCTTATTTTAAATAACTTTGTAAAGATTTCAAAAATTTCATTCCAAAATTTTTGAATTTTTGTACAGAAAACGAATGAGTGCGCTATAGTAGCTTCTTGGGATTGACATTTATCACAAATAGATGATACATTTGGGGAAATTTTATGAATTTTAGTTTTCGAATAATATAATCTATGTAAAATTTTAAATTGTATTAAAGTGTGTCTTACATTAATCGAACATTTATGCACGTTTAATAAGTGTTCATTCCAACTTTCCTTTGAAATTTTAATAGCTAACTCTTGTTCCCAGTCTCTTCTGATACCCTCCGTAGATGGTATTTGTACATTTAAGATAATATTATACAAATATGATATTAAGTTTGCTGATTCAGCTTTTATCTGCATTGCCTCATCCAATACATCTTCTGGGTTATTATAATGATCTTTTGTATATTTTTTCAAATAGTCGCATATTTGAAAATATTTAAAATATTGATTAATTCCGAGTTTATATTTTATTTGTAATTGTTGAAATGAAAGTAATTTTCCAGTTTCATACAAGTCACCGAGCGTTTTAATTCCTAGTCTATCCCAATGTGTAAAAGCTTTATCTATAATAGAGGGATTAAACGAAGGGTTATTAACTATAGGTAATAAAAGTGATAAATTTCTTAATTTAAAATTTTGTTTTATTTGTTTCCAAATTCGGTTTGTACTATGAATAATTGGGTTCTTATTGTAATTTATTTTATTCAATTTCATTGGAGAGAGGAGGATCGCTCCAATGTTTCCAGAGGAGCAATCCGCTTTCTCCATTACAATCCAGTCCACTTGCTGGGCGGAGTTATCCATCAGTTGAATCATATTTTTAATATTTACTGACCAGTAATAATACATAAAATTAGGTAGTGCTAAACCCCCTAATACTTTAGGTTTATTCAGATGAGTTTTTTGTATTCTATGTGATTTATAGTCCCATATAAAATTAGTGATATCTGAGTCGAGTTTTTTTAAAAACTTCTTTGGTAAGTATATAGGAATCGATTGAAATAGGTATAAAATTTGTGGTAGAAAGATCATTTTTATTGCATTTATTCGGCCTATTAAAGACACCGGGAGCGTTTTCCAGAATTTAATTAGTGTGTTTAATTTATTAAGTAGGGGATCAAAATTTGCCTTAAACATACCTTGATATGTTCTGGTAATTTCGATTCCCAAGTATTTAAATTTTTCTGTAGCTATTTTAAAAGGGAATTTTAAAAGATGTGTTGAATCTTTCGGTTTTATTGACATAATTTCACTTTTATTCCACTTTATTCTATATCCAGAAAAAGATCCAAAGTCTTCAATTAAATTTAATATATTTGGTATAGTGATTTGAGGTTTTGTAATGTACAGTAATATATCATCCGCGTATAAAGATATTTTATTATATAAGTCTTTAGTATTATATCCATGGATATCAGGGTGTATTCTAATTTTTTCTGCTAGCGGTTCAATAATGAGAGCAAACAGCTGTGGTGATAATGAGCATGCTTGTCTATTTCCCCTTGATAGTTGGAATTTCGAGGATAATATGTTATTAGTTAGTATTCTAGCTGTAGGTTTATTATATAGTAACTTGATCCATAGAATAAAATTCTCTCCCAGTTGGAATTTTTGTAATACTTTATCCATATAATTCCATTCTACTTGATCAAATGCTTTTTCAGCATCCAGCGAAATAATTGATAATTCTTGATCTTCAGATTTGTGTGAGTGCATTATGTTGAGTAGACGTCTCATATTGTTAGATGAGTATCTCTTAGGGATAAACCCCGTCTGATCTGGGTTTATTAATTTACTAATGTATTTACTTAATCTTCTAGCTAATGTTTTCGCTAATATTTTTTGATCTGTGTTTAACAATGCTATAGCTCTATATGAACCCGGTTCTTCTAAATCTTTGTTTTTCTTAGGTATTAGTGTAATCGTTGATTCCGCTAATGTATCAGGTAGTATTCGTTTATTAAAAGCATATTGGTACATTTTTTGTAATCTTGGTATTATTTTATCATAAAAGCTTTTATAAAATTCATTAGTAAATCCATCAGGGCCTGGTGTTTTTCCATTCTTTAGTGAGTTTATTGTATCTTCTAATTCCATAATTGAGATTTGTGCACCCAATTCCTCTTGTTCCTTCAGCTCTAACTTTGGAAGATTACAATTATCCAAAAACGTTGCGATATTATTGGAATCAATTGTCGTTTTAGATGTATACAAATTCTCATAAAATTGCGCAAATCTTTTATTAATATCCTTCGGTGTTGTTAATAATTCCCCTTTATCTGATTTAATCTTTGGTATAGTATGTTCCTTTTCTCGTTTTTTTAGCTGGCGAGCCAAACGTTTATGCGGTTTATCCCCAAATTCAAAGTGCTCTTGATTTGTAATTTGAAAAAGTCTTATAAGTTTGGCAGATAATAATTTATTTAATTTAAATTTCAAAATTATTATTTTATTATGTTTATCTATTGATGGATCTTTAGCATTATCTATATCCATTTGTCTAATAAGTTCTTCTAACTGTCTTTGTTCATTCTTATTCTTTTTATTTTGAAAAGCTTGATATGAAATTATAATACCCCTAATGTATGCTTTAAAAGATTCCCATAATACAGTAGACGATATATCTGGAGTATCATTTATTTGAAAAAAGGCCTCCATTTGTTCTTTTAAATATATACTCGCTTGTGGATCTTTTAGAATTTGAGAATCAAATCTCCAAAACGATTTATTCTTAAACATTCCTTCCAGTTTTAAAAAGAAAGTTAGTGGAGAATGGTCTGAAATCTAATTTGTGTGATATATTGGGTTAGATGTTTAAGGGATTAATTTTGTATCCAGCAGGAAGTAGTCTATACGTGAGTATGTCTTATGTACCATTGAATAAAACGAGTATTCCCTGCCAGTTGGATTAACAATTCTCCAAACATCTGCTATATTAGTATTGTTTATATAAGTATTGAGAAGTTCCCCGGTTTTCGATTTCATATTCCCTCTCTGTTTTTGGCTTGATTTATCTAAGTACGGATCTAAACACAGTTAAAGTCTCCTCCTATTATAACATTTTGATAGTTAAACACTGCAATTATGTTGAAAATTTTATTGAAAAAGTGGGGGTTGTCAAAGTTAGGGGCATATATATTTACCAAGGTAAGTGGAGTATCATGGATTTCTCCATTAACTATTAAGTATCTCCCTTCTATATCTGTTATGATATTCTTTGCTTTAAATGGTATACCTTTTCTTATAATGATTGACGTGCCTCTAGATTTCGAAGTGAATGAAGAATGGTATGTTTGACCTATCCATTTCGCCCTCAACCTAACTTGATCCTGAGATTTTAAGTGTGTTTCTTGTAAGAAGATAATGTCGGAGTTGTACAGTTTCAGCTGAGCTAGTATCTTACCCCTTTTAATAGGTTCGTTAATACCTCTTATATTCCAACCACAAAATGAGATTCCTCCTAGGTTCTTTTGTTTGGTGTCGTGCATTTTGAATAATTATAGTACCTTTAAATCTTGTGGTGCATCCATATCCCAGGTCTTTGGGTATTGGGGGAACTTTTGAATTTTTAAGTTTTGTTGGTATATCCATTTTACGCTTATCACTAAACACAAAACACAAACATTTGATTTTATGTGATAATTTTAAAAAAACTAAAAAAGTGAAAATACAGTGTCTGATATAGTCGGCACTGTAGCGAGTGTCCCACCTGTAGGTGGGAAAAAACCTTGTTTTGACTTCCATTGTGTTGTTAAACAAATAGCTCCGCTCTCTTGGTTAATCATAACATATTAAAATATTAAAACGGGGCCTCACATTCAGATATATAATACAATTTTACCCTATATATTTCATTATAACATATCATATATATATCGCAGTTTTAACTACTAATTATTAAACCGATACTTTTGACTTCAATAAGAATCAACTGTTGGTTGAAGGGGTTAACGAGACGTGCCCCTGGGCCTAAGCCAGGTGCTCGTTTCTCATCCCCTCCTCCCACTTATAGATAAGGTATCAATTTATTAAAAATTCATATTAGTATGTTAGTTCGTTATTTTTTATTTTTGTTTTTGTTAGTATTCTAATCTAACATGCATAACTTATTAAGTTGTTAATAGGATAAGTTCTTACAATTGGTTTTAATATTATAATCTAATAAACAAGTAAATGCTTCTGGTATATACCATTCCCGTCTGTTCAGCTGTTTACTCGTTTTGAACAGAAAGTGTCCTTGATTCAACATTCCAAAGATAACAGTCTAGCTATCCCCAGACAAAGCATTGCTTAGAATGGTTCAGATCTGCCAAACCCCCCTTTGATTTCTATTTTTCAACGATAGTTTGGGCATATTTAAACGCGTCTTCAGGCTTAACAAATGACTTTTCAGAACCCTTGAAGGAAATACGCATTTTCGCAGGATAAAAAATCCCATATCTGATCCCTTCTCTCCCTCTTAAAAGATCCTTAACCTTCTCGAATGTGTTTCTTTTTTGCACAATTTCATACGGGTAGTCCCTGAATATCTTAATAGTGTCATTGTCCAGCCGCAGTTGCACACCGTGTTTGATTTTGCTCATAACATCTTCCAGTTCTAAAATATCCCGAAATTTCACAATATGTCGTGGATAAGTTTTTCCCGCACCAGATCTTTGTTTAAATCTTGGCACACGATGAGCCACTTCGATTTTCGGTTCTTTGGAAAGATTCAGCAGTTGTTTAAGCAAGGCCATGGCAAACTCACGCACATCCTCCCCCTCGGCTCCCTCTGAGACTCCAAGAATTCTCAAGTTCTGACGTCTAGAGCGAGCTTCCAGCTCCAGGCATTTTTCTGAAACTTTACTAAGTTGAGTCACCATCTGTAGTGAAGTTTGTTCATTTTCTCGCCTCATTTGCTCATGTTCTTGCCTCATTTTCGCCATGTCTTCAACCACCCGAGCCGTGTTTTTCTCCAATTCCGTAATTGTGCGCATACTTGCAGCCACTGTTTCAAGCACAGCCGTGAACTTGTCCATAGTAGTTTCATCCATCTTGTCCATTCTCTCCGATAGTTCATCTTTCACATCCTCAATTCGTTGATTCATAATGTCCAGTGAATCAATCATCTTCTGATTGCTAGCATCCATAGCCTTCTGATTACCAGCATTTAAATCCTTCAACATCTTTTCCATTTTTTCCATCATATTTCCCATATTTTCCTTCATATTTTCCTTCATATTTTCCATCATAATTTTATTTTCATCCAAAATCTCATCTTTCATATTTTTCACTGATTTCTTCAAGTCATCAAACTCTTTCTTAGATCTTGTATCCATTTCTGCAGCCACTTCAGAGACTTCAGAGACTTCAGAGGTAACTTCTGCTTCAGACGTCTTCTGGTCTCTCAGCAGCTTTTTCACTGATCTCTGAGGGCTCACAGCTAGAGGCAGTTTACTCATTTAAAGGGCTTTAAACCACCGTTTAAAACATCGCGCTTAATGATGACGTCATCAGCGCGGCGACCAGAAGCTCCGGTAAGGTTTTTAAAAACAATCCCGATTTCTGGACCCGTTTTACACTCTCTTTTGAGAACATCGAGATAATTGGCCACTACTGCCTTCTGAGGCAGAGAATTCCTCCGATTCACAACCCTCTGTGTGTAGATTAACTATAGTAACCTACCCTTATTGTATATATCAGCACACATATTATGTGTAGCGGCAGATTTTCATATCTTTCGGGAAATTAACTCCCTAGTCGCTAAATAGATGAGCAGGGAATATCTTCGATACGCATATGAGCTCATTCACTGAGACCTTCAGAGGACCTTCACAGATATGGCTTTAAAACACAGTCTTTTGATGAATAAATGCTTTATTGTAGATAGAAAACTGTAAGATACATCCAAGTTTCTTCCGACTCGTTGCTTGCTGCAATCTTCATCGAACTCCAGCTTATTACTTTAAACATTAAAAACTCCTCGTGTCTCCGTTACATTTCGCATGATCTCCTTTAGATCTCACATGATCTCGCACAGCTCACATGATCCCGCATGGCTTGCATGGTCGAAGGGTTAATCTTCTCCCATGCTCGCTCCAAACTACACTATAAACTATAAGCATCGTAGCCCCAAACACGCCCAAAAACACGTCATAAACCCCACCCACAATATAAAGGGCAGTCTAAAATTTAAAGGCACATGCCATCATCAATGACATGCAAAACAGGCCAAATGCCCACTACATCATGCATGCTACACATTCCAAAATAAGTCCAGTCCGGATCTTCAACCCTTCCCGGACCACTGACATCAGTGCTTCACCAGCTTGATGTCAGTTAGATGCTGACGGCGGAGACGATAGCATGTAATGTATCCTCCGCATGTATTACTACCATGGCTGACAAAAATGCTGGAGAAACTCAGCGGGTGCAGCAACATCTATGGAGCGAAGGAAATAGGCAACGTTTCGGGCCGAAACACTTCTTCAGACTGATGTAGGGGGAGCGGGTAGAAGAAAGGGCAAAGGAAGAGGAGGAGCCCGAGGGCTGAGGGAGAGCTGATATGGGGAGGAGACAGCAAGGGCTATCGGAAATTGGAGAATTCAATGTTTATGCCTCAAGGGTGCAGACTGCCCAAGCGGAATATGAGGTGCTGCTCCTCCAATTTCAGGTGTTGCTCACTATGGCGATGGAGGAGGCCCATGACAGAGAGGTCGGATTCGGAATGGAAGGGGGAGTTGAAGTACTGTGCCACCGTGAAATCAGGTTGGTTAATGCGGACCGAGCGGTGGTGTTCAGCGAAACGATCGCCAAGCCTACGCTTGGTCTCACCGATGTAGATCAGCTGACATCTAGAGCAGCGGATGCAATTGATGAGGTTGGAGGAGATGCAGGTGAACCTCTGTCGCACCTGGAACGACTGCTTGGTTCCTTGGAGTCGAGGGGCGGGTGGGTAAAGCGACAAGTGTAGCATCTCTTGCGGTTGCAAGGGAAAGTGCCCGGGGAGGGGGTGGTGCGGGTGGGAAGGGAAGAATTGACCAGGGAGTTACGGAGGGAGCGGTCTTTGCGGAAAGCAGACAGGGGGGAGATTGGAAGATGTGGCGAGTGGTGGGGTCACGTTGGAGGTGGCGAAAATGACGGGGGACTATTTGTTGTATGTTACGGCTAGTGGAGTGGAAGGTGAGGACTAGGGAGACTCTACCGTTGTTACGAGTGGGGGCGGGATGGGGAGAGCGGGGGTGGTAAAGTGTAAATGACGAATGGTAAAGTGTAAATGACGAATTGACCAGGGAATTACGGTGAAGCGGTCTTTGCAGAAAGGGGAGAAGATGGGAAGATGTGGCCAGTGGTGGGATCTGAAAATGATCTGTTGTATGTTCCGGCTGGTACTGTGGAATTTGAGGATAAGGGGGACTCTGCCCTTGTTACGAGTGGGGCGATGGGGAGTGAGAGCAGAGTTACGGGGTTTACATGAGACCCTGGTGAGAGCCTCATCTATAGTAGGAGAGGGGAACTCCGTTCTTCTTAAATAAATTACTACCATGGCTATCTGGACTAGACTTCCTGCCACCCTGCTTCCTGAAAGGACTCCACCCCCTACTTCCAATGCCTCAGTCTACGCTGCATCTGCTGATAGGATGAGGTGTTCCAAACCAGGGCATCGGAGATGTCCCCATTCTTTAGGGAACGGGGATTCCCCTCTTCGACTATAGATGAGGCTCTCACCGGGGTCTCCTGTATACCCCGTAGAAGGGGGAGAGGGTGGACAATCAATAACAGATCACAGAAATGAACGAGGAAATTCTATCCTTGCATCGATCTCTAGAGCGCTAGTATGGGTGTACTGCGCTGAAGGCACTGGTGTCCAGAGGGCTTGTATGGAAATTGTGGACTGAATCGATTCTTGGACATGCAGTTCAGTGAGTCGTGGCTGGTGGGCTGGCAGTTCAGTTACTCGTGGATGGTGGGTTGGCAGTGCAGTCACTCACGGCTGGTGTGGTGCCAGATCAATCAGTTACCCCTCATCCGTTCACCCCTCCCCCGTCTGCTCCTTGCCAATCACCTCACCCCCCACCCCCACGCATTCAGTCCATCTCCCATCAACCTCCCCCCCATGCATTCTTAGTGGCTCTCCGACAACGAAGCCATTCCTGCCTATTAGTTTCCCAATGCGATGAAGAACACGCAGGCATGGCAAGTGGAAAAAGGATATATTAAAGTTTAAAATGTGAATGACTCTTAAAATATAACATCAATTTAACTGTTAAAGATGAGAGTTATTAAGTTCTTTCTTGTTGTGTCTCTTGTTGTGTTCTCCTGCTCACTGTCCCTTGATGACTCTTTGCAGTTGATTTAAAAAAAGACAATTTTAATATTTTAACAAAGAAAATCTGAGAATTTACTTCAAAAGTTATCATTCAGTGCAGGCATGCAAATCCTATCTCACAGCACTTGAAGCGGAGTGCAGGCCGCAAATGCAATCTCACAGCACTTAAAGCGGAGTGCAGGCCGGAAATCCATTCTCACAGCACTCGAAGCGGGTGCAGGTCGCAAATCCAACCTCACAGCACTCGAAGCGGAGTGCAGGCCGCAAATCCAACCTCACAGCACTCCAAGCGGAGTGCAGGCCGCAAATCCAACCTCGCAGCACCCCATGAGGAGTGCAGGCAGCAAATCCAATCTCACAGCACTCCAAGCGGAGTGCAGGCAGCAAGTCCAATCTCACAGCACTCCAAGCAGAGTGCGGGCAGCAAGTCCAACCTCATGGCAAGCAGAGTGCAGGCAGAAAATCCAAACTCAGAACACTCCAAGCAGAGTGCAGGCAGCAAATCCAACCTCACGGCACTCCAAGCAGAGTACAGGCAGCAAGTGCAACCTCACAGCACTCCAAGCAGAGTGCGGGCCGCAAGTCCAAACTCACAGCACACCAAGCAGTGTGCAGGCAGCAAGTCCAACCTCACAGCACTCCAACCAGAGTGCAGGCAGCAAGTCCAATCTCACAGCACTTCAAGCGGAGTGCAGGCCAACAATTTCACAGCATATCAAGCAGAGTGCACACGCATACACTCACACACACAGACACACTCACACATACATACACACACTCGCACACTCGCACACACACAGACACTCACATAGTCACAAACATACAGACATTCACACACACTCACATACACGTGAACCCTAAGACACACTGAAATACACACAGACATTCACACACACTCACATACACACCGACACTCACACACACTTACATTCACACTCACACATACACACACATACACACACACTCACATACACACACTCACACACACACTCACACACTCACAAACACACTCACACAGACGCTCACACACACACACACAGACACACACACACACAGACACTCACACACACACACAGACACTCACACACATACACACACACACACTCACACACTCACAAACACTCTCACACAGACGCTCACACACACACACACACAAAGACCCTCACACACACATACACTCTCTCTCACACACACACACTCACAAACACATAAAGACACTCACACACACACAAAATCACAAACACATACACACACCCGCACACACACTCACAAGCACATACAGGCACTTAATCACGAAAACCACATAACCACTTCAACCCAAAACCCCCAAACAACCCTTTGCAGTGCCTTTTTACTTCAACCCAAAACCGCCAATCAACCGTTTGCAGTGCCTTTTTACTTCCACCCAAAATCCACCAACAAACTTTTGCAGTGCCTTTTTACTCAACCCAAAACCCCCAAACAACCCTTTACAGTGCCTTTTCACTTCAACCCAAAACCCCCAAACAACCATTTGCAGTTCCTTTTTGCTTCAACCCAAACCCCCCAAACAACCCTTTGCAGTACCTTTTTACTTCAACCCAAACCCCCAAACAGCCCTTTGCAGTACCATTTCACTTCAACCCAAAACCCCAAACAACCCTTTGCAGTGCCTTTTCACTTCAACCCAAAACCCCCAAACAACCATTTGCAGTTCCTTTTTACTTCAACCCAAACCCCCCAAACAACCCTTTGCAGTGCGTTTTTACTTCAACCTCAAACCCCCAAACAGCCCTTTGCAGTGCCATTTTACTTCAACCCAAAACCCCCAAACAACCATTTGCAGTGCCTTTTTACATCAACCCAAAACCCACAAACAACCCTTTGAAGTGCTTTGTTAGTTCAATCCAAAACCGCCAAACAACCCTTTGCACTGTCTTTTTACTTCAACCCAAAACCCCCAAACAATCCTTTGCAGTGCATTTTTACTTCAACCCAAAAGCCCCAAATAACCCTTTGCAGTGCATTTTTACTTCAACCCCATACCCCCAAACAACCGTCTGCGCTGCCTTTTTACTTCAAACCAAAACCCCCAAACAACCGTTTGCATTGCCTTTTTACTTCAACCCAAAACCGGCAAACAACCGTTTGCAGTGCCTTTTTACTTCCACCCAAAACCCACAAACAACCCATTGCAGTGCCTTTTCGAATTTAATCTTTTTATTTGAATTTCACGGCAATTTACATACATACAATAATAACAGACAGTAATAATCAAGGCATAATTGTACAACAGTATGTAAGCGATCCTCAAAACCCTTACCCTTACCCACCTTCAACCCACCCAATTCAGGTCGGAGCCAAACGGGGACAAACAACACTCACATACGTACACATCCACACAAAAATGGTAGAGTAGACGAAACAAAATGTGCTATATAAAAATTAAAATAGAAAAAATAAAAAATACAAAATAAAATATATATACATATATATCTAAATAAACAATTGTAGGGAGGGGGGATTAAGGGGAAAGCAGCTGCTGTAGAACAAAACGATGATGGAGAACACTCAGTCCTCTTCCGAGTCCGGGGACAAGGTAAGAGAGTTAACCAGTTCAAAGAAAGGGTTCCATGTATCTAGGAATGTCTTGGTAGAGCCTTTGAGAGAGAACCTAAGTTTTTCAAGTTTCAGATTGTAAAGCACCTCCTTAATCCAACGGGCGTGTGTCGGGTGACAGGTGAGCCTCTAACTAAGCAAGATCAGTCTCCGGGCTAACAAGGTTGTAAAAGCTAGGACCCGTTTCACTGCAACAGCGAGGTTGGTATTGGGAGGGGTACCGAAAATGGCTGACATTGGATTTGGAAGAATAGTCTGGTCGTAAGATCTGCTTATCAATTCAAAAGCACTCCTCCAAAAGGCTGCTAGCTTAGGGCAAGACCAAAACATGTGGCTATGGTTGGCAGGAGATTGACTACATCTGTTACAGGTGTCATTGACAGCTGGGTACATTCTAGCTAATCTTGCATTTGTATAGTGGACTTTGTAAATGACTTTGCATTGGATTAGGCCATGACGAGCGCATATGGAAGAAGAGTGGATCAAATCCAAGGCAGAGTCCCATTGCTGGTCTGTTAATTGCGTATTCAGCTCTCCCCCCCCCCCACGCAGCTTTTAATGAGGTATGAGTTTTCAATAAAACCGACCTTAGCAAATTATACAAAATAGAGATGCATTTCTTCCGATTGGGGTCTAAAGCTAAGATGATATCAGTCAGGGTTTCAGGAGGACGATTTGGGAAGTAGGGAAATGTCTTCTTCACAAAATCCCTAATCTGGAAAAACCGAAAAAGGTGGGAGTTTGGGAGGTTGTAGTTAGACGAGAGCTCCGCGAAAGATGAGAAGATACCATCCTGATATAGGTTTTTAATACTACTGATGCCATTACTATGCCAGCTTTTAAATGCGTGGTCTATACTTGAAGGTTTAAAAATGTGATTTTTAAGCAGTGGGGTCAAGATGGAAGGAACCTGTAAACCGAGGTTTTTCCTAAATTGACTCCATATCTTGAGCGAAAGGGACACAATTGGGCCTGCACCCACAGATGTTATAGAAAGGGGGAGTTGGGAACATAGGACAGACCGCAACTTGAGACGTGAACTCGCCTTTTCCATATATACCCAGATCGGTGGGTGCTCGCAATCATCATTCATCCAATACAGGAGTTTTTGCAAGTTAGCTGCCCAGTAGTATCGCCTAAAATCAGGGAGGGCCAAACCGCCATCACTCTTAGGCGACTGCAGTATCGCCTTTCGGATTCTGACCGGTTTGCTACCCCATAAGAATTTAGATATTGTCCTTTCAAATTTGTCAAAAAAAGATTTGGTGATAAGTATGGGGACATGCTGGAAAAGATACAGGAATTTGGGTAGGACAACCATCTTAACCAGATTTATCCGGCCCACGAGGGATAGCGGTAAGACTGACCAGCGATCAAAAATCTTTTTCGGCTTTCTCAACCAGAAGCAAAAAGTTTGTGCGGAACATATCAGATAAGGGTATTGTGATAAAAAACGCCGAGATAGCGAAACCCATCCTCTGCCCTTTTGAATGAGGTTAAAGAGCGAGGGAGCTGCTTAGCCGGTAAGTTAATCGGTAATAGCTCACTCTTTTGATAGTTAAGTTTATAACCAGAATATGAACCGAACCGTTCTAAAATATTCATAATCACAGGGAGAGAACTGACTGGGTTCGAGATGTACAGGAGTAGGTCATCCGCATACAATGATACTTTATGAGTTGTGTCAAACCGTATAATACCTTTAAAGCCCTTCTCTGCGCGTAACCAGACCGCCAGGGGTTCTATCGGGACATCAAACAAGAGTGGAGATAACGGGCAACCCTGTCTGGTACCTCTCTGAAGTGTGAAGTGGGGCGACAGTATGTCGTTTGTTTGTACTGAGGCCACCGGGGACGAATATAATAGGCTCACCCAGAGAATAAAACTGTTACCGAGGTCAAACCTATCCATCGCTTCATATAGGTACCTCCACTCGACCCTGTCGAAGGCCTTTTCGGCATCGAGGGAGACCACCATCTCCGGGGTCTTATTACTCGAAGAGTGAATGATGTTAAGGAGACGCCTAGTATTATGTGAAGACTGTCGGCCAGGTATAAACCCTGTTTGATCCAACGAGATAATAGAGGGCATCACTTGCTGAAGACGAAGCGCAAGGGCTTTAGAAAGGATTTGAGGTCCACATTCAGGAGTGAGATTGGTCTATAGCTACCACAAAGCAGGGGATCTTTCTCCTTTTTAAGAATTAGGGGGATGGCAGCCCACGACACGGTGGGCGGTAGGCGACGATGTAAAAACGCCTCATTGTACATATCTCTCAGGACTGGTGCGAGGAGGTGAGAGAAAGCTTTGTAATATTCTACAGAGAAGCCGCCAGGGCCGGGTGACTTTCCGCTTTGCAGCGATGTGATGGCTGCTTGGACCTCAGCTACAGTTATGGGACCACCCAAGTCTCTCATGGCTTCTTCGTCAAATCGAGGAAGCGTCATACTACTGAACATGTCACCTGCAGTGGGGGGACAGTCGGAAGTGTATAGTTCAGTGTAGAATTTAGCAAATGGTTCATTAATTCTGAGAGGATCAGTATGAGTCTCCCCTGAGCTGGATCTAATGGCTGGAATTAGCCGTGAAGTCGCCTCTGTTCTGGCCTGATGGGCCAAAAGCCTTTGCAGTGCCTTTTTAATTGAAACCAAACCCCCCAAAGAACCATCTGCAGTGCCTTTTTACTTCAACCCAAAACCCCAAAGAACTGTTTGCAGTGCCTTTTTACTTCAACACAAAACCACCAATCAACCGTTTGCAGTGCCATTTTATTTCAACCAAAAATCGCCAAACAACCATCTGCAGTGCCTTTTTACTTCAACCCAAACCCCCCTAACAACCGTTTGCAGTGCCTTTTTACTTCAACCCAAACCCCCCAACAACCATTTGCAGTGTCTTTTTACTTCAACACAAAACCGCCAAACAACCGTTTGCAGTGCCTTTTTATTCCACCCAAATCCCACAAACACCGTTTTGCAGTGCCTTTTTATTTCAACCCAAAACCCCCAAACAACTGTCTGCAGTGCCTTTTTACTTTAACCCAACCCGCAAACAACCGCCTGCAGTGCCTTTTAGTCTTCAACCCAAAACCCCTAAACATCCGGTTGCAGTGCCTTTTTACTTCAACCCAAACCCCCCAAACAACCGTTTGCAGTGACTTTTTACTTCAACCTAAACCCCCAAACAACCGTTTGCAGTGCCTTTTTACTTCAACCCAAGCCCCCCCAAACAACAATTTGCAGTGCCTTTCTACTTCAACCGAAACCCCCCAAACAATCATTAGAAGTGCCTTTTTACTTCAACCCAGAACGCCCAAGCAACCCTTTGCAGTGCCTTTTTACTTCAACCCAAAACCCCCCAAAAACGTTTGCAGTGCCTTTTAACTTCAACCCAAAATCGCAAACAACCGTTTGCAGTGCCTTTTTACCTCCACCCAAACCACACAAACAACCGTCTGCAGTGCCATTTTACTTCAACCCAAAACCCCTAAACATCCGGTTGCAGTGCTTTTTACTTCAACCAAAACCCGCCAAACAACCGTTTGCAGTGCCTTTTTACTTCTACCGAAACCCCCCAAAGAACTGTTTGCAGTGCCTTTTTACTTCAACCCAAAACCCCCAAACAACCGTTTGCAGTGCCTTTTTACTTCAACCCAAACCCCCCCAAACAATCGTTTGCTGTGCCTTTTTCCTTCAACCCAAACCCCCAAACAACCGTTTGCAGTGCCTTTTACCTTCAACCCAAACACCCTAAACAAAAGTTTGCAGTGCCATTTTACTTCAAACCAACCCCCCCACAAACAATAGTTTGCAGTGCCTTTTTACTTCAACGCAAAACCCCCAAACAAGCATTTGCAGTGCCATTTTACTTCAACCCAAACCCCCCAAACATCAATTAGCAGTGCCTTTTTACTTCAACCCAAACCCCCCGAACAACCATTTGCAGTGCCTTTTTACTTCAACCCAAACCCTTCAAACAAGCATTTGCAGTGCCTTTTTACTTCAACCCAAACCCTCCAAACAACCATTTGCAGTGCCTTTTTACTTCAACCCAAAACACCCAAACAACCATTTGCAGTGTCTTTTTACTTCAACCCAAAACCCCCCAAAAAACATTTCCATTGCCTTTTTACTTCAACCCAAAACCCCCAAACAACCATTTGCAGTGCCTTTTTACTTCAACCCAAACCCCCCAAACAACCGTTTGCAGTGCCTTTTTACTTCAACCCAAACCCCCCAAACAACCGTTTGCGGTGCCTTTTTACTTCAACCCAAACCCCCCAAACAACCGTTTGCAGTGCCTTTTCACTTCAACCCAACCCCCCCAAACAACCATTTGCAGTGCCATTTTTACTTCAACTCAAAACCCCCAAACAACAATTTGCAGTGCCTTTTTACTTCAACCCAAACCCCCGTACAAACATTTGCAGTGCCTTGTTACTTCAACCCAAACCCCCCAAACAACTATTTGCAGTGCCTTTTTACTTCAACCCAAACCCTTCAAACAAGCATTTGCAGTGCCTTTTTACTTCAACCCAAACCCTCCAAACAACCATTTGCAGTGCATTTTTACTTCAACCCAAAACACCCAAACAACCATTTGCAGTGTCTTTTTACTTCAACCCAAAACCCCCCAAAAAACATTTCCATTGCCTTTTTACTTCAACCCAAAACCCCCAAACAACCATTTGCAGTGCCTTTTTACTTCAACCCAAACCCCCCAAACAACCGTTTGCAGTGCCTTTTTACTTCAACCCAAACCCCCCAAACAACCGTTTGCGGTGCCTTTTTACTTCAACCCAAACCCCCCAAACAACCGTTTGCAGTGCCTTTTTACTTCAACCCAAACCCCCCAAACAACCGTTTGCGGTGCCTTTTTACTTCAACCCAAACCCCCCAAACAACCGTTTGCAGTGCCTTTTCACTTCAACCCAAACCCCCCCAAACAACCATTTGCAGTGCCATTTTTACTTCAACTCAAAACCCCCAAACAACAATTTGCAGTGCCTTTTTACTTCAACCCAAACCCCCGTACAACCATTTGCAGTGCCTTTTTACTTCAACCCAAACCCCCCAAACAACTATTTGCAGTGCCTTTTTACTTCAACCCAAAAACCCCAAAAAAACATTTGCAGTGCCTTTTTACTTCAACCCAAAACCCCCGAACAACAATTTGCAGTGCCTTTTTACTTCAACCGAAACCCCCCAAACAACCATTAGAAGTGCCTTTTTACTTCAACCCAGAACGCCCAAGCAACCCTTTGCAGTGCCTTTTTACTTCAACCCAAAACCCCCCCAAAAACGTTTGCAGTGCCTTTTAACTTCAACCCAAAATCGCAAACAACCGTTTGCAGTGCCTTTTTACTTCCACCCAAACCCCACAAACAACCGTCTGCAGTGCCTTTTACTTCAACCCAAAACCCCTAAACATCCGGTTGCAGTGCCTTTTTACTTCAACCAAAACCCGCCAAACAACCGTTTGCAGTGCCTTTTTACTTCTACCGAAACCCCCCAAACAACTGTTTGCAGTGCCTTATAACTTCAAACCAAACCCCCAAACAACCGTTTGCAGTGCCTTTTTACCTCAACCCTAACCCCAAAACAACCGTTTGCAGTGCCTTTTTACTTCAACCTAAATCCCCCAAACAACCGTTTGCAGTGCCTTTTTACTTCAACCGAAACCCCCCAAACAAGCATTTGAAGTGCCTTTTTACTTCAACCCAGAACCCCCAAAACAACCGTTTGCAGTGCCTTTTTACTTCAACCCAAAACCCCCAAACAACCGTTTGCAGTGCCTTTTTACTTCAACCCAAACAATCGTTTGCTGTGCCTTTTTACTTCAACCCAAACCGCCAAACAACCGTTTGCAGTGCCTTTTACCTCAACCCAAACACCCTAAACAACAGTTTGCAGTGCCATTTTACTTCAAACCAACTCCCCCCACAAACAATAGTTTGCAGTGCCTTTTTACTTCAACCCAAAATCCCCAAACAAGCATTTGCAGTGCCATTTTACTTCAACCCAAACCCCCCAAACATCGAATAGCAGTGCCTTTTTACTTCAACCCAAACCCCCCGAACATCCATTTGCAGTGCCTTTTACTTCAACCCAAGCCCTTCAAACAACCATTTGCAGTGCCTTTTTA
The DNA here is from genome assembly GCA_038087875.1 of Malacoraja senta. Lineage (NCBI taxonomy): Eukaryota > Metazoa > Chordata > Chondrichthyes > Rajiformes > Rajidae > Malacoraja > Malacoraja senta. The sequence goes on along the minus strand of JAXLNO010001973.1, from coordinate 118,707 downwards.
CTTCAACCCAAACCCCCCAAACAACCATTTGCAGTGCCTTTTTACTTCAACCCAAAACACCCAAACAACCATTTGCAGTGCCTTTTTATTTCAACCGAAAACCCCCCAAAAAACATTTCCATTGACTTTTTACTTCAACCCAAAACCCCCAAACAACCATTTGCAGTGCCTTTTTACTTCAACCCAAACCCCCAAACAACCGTTTGCAGTGCCTTTTTACTTCAACCCAAACCCCCGAAACAACCGTTTGCGGTGCCTTTTTACTTCAACCCAAACCCCCCAAACAACCGTTTGCAGTGCCTTTTTACTTCAACCCAAACCCCCCCAAACAACCATTTGCAGTGCCATTTTTACTTCAACTCAAAACCCCCAAACAACAATTTGCAGTGCCTTTTTACTTCAACCCAAACCCCCCGTACAAACATTTGCAGTGCCTTTTTACTTCAACCCAAACCCCCCAAACAACCATTTGCAGTGCCTTTTTACTTCAACCTCAAAACCCCAAACAACCATTTGCAGTGCCTTTTTACTTCAACCCAAAACCCCCAAACAACCATTTGCAGTGCCTTCTTACTTCAATCCAAAGCCCCCAAACAACCATTTGCAGTGCTTTTTTAACTTCAACCCCAAACCCTCATACAACCATTTGCTGTAACTTTTTACTTCAACCCAAACTCCCCAAACAACATTTGCAGTGCCTTTTTCCTTCAACCCAAACCCCCGAAACAACCATTTGCAGTGCCTTTTTACTTCAACCCAAACCCCCCAAACAATCATTTGCAGTGCCTTTTTACTTCAACCCAAAACCCCCAAACAACCATTTGCAGTGCTTTTTTACTTCAACCCAAAACCCCCAAACAACCATTTGCAGTGCTTTTTACTTCAACCCAAACCCCCCAAACAACCATTTGCAGTGCATTTTTACTTCAAACCAACCATATTTTCATTTTCAAACCACATTCAGGGCACTCACAGTTGAGTAGACATGTGTTCAGTGTTATTCAGACCTCAGAGAGTCGTTGACCATCTCGCTTCCTCCATCTTGCAGAGACTGAGTGAGGCACATCGCTTCCTCTTTTGATAGCCCCCCCCCTCCAACCAGCAGGGGCAGCTGAGAGAATGGCGAAATTTTTTAAAACATTAATATCTCACTGATTTTTCATCGATGGAAAAAATCCTCCGGTCCAGTCCGGCGGAGGGTGGTTCTGAGCGAGGTGGCCATAAATGATGGCCGTAAGTGGCGGCGTCTTCTCGGAAATCACATCGCAGTGAGTCAAAAACGGTCAAGATCTTACTTTTAGTAATAGTGATATCAATGACTTAGATGAAGGGATTCAAAGTAACATTAACAAATTTGCAAATGACACAAAGCTGGGTGGCAGTTTGAACTGTGAGGAGGATGCTATGAGAATGCAGGATGAATTGAACAGGTTGGGTGAGTGAGCAGATGCATGGCAGATGCAGTTTCATGTGGATAAATATGAGGTTATCCACTTTGGTTGCAAAAACAGGAATGGTGAATATTATTTAATTGATCTCAAGTTGAGAAAAGGTGAAGTACAACGGTATCTGGTGTCCTTGCTCATCAGTCAATACAAGTAAGCATGCAGATACAGCAGGCAGTGAAGAAATCGAATGTCATGTTGGCCCTCAGAACAAGAGGAATTGAGTATAGGAACAAATAGGTCCTTCTGCGTTTGTATAGGACCGTAATGGGACCACACCTGGAGTATTGTGTGCAGTTTTGGCCTCCTAATTTGAGGAAGGACATTCTTGCTACTGAGGGAGTGCAGCATAGGTTCACTAGGTTATTACCCGGGTTGGCGGGACTGCCATATGCTGAGAGAATGGAGCAGCTGGGCTTGTATACTCTGGAGTTTATTAGGATGAGAGGGGATCTTACTGAAACATATAAGATGATTAAGGGGTTTGACACGCTAGAGGAGGGAAATATGTTACCGATGTTTCGGGTCCAGAACCAGGTGCCATTGTTTAAGAATAAGTGGTAAGGCATTAGAACGGAGATGAGGAAACACTTTTTTCACACAAAGAGTTCAGAATTTGTGGAAAGGTCTGCCTCAGAGGGCGGTGGAGGTCGGTTCTTTGGATACTTTCAAGAGAGAGCATGATAGGGCTCTTAATGATAGCTGAGTCAAGTGATATGCGGAGAAGGCAGGAACGGGGTACTGATTGTGGATGATCAGCCATGATCACATTGAATTGCCGTGCTGGTTCAATGGGCCGAATGGCCTAATCCTGCACCTATTGTCTATGGTCTATGGTCTATGAGGCGGAGAGTTGGATCTGATGTAGTTTGAAACAATATCCCCTTTGCTAGAACAATGCCGCTCCCAATTTTCAACTGTCAGTGTCATTCCGAGATTACCGCTACGGTGACACATCGCTGGGCACAAAAATGGGGCAAAAGCTTTGGGAATATTACGACGTGGAGAAATTCTTCTACGTGATCATTGCTGCCGTTGGAGTCCCTGGTAAGTGAGCAGAACAATTCAAGTTTAATAACTCAGTGTGTTAACCGGTGTTGACCTGATTCTGATCATGTTACAAACTTCCGAATTGTTCAAGAATATGTGAACTATATCAGACCTCTTAGTAAATTTTTTTTGAAATAACGCTGTGATTCACTGGGTGGTGCCGTACGTGGCAGCCTCGTAAGCACCCGGTCTCGTCTATCTTCTGTTATTGTTCTTAGTTTGTTTTAACTTGTGTGTTTTAATTTATCTTTACATTTTGTATTATGTGGGGATGGAGGGGGGTGGTTGCGGGGTTTGGGGGAAACGTTTTATCTCTTCCCTCGACGGAGATGCCACATTTTCCCGCATCGTATCTCCGTCCATATTGCGGCCTCGTGGAGCTCCCGAAGACATCGGGAGCTCCCCCAGCAGGAGCTTCGACCAGCCCGATCGCGGGATTCGATCACCCACTGCGCGAGCTTCGATCGCCCGGACTGCGGAAGTTTCATTTGCCCCGAACGCGGGAGAGAAGGAGGAAAGAAGGTAGACGTTATTTGCCTTCCATCACAGTGGGGAATGTGAGGTCGCGGAAAATCAAGATGGACGTGCTGCCTGCGCTGGTGAGGACTCGGAGGGAGTGCAGTGAGTGCAGTGATCTCGGTGTTTGCGGGGACATCGCGCCATGAGGACATCGTGGAGTCTGGTGGTAGTGCGGTCGGCTTTCTGAATGTTCGGGCAGACAGGGACTGCAGAGATAGCGACAGCGGTGGGGTCAACGTTGCTCACATCACGGTGAAGGAGAGTATGTGTGCCCCGGACAATGAACTGATGGCTGTGGGTCTCCGCTTATGCTGTGTGCCCTGTGGATTCTCACACGCCGCTGTGGTGGCTGTTTTATCTTTCTGTGGTTTAGAATCTTGATGGGTTTTTTTGTATGACTGTATGGTAAAACAAATTTCACAGTAACTCGGTACACGTGACAATAAAGGACCATTGAACCATTTATTTTTCTTATTTTCAGACAGCCGGAACTAACGCTCTTTTTCTCTCACTGCCGGGACCTACTAGACGTGGGACCTTGCCCAGAGTTGTCCGAGTGCTCGGGAGAGGCAACTCTCCGGGACGGCGTGACTGGGAGGGGTTTACATTGTGAAGTTCACTGTGTCTGAGTTATTGATCAGAGTGAACACCCGCTTCTGTCGACACGTCTCACTGTGGAGTCTGTCACAGTCGGATTCCGCCGTATGATGATCAATAATTGGATCTGATCTCCTGAACCAGCGGCCGCGGATCTACCGTCGTGTGTTGATTACCGAGCTGAACTCACTGTGGAATGAATCCATTAACGGAGCCACTCTGCTGCCGGATTCTGTTGTCCCTGCCTTCCCTCTGGAACACTCCTCGTCCCCATCAGATGTCGGGTTCTCAGAGCAATGGTTAAACGCTGCCGGTAACGGTTGTCTGCGAAACCGGCCCCATCAGAGACTGTGAGCAGGGTTAACTATAGAGGAGTTGCACGTAAGGTCATCGGGATAAAGGGCGTGACGCACGGAGCAGCTCAATCCTCCTGGATGACGTGGCAGCCTTCGGCATACACAGTTGACACACGAAACGCATACATTCTTCCCTGTTAAAAACTGCCGAAATGGTCTATTTTTGCGCTGTAAATAATTGTGGCAGGTCACTGAGAGCTCTGAACCAAATTCTCTAGAATCTTTGTAGCGATGTTACAAAACATACCTTCAGCGGCGCTGCAGTTCTGCCAATGGCCGTGTGCTCGACTTTGGCGCCTTTGAGCAGGGGTGGGGGGGCGGGAATAAAATGCCGTTTTCTCCTGCTTATCGGATGCGGCTTTTCTCGGGCTGCTAAGCCGCTGAAGAACAATCGTTCGGACTTCCGTTCCCGATGTTTTAATTTATTTAATTGCGAGACAATACAATAATTACATTAAAATGAAAAGCGACTTCTAACGCCGTCAATGCCTACACAATACAATACAATACAATACAATACCGTTTATTGTCATTTGAACCTCAAATGAAGTTCAAACGAAATTTGGTTTCTGCAGTCATACAAACAAGTAAAAAGAACCAAGACACAACACAATTTACACAAACATCCATCACAGTGAATCTCCTCCTCACTGTGATGGAAGGCAAAGTCTTATCTCTCCCCTGCACTCCACATTCTCCTCCCGATGTCAAAGGCAAAGCCCCCGGCGGGCGATGGTAAATATGTCCCGCGGCCATTAAAGGCGCCCCGGGCGATGCAAGGCCACGCTCCAGGTCTTGATGTTGGAGCCCCCGGCGGGCGCTAGCAAGTCCAGCGACCATTTAAAGCCACGCCGGGCGATGTAAGACCCCGCTCCAGGTCATCTTCAACCCCGCAACTCGGGCGGGAGAAGTCGCCGTTGAGGGAGCCCCGAAAAGCGGTCTCCCACCATGGACCCGCGAGCTCCCGATGTCACCGTCCATCGGGCCCGCGGCTGGAGCCTCCGAATCTCCGGGGTCGGGCCGCAGCAGCGCGCCACCACAGCTCCTCCCGTTCCGAACTCGGCCTGCTCCGCGATGGTAAGTCCGCCTGCTCCGCGACAGGAGCCACAGGTCGTTCCGGTTGGAGGCCGCTCCACGGTGCTAGGCCCCAACGACAACGGAGACCCGACTGAGAAAGGTCTGGTCTCCCGTGCAGGGAAAATATTTTAAAAGTTTCCCCCACCCTACCCCGCCCCCCACACATACCCAGTTAAATAAAAACACTATAAACAAAACTCAAACGAAACAAAAAAAATAAAAAAAAGACAGACGGACTGCAGAGGCCGCTGCGACGTGAGTCGCGCCGCCCACCCACTTGCTGATCGCACCCACAACGGGACGGATCGCATGAAGGGGACAAAACATAATGTGCGTCGTTTATTTTACATATAAACTTGTTCCTCGGGATGACTTTAATCTAATTTTCATTTGCGAAAATGTGCTTTGGGCCCCATACGAACCGGCAGTGTTTTTCCTGTCGATATGGGGTTCAGATTTTCCGCAAATGCAACGTTCCAATCGATCGTGTTCCAGAAAAAAACATACAAGATGATTTAAATGCTCTTTTTTTTGGACAATCATGTCATAAGAGCATCTAAAGTGTCCATATGTTGTGTTATTGTCTACACATAGTCAATACTTTTAGACTAAATTTCAGTTTTAGTCCCATGTATTGTGCAAAAAATAATAAATTAAATTATATTGAGTGGATGTTTCTAGATTAATTTATGGGAATTAAACATTCCTTCCATCTGGGATATAAATTCATGACAGAGAGATTTAAAAATCATGTTATATTGTGAATTATTGTGTGAATGGGATTAGTTTGTTATTTGGATACATAGGCTATTTTAAAAAAAATCCTTTTCTTATGAAATGGAATCTATAGGACATGGTTTGAAGAGCAAAAACTTGTAGTTTACAATGCCAAAATTGAAAAGTTGAGGAAAAACAAGGTGTACAGAGTTGCTTATTGGTTACAATCTGAGGAGTATGATGATGCTACTGATTATGATATGCCAATGTACCAGCTAGCAACTGATCTTCTCGATAAAGACTTGGTCTATTGCTAGAAATTGTAATCGGCATCGGCACCCAAAAAGCCCCCCGAACCCCCTGACCCCCACCCCCCGGACGCGGGGACAGACGGCTCGGGGTCCGCGAGTGTGGAACCAATCAATGTGAGGGCCGGATGCTAGGGCAGAAGAAGTGCCCGCCGTACTGGCAGACATAGTATGTGCTTACCTGATGTTCACCGCGTGTACTCAAGAATACGTAGCGTGGCAACAGTACGGGTCACGGGTCGTGACCACGACTGTCGGGCAAACTCCCTATCGAAAGGACCATTCCACCTATTGTAGCTCGTTCCCTCCCCGCCCTTTACCCCGCCCGTCGCCTTACCTCTTCTCCCCTGACGCAGGCAGGTCGGGCACAGTCGGAGCGGAGTCTGACATTATTAATCTTGCAGCCGCGCATCGACTCCAACACTTCTGATCTTTAGCTGAAAGTTGAGCTGGTGATCTGCCCCGGAAAACGTGTTCAGTAATGTCCAGTGTCCGTTCCCTTCTCTTTCCGCAGTGGATTTAGTGGCGATTGTGATCCTGTCCCGGGGAAAGTGCGGTCTCTCCACCTGCACCACTCGCTACCTGGTGGCCATGGCAGCGGCCGATCTACTGGGCATTATCACCGAGGTCATTTTTTATCATATCAAATATCATTACTTTTATTGGAGTTTCCTGTTCATCACCTCTGTGTGCAGTGTTAACGCTCTACTGCAGACTGCTTCTGCAGACTGTTCTGTCTGGTTCACCCTCACTTTCACCTTTGATCGGTTTGTTGCCATTTGTTGCCAGCAGCTGAAAACAACATATTGCAGCGGGAAAACTGCGGCTGCGGTTCTCGCAACAGCCGGCGTTCTGTTCTGTCTGAAAAACGTTCCCCGCTGCTTCATACGGGAATCCAGATATCTCATCGACAATGTCCCGTGGGGCTGTGTCCCGATGGACAGTTATTACACTCACCCCGCGTGGGTGGCAAATGACTGGTTCGGCGCGGTTTCAACTCCGTTACTCCCTTTCGCTGTAATCCTGCTGTTCAACGCTCTGATAGTCCGGCATATTTAAGTGGCCAGTCGGGTCCGTAAGGGGCTGAGAGGTGAGAGCAACGAGGAGAACTGCAGTGAGCCCGAGATGGAGAGCAGGAGGAGGTCTATGGCTTTACTATTCACCATCTCCGGCATCTTCATTTTCCTGTGGCTGGCATATGTTGTATTCTTCGTCGATTATCAGATCACAGGAAATGCAAATGTTTGGAATGATTATCATCATATCGTTAGCAACGTCGGGTATTTGCTGAGGAATCTCAGTTGCTGCACGAACACATTTATTTACGCGGTGACACAGTCCAAGTTCAGGGAGCAAGTGATGAGCGCGGTGAAATATCCGCTCACCTCAGTGTATCGGCTCATTGATAAATCCGCGCCCTCAGCGCCCCCCAGAGGCGGCCGCAGTCTATCCGCTGCGGGCTCCGGCTCCTGACATTCACCGCCGGATCTTCCATGCGTCAGTCCCGGGCAGACATGGTCAGGATCGAAGCCGGGTGGGCAAGTTGGGCCGAAGGGCCTGTTTCCGCGCTGTGGGTCTGAGGCAAGAGATGAGTTTGACAAAAGGGCCTCGTGCCCGTGTCTGTAACATCCTCCCCTCCGGCCCTTACACCCCCTCTCGTTCTAAACTAAACTGTTAAAGTGAAAACTAAACATGTTCCCTCACTCTACCCCTCCCCCCCTCTCGACTTTGTTTTAATACATTACAATAATAAACTAAACCACTACGTAAAAGAATCTTCGCCCCTCCATGGCAATAAATTAAACTAATATTTGTAACACCCTCTCTCTCCCTCCCCTACCTTCCCATCTCCCCCCCCACTTCATAAGAATACATTTACAATAATACATTAAACTAAACTCATATTTTGATACCACCTCCAACATCTCTCTCTCCCCCCACTCAACCACTCGCCTCTCTCTCCCACACTCTCACCTCTCTCTCCCTTCTCTCTCGCCCTCTCCCTGTCCTCCCCTCTCTCTCACACCCACTCTCTCTCTCTCACCCTCTCACTCTCTTTCTGTACCCTTTCTCTCCAATCCCTCTCCCTTCCCCAGTCTCTCTTCCCCACTCTTTCCCCCTCTTTTCCCCTCCCCCCATCTCTCTCTTTTGACTGACTAAACTAAACTTACAATAAATGTACAATAATAAACCAAACTAATTTTTTATACCTTTTCCCCTCCACCCCATTACAATAAAATTACAATAAATTAAACTCATACTTGTTACCCCCTCTCTCTCCTTACCCTTCCTTTCCCCCTCTACCTCCCCTCCCTCTTTCTACTCCCTCTCCCTCAATCCCTTCATTTCCCCCCCTTTCTTTCCCGCCTCTACTTTATAAGAATACATTTACAATAATATATTAAATTAAACTAACATTTGAAAACCACTACCCCCCTCTCTATATCCCCATATAGCTCTACCCCTCTCTCTTTCTCTTTCCTTGTGCTCACCCTTTCGCTCCCCTCTCCCTCCCCCTCTCTGCTCCATCTTTCCCTCTCTATCTTTCTCTCCCCCTTTTCCCCCCTCCCTCTAGCCCCCCCTTTCTCTCCCTCTCTCTCTCTTTCTCTCTCTCTCTCTCTCTCTCACTCTCTCCCTCTCTCTCTCTCTCTCTCTCTCTCTCTCTCTCTCTCTCTCTCTCTCTCTCTCTCTCTCTCTCTCTCCACCCTATGGCTCCCCCCTCTCTCTGATCTTAAACACCACCAGCAATCCAGTGTAGATGTTGATCATGAAGGGGACTCTGGATATGGGAGAGGAATTGTGATTTTTCGTGGACACGGGGATTAAACGGTGTATTGATTGTGGATCATCAGCACAGGGCACTGATTATGGATGATTAGCCATGATCAAATTAAATGGCGGTGCTGGCTAGAAGGGCCAAATGGCCTACGACTGAGCCTATTGAATATTGGCTATTGTCTATTGTCTATTGAAACGGCCACTTTCTCGCCCTCCGCTGGGAACAGGAGACAAAAGTCGGCCATCTTGAAACAGGCCCCAAACTCTCGCCCTCTTCTCCCTGATTAATTTTTTCCCATTTTTCTTCAGAGAAACCACGTGGAAATAGGCCCTTCAGCCATGTCAATCAGCTAATAGTCAAATCTAAAATGGAGTCGTTCTGCTACAAAAGCATGGACTAGCAGAGCAAAATAATGGCTCGGTGCCAAGTCTGAATTACTTTGTAAATTATATGGAACACAATATGGAGGACAGGTTGTTTTTTCAATAAAGACATTAAGATGACAGCCTGCAGTAATAACATGTGCTTCTTCAAGGCCATCAAGAAGCCGAGATTGAAAAAAATAGCTGGATAGCTGAAGTATGGAATATCATCGACAATGTCCCGTGGGGCTGTGTCCCGATGGACAGTTATTACACTGACCCCGCGTTGGTGGCATATGACTGGTTCGGCGCGGTTTCAACTCCGTTACTCCCTTTCGCTGTGATCCTGCTGTTCAACGCTCTGATAGTCCGGCATATTTAAGTGGCCAGTCGGGTCCGTAAGGGGCTGAGAGGTGAGAGCAACGAGGAGAACTGCAGTGAGCCCGAGATGGAGAGCAGGAGGAGGTCTACGGTTTGGCTATTCACCATCTCCGGCATTTTCATCCTCCTGTGGCTGGCATATGTTGTATTCTTCGTCTATTATCAGATCACAGGAAATGCAAATGTTGGGAATGATTATCATCATATCGTTAGCAACGTCGGGTATTTGCTGAGGAATCTCAACTGCTGCACGAACACATTTGTTTACGCGGTGACACAGTCCAAGTTCAGGGAGCATGTGATGAGCGCGGTGAAATATCCGCTCACCTCAGTGTATCGGCTCATTGATAAATCCGCGCCCTCAGCGCCCCCCAGAGGCGGCCGCAGTCTATCCGCTGCGGGCTCTGGCTCCTGACATTCACCGCCGGATCTTCCATGCGTCAGTCCCGGGCAGGCATAGTCAGGATCGAAGCCGGGTGGGCAAGTTGGGCCGAAGGGCCTGTTTCCGCGCTGTGGGTCTGAGGCAAGAGATGAGTTTGACAAAAGGGCCTCGTGCCCGTGTCTGTAACATCCTCCCCTCCGGCCCTTACACCCCCTCTCTTTCTAAACTAAACTGTTAAAGTGAAAACTAAACATGTTCCCAAACTCTACCCCTCCCCCCTCTCCACTTTGTTATAATACATTACAATAATAAACTAAACTACTACGTAAAAGACTCTCCCCCCCTCCATGGCAATAAATTAAACTAATATTTGTAACACACTCTCTCTCTCCCTCCCCTACCTTCCCATCTCCCCCCCCCACTTCATAAGAATACATTTACAATAATACATTAAACTAAACTCATATTTTGATACCACCTCCAACATCTCTCTCTCCCCCACTCAACCACTCGCCTCTCTCTCCCACACTCTCACCTCTCTCTCCCTTCTCTCTCGCCCTCTCCCTGTCCTCCCCTCTCTCTCACCCACTCTCTCTCTCGCCCTCTCACTCTCTTTCTGTACCCTTTCTCTCCAATCCCTCTCCCTTCCCCAGTCTCTCTTCTCCACTCTTTCCACCCCTTTTCCCCTCCCCCATCTCTCTCTTTTGACTGAATAAACTAAACTTACAATAAATGTACAATAATAAACCAAACTAATATTTTATACCTTTTCCCCTCCACCCCATTACAATAAAATTACAATAAATTAAACTCATACTTGTTACCCCCTCTCTCTCCTTACCCTTCCTTTCCCCCTCTACCTCCCCTCCCTCTTTCTACTCCCTCTCCCTCAATCCCTTCATTTCCCCCCTTTCTTTCCCGCCTCTACTTTATAAGAATACATTTACAATAATATATTAAATTAAACTAACATTTGAAAACCACTACCCCCCTCTCTATATCCCCATATAGCTCTACCCCTCTCTCTTTCTCTTTCCTTGTGCTCACCCTTTCGCTCCCCTCTCCTCCCCCTCTCTGCTACCTCTTTGATTGATTGATTTATTTCTTGTCATTTGAACCTCAAAGAGGCTCAAACGAAACTCCGTTTCCACAGCCATACAAACAAAACAATTCTTACACGACACACAAACAATTCAATTTACAGAAAAACATCCATCACATTGAATCTCCTCCTCACTGTGATGGAAGGCAAAGTCATTTCTCTCCCCTGCACCATTTTTCTCCCGATGTTGAAGCCCCAGGCGGGCAATGTTAAGTCCCACGGCCGTTGAGGCCGCGCCGGGCGGTGTACGGCCCCGCTCCAGTCCAAAAGTCACAAAGTTGGAGCCCCCGGCGGGCGCTGGAATATCCCGCCGCCATTAAAGACGCGCCGGGCGATTTACGGCCCCGCTCCGGGTCGTTCCAACCACGCGACACGGGCGGGAGAAGTTGCGTTGGCGGGAGCTCCGGAAAGCGGTCTCTCACCCGGACCCGCGAGTTCCCGATATCACAGTCCACGGGTCTGCAGCTGCAGCTCGAGCTTCGGAGTGAGCAGCAACGAGTCACCACCGCTCCCTGCGCTCCGAGGACGGCCAGCCCCACGATCGTGAGTCCGCAGCGCCACAGGCCGCGACTGGAGCCCCCAGGTCGTCCATGTCGGAGGCCGCTCCACGGAGCTAGGCACCAACGACAACGGAGACCCGACAGGGAAACGGTCGGGTCTCCCGTGCAGGGAATAGATTTTTTTTAAAGTTCCCCCCTCCCCCCCGCCCCCCACATATACACAATTAATACAGTACCAAAAAAATACAAACAACTACATTTTAACTAGACAAAAATAAAATAAAAAGACAGACGGGCTGTAGGGGCCGCTGCAGTATCCGCGCCGCCGCTCTTTCTTTCTCTCCCCCTTTTCCCCCCTCCCTCTAGCCCCCCTATTCTCTCCCTCTCTCTCTCTTTCCTCTCTCTCTCTCTCTCCTCTCTCTCTCTCTCTCTCTCTCTCTCTCTCTCTCTCTCTCTCTCTCTCTCTCTCTCTCTCTCTCTCTCTCTCTCTCTCTCTCTCTCTCTCTCTCTCTACCCTCTGTCTCCCCCCTCTCTCTGATCTTAAACACCACCAGCAATCCAGTGTAGATGTTGATCATGAAGGGGACTCTGGATATGGGAGAGGAATTGTGATTTTTCGTGGACACGGGGATTAAACGGTGTATTGATTGTGGATAATCAGCACAGGGCACTGATTATGGATGATTACCCATGATCAAATTAAATGGCGGTGCTGGCTAGAAGGGCCAAATGGCCTACGACTGAGCCTATTGACTATTGGCTATTGTCTATTGTCTAGTAAAACGGCCACTTTCTCGCCCTCCGCTGGGAACAGGAGACAAAAGTTGGCCATCTTGAAACAGACCCCAAACTCACGCCCTCTTCTCCCTGATTAACTTTTTTCCATTTTTCTTCAGAGAAAACCACGTGGAAATAGGCCCTTCAGCCCTCCGAGTCCGTGTCAATCAGCTAATAGTCAAATCTAAAATGGAGTCGTTCTGCTACAAAAGCATGGACTAGCAGAGCAAAATAATGGCTCGGTGCCAAGTCTGAATTACTTTGTAAATTATATGGAACACAATATGGAGGACAGGTTGTTTTTTCAATAAAGACATTAAGATGACAGCCTGCAGTAATAACATGTGCTTCTTCAAGGCCATCAAGAAGCCGAAATTGAAAAAAATAGCTGGCGCTCCAGAGATAAGTAATAACTTGTCATTGGACGAGCTCGATTTGGACCCAGCTTTGTGAAAGTCTACATATTCTTTCAGTCATGCCTTATTCAGACTCGGTAGGTGTGTTTTACTGATAAGAAAAAATGGCTAATTGTGCTAACTCGCCATTGTCCTGTGAGTTGAGCACGAGAAGCACTGAGCAACGTTTGTGCTCATTGTAATCTCGCCGCTTCCGTCTGACGATTGGATTAAAGATTGCCTTCAACGGTTGTTGCGATATGCTTTTTAAGTAATAATTTTCACATCAGAGAAACTCTTGGAAACAGGCCCTTCAGCCATCCGAGTCCGTGTCGACCAGCCATACACTACCCCCCTCTAACTTACCCATCTCGCTCTCTCCCCCCCTCTATACCCCCCCCATCTCACTATTCCCCTCTCTATCCCCTCTTTTACTGTACGTCTAAATCAACCACTCTCCTCTCTCTGCACCCCTCTCTCTCCAACGTCCCCCCTGTCTCCCCTCTCTCTCTCTCTCTCTCTCTCTCTCTCTCTCTCTCTCTCTCTCTCTCTCTCTCGCTTCTCTCTCTCTCTCTCTCTCTCTCTCGCTCTCTCTCTCTCTCTCTCTCTCTCTCTCTCCCTCTCTCTCTCTCTTTCTTTCTCTCTCTCTTCCCTCCGCTTTATGAATATATTTACAATAATAAATTAAACTAAACTAATATTTGATAACCCTCTCCGCCCTGTCCCTCTCCCCTCTCTCTGCCCCTTTCCGTCGCTGCCCTCTCACTATCTTTATTTCTCTTTCCCCTTTCTCTTCCGCCTCACTCTGTCCCTCCTTTCTTTCCCCCCTCTCTCACTCCCCTTCCCCCCCTCTCTCTCTCCCCTCACTGTCACACCTACCCCCCCTCTCCCTCTCTCTCTTTCTCCCCTCACACACACACCCCCTCCCCACCCCCCACTCCTGGGAAGGAATGTTCGAGAAGAGATTACAGAGTAAGGTCAGGGCGAATAGTGAGAGGGGAGGTGAATACCAAAGTCAAAGTGTTGTATATGAATGCGCGATGTATAAGAAATAAAGTGGACGAACTTGAGGCTCAGTTACAAATTAGAAAGTATGACGTTGTGGGGATTACAGATACGTGGCTGCAAGAGGACCAGGGCTGGGAACTGAATATTCATGTATGTGCGTATTATTGAAAAGACAGACAGGAGGGCAGAGGGGGTGGGGTTCCTCTGTTGGTGAGGAATGAAATTCAGTCCCTTGCGAGGGCTGACATAGAATCAGGAGATGTAGTCAGTATGGATAGAACTGAGAAATTGTAAGGGTAAAACGACGCCAAATGAAGTTGACTACAGGCCCTTCCTCGGTAACCTGGATATAGGGTGCAAGTTAAACCAAGAGTTAAAATTGGCATGTCGCAAAGGTACTACTACGGTTGTTATAGGACATTTCACCATGCACGTAGACTAGGAAAATCAGGTTGGTATTGGACCCCAAGAAAGGGAGTTTGTAGAGTGCCTTCATGATGGCTTCTTAGAGTAGCTTGTACTGGAGCCTACCAGGGAGAAGGCAATTCTGGATTTAGTGTTCTGCAATTAACTGGATTTGATAAGGGAACTAGAAGTTAAGGAAGTATTCGGAGGTAATGGCCATAATATGATAAAATTTAATCTGCAATTTGAGAAAATCGGTAGTGTCTATATTACAGTTGAACGAAGGGGACTATGGAGCCATAAGGGAGGAGCTGGCCAAAGTTGACTGGAAAGATACAGTAGCAGGGATGAAAGTGGAAAAAGAAAAAGAAAATTGACTATAGACAATAGGTGCATAAGTAGGCCATTTGGCCCTACGAGCCAGCATCGCCATTCACTGTGATCATGGCTGATCATCCACATTCAGTACCCCGTTCCTGGTGCTCACCATATCGCCTGACTCCGCTATCTTTAACGCTATCCTAACTCTCTCTTGAAAGCATCGAGAGAATTGGCCTCCACTGCCTTCTGAGGCAGAGAATTCCACAGATTCACAACTCTCTGGGTGTAGACTAAGTATATTAACGTACCCTTGTTGTATCTATCACCACACATATTATGCATGCTACACATTCCATAATAAGTCCAGTCCGGATCTTCATCCCTACCCGGACCACTGACATCAGTGCTTCACCAGCTTGGTGTCAGTTAGATGCTGACGACGGAGACGATAACATGTAATGTTTCCTCCGCATGTATTACAATAAACGACTATGAGTTGTTACCATATCTCCTACAAACCCACTGACTCCCATGGATATCTGGACTACACTTCTTCCCAACCTGCTTCCTGTAAGGACTCAATCCCGTACTCCCAATGTCTTCGTATAGGCCGCATCTGTATAGAGGATGAAGTGTTCCACACCAGGGCATCGGATATGTCCTCATTCGTTAGGGAACGAGGGTTCCGCTCTTCGACTATAGATGAGGCACCAACCAGGGTCTCCTGTATGTCCCGTAGTTTCGATCTCACTCCCCATCGCCCCACTTGTAACAAAGACAGAGTCCCCCTTATCCTCACCTTCCACAGTACCAGCCGTCACATACAACAGATAGTTTTCGCCACATCCAACGGGTTCCCACCACTGGCCACATCTTCCCATCTCCTCCCCTTTCGGTTTTCCGCAGGGACCCCTTCCTCCGTAATTCCCTGGTCAATTCGTCCCTTCCCATGCAAGCCACCCCTCCCCTGATACTTTCCCTTGCAACCGCAGGAAATGCTACACTTGTCGCTTTAAATCCCCCCTCGACTCCATCCAAGGACCCAAGCAGACCTTCCAGGTGAGGCAGCGGTTCACCTGCACCTTCCTCCAACCTCATCTATTGCATCCGCTCTTCTGGGTGCCAACTGCTCTACATCGGTGAGACCAAGCGCAGGCTTGGCGATCGCTTCCCCCAACACCTCCGCTCAGTTCGCATTAACCAACCTGATCTGCTGGTGGCTCAGTACTTCAACTCCGCCTCCTATTCCGAATCCGACCTTTATGAAGGGGATATCATGCTTGACTAATCTTCTGGAATTTTTTGAAGATGTAACTAGGAAAATGGACAAGGGAGAGCCAGTGGATGTAGTGTACCTGGGCTTTCAGAAAGCATTTGATAAGGTTCCACATAGGAGATTAGTGGGCAAAATTAGGGCACATGGTATTGGGGGTAGAGTGCTGACATGGATAAAGAAGTGGTTGGCAGACAGGAAACAACGTGTAGGGATTAACAGGTACCTTTCAGAATGGCAGGCAGTGACTAGTGCGGTACCGCAATGCTCGGTGCTGGGACCGCAGTTATTTACAATATACATCAATGATTTGGATGAAGGGATTCAAAGTAACATTAGTAAATTTGCAGATGACACAAAGCTGGGTGGCAGTGTGAACTGTGAGGAGGATGCTATGAGAATGCAGGGTGACTTGGACAGGTTGGGGGAGTAGGCAGATGCATGGCAGATGAAGTTTAATGCGGATAAATGTGAGGTTATCCACTTTGGTAGCAAAAACAGGAAGGCAGATTATTATCTAAATGGCGTCAAGTTTGGAAAAGGGGAAGTACAAAGGGATATGGGGGTCCTTGTACATCAGTCTATGAAAGTAAGCATGCAGGTACAGCAGGCAGTGAAGAAAGCGAATGTCATGTTGGCCATGAGAACAAGAGGAGTCGAGTATAGGAACAAAGAGGTCCTTCAGCATTTGTATAGGACTCTAGTTAGACCACACCTGGAGTATTGTGTGCAGTTTTGGCCTCCTAATTTGAGGAAGGACCTTGCTACTGTGGGAGTGCAGTATAGGTTCACAAGGTTATTTCCCCGGATGGCGGGACTGCCATATGCTGAGAGAATGGAGCAGTTGGGCTTGTATAGTTTAGAAGGGTGAGAGGGGATCTTATTGAAACATATAAGATTATTAAGGGTTTTGACGGTAGAGGCAGGAAGGGCGATGGAGGTCGGTTCTTTGAATACTTTCAAGAGAGAGCTAGATAGGTCTCGTATAAAGAGTTGAGTCAAGGGATATGGGGAGAAGGCAGGAACGGGGTACTTATTGTGGATGATCAGCCATGATCACATTGAATGGCCGTGCTGGTTCAATGCGCCGAATGGCCTAATCCCGCACCTATTGTCTATGGTCTATGGTCGATGATCTATGAGGTGGAGAGTTGGATCTGATGTAGTTTGAAACAATGTCCCCTTTGCTGGAACAATGCCGCTCCCAATTTCCAACCGTCAGTGTCGCCACAATTCCGAGTCTTTGGGGTTTCTCAATAAATTCCCTTGTATATTGTCCATTGTCTATTGTCTCGTCCTCGACCTCCTCCATGGCCAGAGTCCCACCGCAAACTGGAGGAGCAGCACCTCATATTTCGCTTGGTACTTTACCAATTTCAGGTAGTCCTTGCTTTCTCCCCCTCCTCATCCCAGCTCGCCCACAGCCCTCTGTCTCCGCCTCTTCCTTTCTGCTTCCTGCGCCCCCCCCCCCCCCCACACATACATCAGTTTGAAGTCTCAGTCTCGACCCGAAACGTCTCCATAGACGCTGCCTCACCGCTGAGTTTCTCTAGCATTTGTGTCTACCTATGAGTTATTACTCCTGTGTGTTGGTCTCATTACACATCATGGTGTCAGAAAGTTTGAACCCCTTATTCGCCTAGTTTGATTCCCGTTTGTTTTAGTTTTTCTTCTTTACTGTTTATTATTTCGCCATAGCTACCACGTTTCGCAAGCCCGAACCGCTAGTGTTTGATGGCGACCTCGCTGAGCGTTGGCGCATCTTCGAAGATGACTTCAATGTATACTAGATTAAGTGGGATCCGTTGGGTCCCAGCTTCACACGGGAGGGCTGGTTCCTCAACGCAATATTCTAACTCTCCACCAACTCCAATATTGCTGGCCAGCGGGAGGTGTATTCTGGACACCTAGCATGGGTGTTATGGGCTGAATGGACTGGTTTCCAAAGGGCTAGTATGGACATTGTGGGCCGAATGTATTCTTGGGATAGCAGCTCAGTCGCTGAGGCCAGGCAGCTCAGTCACTCAGGCCTGGCAGCTCAGTCACACAGGCCTGGCAGGTCATTAACTCAGGCCTGGCGTGCTGGCAGGTCATTAACTCAGGCCTGGCGGGCTGGCAGCTCAGAAACTGCCAGAAATTCTGCCGAAAACAGGTGACAGACTCTGTGAGATATAAGGGCGAGATGGTGACAATCAATTTTAGAAATTTTCTTTTCTTTTTACAGATCACAGAAATGAAGGATGGACGTCTATCCTGAAGCCGTTAGTATGGGTCTTTTACGCTGAAGGGTTTGGTTTCCAGACGGCTAGTGTGGAAATTGTGGACAATGGATTCTTGGACTTGCAGTTCAGTGCGTCGTGGCTGGTGGGCAGGCAGTTAACCAAGTGATGGCTGGTGGGCTGGCACTTCAGTCACTTACAGCTGGTGGGCTGGCAGTTCACTTGCTCATGGCTGGCGTGCTGGCAGTGCAGTCACTCGAGGATGGTATGGTGCCAGTTCACTCAGTCACCCCTCCTCCCTTCACACACCCCCACTCTGCTCCTTGCCTTTTCCCTCCAGCCCCACGCATTCAGTCCATCTCCCCCTCAGCCTCCCCCCCACCCCCATGCACTCTTAGTGGCTCTCCGACATCGCAGCCATTACTTCCTATTGGGTTCTCATTGCGATGAAGAACACGCAGGCATGGCATGTCGAAAAAGGATTTATTCAAGTTTAAAATGTGAATGACAAAATATATGAACAATTTAATTGTTAAAGATGAGATGTATTAAGTTATTTCTTATTGTGTCTCCTGTTGTGTTCTGCTGCTTACTGCCTCTTGATGACTCTTTGCTGTTGAGTGAAAAAAAGACAATTTTAATATAGAGAGATTGAGCACAATTCCGAGTCTTTGGAGTTTCTCATTCAATTCCCTAAATAAATCACAATCTGTCTCACTCAGCGGGGATTTCATCTGACTGATGTCATCTGTTTGGGAATAATGTCGAAATTTCTATTTTTTAAATTCTGATGAAACGTCACGGTCCCTGTGGAAACGGAAAATGGCATAAAGTGTCAGGTAATGTTCTGCGGCAGCATTTCATTCCGAGATTACCGCTCGCTTACGGTGACACACCGCTGGGCACAAAAATGGGGCAAAAGCTTTTGGAATATTTCGATGTGGAGAAATTCCTGTACGTGGCCATTGCTGCCGTTGGAGTCCCTGGTAAGTGAGCACAAAAATTCATGTTTTATAACTTTGTGTGTTAACCGGTGTTGACCTGATTCTGATCATGTTACAAACTTCCCAACTGTTCAAGAATATGTGAACTATATCAGAACTCTTAGTAAAATATTTTTGAAATAATGCGGTGATTCACTGGGTGGCGCCGTACCTGGCAGCCTCGCAAGCAGCCTGTCTCGTCCTATCTTCTGTTATTGTTCTTAGTCTGTTTTTACTTGTGTTTTAATGTATCTTTACATTTTGTATTATGTGGGGATGGAGGGGGTGGTTGCGGTGTTTGGGGGAAACGTTTTATCTCTTCCCTCGACGGAGATGCGACTTTTTTCCGCATCGTATCTCCGTCCATACTGCGGCCTCGTGGAGCGGGCGGTCCCTTTTAGGGATCGACACCGGGAGCTCCAACAGCCGGAGCTTCGACCACCCCGATCGCGGGAACATCGATCTACCTGATGCGGGGATTCGATCGCCCACTGCAGGAGCTTCGATCGTCCGGACTGCGGAAATTTCGTTTGCCCCGAACGCGGGAGAGAAGGAGGAAAGAAGGTAAACGTTATTCGTCTTCCATTACATTGGGGATTGCGAGCGCGCGGAAAATCAAGAAGGGCGTTTTGCCTGCGCTGGTGAGGATTCAGAGGGAGTGCAGTGAGTGCGGTGATCTCGGTGTTTGCGGGGACATCGCGCCATGACAACATCATGGAGTCTGGTGCGAGTACAGTCGGCTTTCTGACTGTTCGGGCGGAAAGGGACTGCACAGAGATTGACAGCGGTCTGGACAACTCTGGTCACATCACGGTGAAGAAGCGTGTGTGTGGCCCGGACAATGAAATAATTGGCTGTCCGTCTCCGCTTATGCTGTGTGCCCTGGGGATTCTCACACGCCGCTGTGGTAGCTGTTTAAGTTTTTGTTTAATCTTTATGTGGTTATGAATCTTGTTGGGGGTTTTGTATGACTGCATGGTAAAACAAATTTCACTGTAGCTCGGTACACGTGACAATAAAGGATCGTTGAACCATTGTTTTTTTCTTATTTTCAGACAGCCTGAACTAACCCTCTCTTTCTCTCAGTGCCGGGACCTACTAGAATGTTGTTCTTGCCTTCAGTGGGACCTTGCCCAGAGTTGTCCCAGTGCTCGGGACAGGCAGCTCTCCGGGACGGTGTGACTGTGAGGGGTTTACATTGTGAAATTCACTGTGTGTGAGTTATTGAACAGAGTGAACACCCGCTCCTGTGGACACGTCTCACTGTGGAGTCCGTCACAGTCGGATTCCGACGCCTGATGATCAATAATTGGATCGATCTGCTAAACCAGTGGCCGCGGATCTACCGGCGTGTGTTGATTACCGAACTGAACTCACAGTGGAATGAATCCATTAACGCAGCCATTCTGCTGCCGGCTTCTAAATTGTCCCTGCATTCCTTCTGGAACACTCCTCGTCCCCATCAGATGCCGAGTTCCAGAGCAATGGTTGAACTATAGAGGACATGCAAGCATCGTCATCGGGTTAAAGGGCGTGAAGCATGGAGAAGCTCAATCCTCCTGGAGGACGTGGCAGCCTCCGGCATGCACAGTTTACACACGAAACGCAGAATTTCTTGCCTTCTAAAAACCGCCGAAATGGTCCATTTCTGCGCTGTAAATAATTGTGGAGGGTGACTGAGCGCTCTCAACCAAATACTCTAGTATCTTTGCTCTGAACCCAAGCACCAAGGTGTAAGCGGCCGAAAGAGCGCAACCATCGGGACAGCCCCCAGTCTTCCCTCGGGGTCAGCGCTGTCCGACCACGGGCGCCCTCCGTCCCTTCTCCCCCTGTGCGGCCGCACTTTCACGGGCTGTGGGTCGGCAAGGCCAACACACGGGACTAAGTGGAGCGTGGCCGCGGCTCCGGACAGCGGACACACGGGAACGAAAACCCGGCAACGTCCCCGTCAGCTGCAGCAGAATTGGGAGAGCCTGGTCCATCCGTCCATCGATAGTCACTTACCGCGCTGCAACGGCACCGGCTCTCCGATCCCCCACCGGCACCCCGGCCTCCCAACGGCCCCCAACGGCACCCCGACCCCCCACCACGCCGCCGCCCTGGCACCTCGAGCCCCCCACCGGAACCCCGAGCCCACTCCTCTCCCCCCCCGACTACCTGGCAACGTTCCCGTCGGATGCGTCAGAATTGGGGACAGTTTGGTCCTTCCGCCCACTCAGAGTCACTGACCGCGCTGCAACGGCATCGGCACTCAAAAAAACCGACCCCCCTGACCCCCACCCCCCCCCCCGGCCACGGGGACAGACGGCCCGGGGTCCGCGAGCGTGGAACCAATCAGTGTGGAGGCCGGATGCTGGGACAGAAGAAGGGTCGCTGTACTGGCAGCCAGAGTATGTGCTTACCTGATGTTCATCGCGTGTACTCCAGAAGACGTTGCGTGGCAACAGTACCGGTCACGGGTCGTGACCACGACTGTCGTGGCAACTCTCTATCGAAACGACCATTCCGCCTATTGTCGCGGGTGACTGCTCGTTCCCTCCCCGCCATTTACCCCACTCGTCGCCTTATCTCTTCTCCCCTGAAGCAGGCATGTCGGGCAGTGTCGGAGCCGGGTCTGACATTATTAAACTTGCAGCCGCGCACCGACTCCAACCCTCCTGATCTTTGGCTGAAAGTTGAGCTGGTGTTCTGCCCCGGAGAACGTGTTCAGTAATGCCCAGTGTCCGTTCCCTTCTCTTCCCGCAGTGAATTTAGTGGCGATTGTGATCCCTGTCCCGGGGAAAGTGCGGCCTCTCCACCTGCACCACTCGCTACCTGGTGGCCATGGCAGCGGCCGATCTACTGGTCATTATCACCGAGGTCATTTTTTATCAGATCAAATATCATTACTTTTTTTGGAGTTTCCTGTCCATCACCCCTGTGTGCAGTGTTAACGCTGTACTGCAGACTGCTTCTGCAGACTGTTCTGTCTGGTTCACCGTCACTTTCACCTTTGATCGGTTTGTCGCCATTTGTTGCCAGAAGCTGAAAACAAAATATTGCAGCGGGGAAAACTGCGGCTGCGGTTCTCGCAACAGTCGGCGTTCTGTTCTTTCTGAAAAACGTTCCCCGCTACTTTATACGGGAACCCAGATATATCATTGACAATGTCCCGTGGGACTGTGTCACGAAGGACAGTTATTACACTGACCCCGGGTGGGTGGCATTTGACTGGCTCGACGCGGTTTCAACTCCGTTCATCCCTTTCGCTGTAATCCTGCTGCTCAACGCTCTGATAGTCCGGCACATTTAGTGGCCAGTCGGGTTCGTAAGGGGCTGAGGGGGGAGAGCAAGGGGGAGAACCGCAGTGACCCGGAGATGGAGAGCAGGAGGAGGTCTGTGGTTTTACTCTTCACCATATCCGGCAGCTTCATCCTCCTGTGGCTGACGTTTGTTGTATTCTTCGTCTATTATCAGATCACTGGAATGGAAATGATTGGAATGATTCTCATTGGATCGTTAACAACTTCGGGTATTTGCTGAAGAGTCTCAGCTGCTGCACGAACACATTTATTTACGCGGTGACACAGTCCAAGTTCAGGGAGCAGTTGATGAGCGCGGTGAAATACCTGCTCACTTCAGTGTATCGTCTCATTGATAAATCCGCGCACTGAGCGCCTCCTAGAGGCGGCCGCAGTCACTCCGCTGCGGGCTCCGGCTCCTGATATTCACCGCCGGATCTTTGAGCTGTCAGTCCCGGGCAGACATGATCAGGATCGAAGCCGGGTGGGCAATTTGGGCAAAGGGCCTGTTTCCGCGCTGTAGGGCTGAGGGAAGAGATGAGTTTGACAAAATGGCCTCGTGCCCGTGTCTGTAACCTCATCCCCTCCGGCCCTTTCACCCCCTCTCCTTCTAAAATAAATTGTTAAACTGTAAACTAAACATGTTCCCTCTCCCCCTCTCTAATTTGTTATTATCCATTACAATAATAAAGTAAACCACTACCTAATAGACTCTTCCCCCGCCCTCCATTATAATAAATTAACCCAATATTTGTAACACCCTCTCTCTACCTCCCCTTCGTTCCCCTCTCTCCAAACTCATATTTTGATATTTTGATACTTTCTCATTATCTCATTCATATTTTTTTTCTCTCTCTCTCTCTCTCTCTCTCTCTCTCTCTCTCTCTCTCTCTCTCTCTCTCTCTCTGGATGCTACAGCAATTCAGGAATTATTCAACAGCGCCTGCACTCGGCACAATCTTGATGTCACCCTCCCGTTTGCCACGAACCGGAAATGACGCACTCAGCGCCAGCATGCCGCTAACCGGAAATGACGTTATTGGCGCCATCTTGCAACCAAGCGAAAATCACAGAATGAGCGCCAATTTTGAAATTAAACTCAGTTCTGATCTAATAAAATGTTTATTCACTTTATCCATCCGAAAACTGTTGCAAGCAAGCCCTTTAAAAATCCAGGCAATGGGGGGAAAAACACCGAGCAAGCAAGCCGACAAAACACTTCCGTTCGCTGAAAAGGACTTTATAAAACAGACAGGCAATGGGGGAGAAAAACACCGAGCAGGCAAGCTGACAAAACTCATCCGTCCGCTGAAAAGCACTTAAAAAACCCAATTAGGGCAAAACCACTTCGCAAGCCGACAAAATACACTCGTTTTGCTGGAAGCACTTAGAAAAATACAGATTAGGCAAAACCACTCAGCAAGCCAACAAAATACATTCGTTTTGCTGAAAGCACTTTAAAAAAGACAATTAGGGCAAAATCACTCAGCAAGCCAACAAAAGACATTCGTTTTATACATAAAGCTTTATTCAACGCCAATTTTATACCCTTAATAAATAAACTTAATATATCGATTAAATTTTGGAAAACACTTCCTTTATCATTAATAGGCAGAATAAATGCTATTAAAATGAGCTTTCTACCACAGTTATTATACCTATTTCAATCTATACCAGTATATGTACCAAAATATTTTTTTTCTAAATTGAATGCTAACATTACTAATTTTGTTTGGGACTATAAATCACATAGAATTAAAAAAGAACATTTATGCAAACCAAAATATGTCGGGGGACTTTCACCTCCAAATTGTTTGTATTACTATTGGGCAATACATATTAAGAATATAATTTACTGGTTGGATAGTTCAACCCAACAGCCAGAATGGATAAAAATGGACAAAGAGGATTGTTATCCTTGTAATATAGGAACAATCCTCTTCTCCCCGAAAAAAATGAACAATACAATATATAATAAAACCCAATTATACAAGATACAATAAGAATATGGAAACAAATAAAATTATCCTAAAACTAAGAAACCTATCATTGTTAACACCGATAGCGAATAATCCTTTATTTAAACCATCTATGATGGATAAAATATATAATCAATGGGAAAGTTTAGGAATTAAAAGAAACGGGGATATGTATGAAATGGGAGATTTACTATCATTTCAACAATTACAATTAAAATTTAAATTGAAAAACACTCATTATTTTAAATATTTTCAGATTTGCAATTTATTGAAGACATA
>JAXLNO010001973.1:77500-94012 GCA_038087875.1 Malacoraja senta | reverse complement strand
CTGCAAGCAGATTGCAGGCAGCACGTCCAACCTCACAGCACACCAAGCAGAGTTCAGGCAGCAAGTACAACCTCGCAGCACTCCAAGAAGAGTGCAGGCAGCAAATCCAAACTCACAGCACTCCAAGCAGAGACCAGGCAGCAGGTCCAGCCTCACAGCACTCCAAGCAAAGTGCACGTATCAAGTCCAAACTCACAGCACTCCAAGCAGACTGCACGCAGCAAGTCTAACCCCACAGCAAGCAGAGTGCAGGCAGCAAACCACAGCATTTCAAGCAGAGTGCACACACATACATTCACAAACACATACACTCAAACACACACACAGATTCACACACACAAACACACACACACACACACACACAAACAGACACTCACACGCACACTCACACACACACTCACACCCACACTCACACACACAAACACACACTCTCACACACACACAGACACTCACATGCTCACATACACACAGACACTCACAGACCCTCACACACACTCACGTATACACAGGCACTCACACACACTCACATACACACAGACACTCACACACACTCACATTCACACTCACACACACACATACACACACACACATTCACACACTCGCACACACACTCACACACACACATACACACACACTCACAAACACACTAACACACACACACACACGGACACTCACACGCACACGGACACTCACACACACAGACACTGATACACACGCATTCATACACAGGCACACACACAGACACACTCACACACACACACACGCTCACAAACAGACACATAGACATAGAAACATGGAAACATAGAAAATAGGTGCAGGAGTATGCTATTCGGCCCTTCGAGCCTGCAGCGCCATTCAATATGATCATGGCTGATCATCCAACTCAGTATCCTGTACCTGCCTTCTCTCCATACCCCCTGATCCCTTTAGCCACAAGGGCCACATCTAACTCCCTCTTAAATATAGCCAATGAACTGGCCTCAACTGCTTTCTGCGGCAGAGAATTCCACAGATTCACCACTCTCTGTGTGAAAATTGTTTTTCTCATCTCGATCCTAAAAGATTTCCACCTTATCCTAAAACTGTAACCCCTTGTTCTGGACTTCCCCAACAACGGGAACAATCTACCTGCATCTAGCCTGTCCAACCCCTTAAGAATTTTGTAAGTTTCTATAAGACCCCCCCTCAATCTTCTAAATTCTAGCGAATACAAGCCGAGTCTATCCAGTCTTTCTTCATATGAAAATCCTGCCATCCCAGGAATCAGTCTAGTGAACCTTCTCTGCACTCCCTCTATGGCAAGAACGTCTTTGCTCAGATTAGGAGACCAAAATTGCACGCAATACTCCAGGTGTGGTCTCACCAAGGCCCTGTACAACTACAGTAGAATCTCCCTGCTCCTATACTCAAATCCTTTTGCTGTGAATGCGAACATTCCATTCGCTTTCTTCACCGCCTGCTGCACCTGCTTGCCTACTTTCAATGACTCGTGTACCATGATTCGCAGGTCTTGTTGCATCTCCCCTTTTCCAAATCTGCCACCATTCAGATAATAGTTTACTTTACTGTTCTTGCCACCAAAGTGGATAACATCACATTTATCCACATTATACTGCATCTGCCATGCATTTGCCCACTCACCCATCCTATCCAAGTCACTTTGCAGCCTCACACCTAACACTGCCGCCCAGCTTCGTGTCATCCGTAAAATTTCAGATGTTGCATTCAATTCCCTCGTCCAAATCATTAATATATATTGTAAATAGTTGGGGTCCCAGCACTGAGCCTTGCGGTACCCCGCTAGTCACTGCCTGCCATTCTGAAAAGGACCCGTATACTCCTACTCTTTGCTTCCTGTCAACCAGCCAGTTCTCTATCCACAGCAATACTGAACTCCCAATACTGTGTGCTTTAAGTTTGCATACTAATCTCTTATGTGGGACCTTGTCGAAAGCCTTCTGAAAGTCCAGAAATAACACATCCACTGGTTCTCCCTTATCCACTCTACTAGTTACATCCTCGAAAAATACTATTAGGTTCGTCAGACATGATTAACCTTTCATAAGTCCATGCTAACTAGTGACACTCACACACACTCTCACACACACACACTCACAAACACAAACAGACACTCATACACACACTCACAAACACAATCAGTCACTCGCACACACACTCACAAACACATACAGACACTCGCACACACACACTCACAAACACATACAGGCACTCATTCACGAAAAGCACATAACCACAAAAAGCACATAAAGGGCACTCACAGTTCAGTAGACACTAAGTGTTCTGCAGAGTTGCAGCTCAGACTGAGAGTCGAGGCATCTCCCTTGCCATCTTGCAGTGACTGAGCCACGTCCAGCATCTGGGCTTATATAGCCTGCCCCCCACACCCGGAAGGAGCGTGACCTTCATGGCGGTGAATGACAGGAGAGAGAATCACAGGATTTTTAAACACTAATAAGTCTTTTATTTTTCATCGATGGAAATATCATCGGGGCCTGAGCAGCGGAGGGGTACTCTGAGTAAGATGGCAAAAATCACAGCCGTACGTGGCAGCGTTTTTTTCAAAAATCGAAGCACAGCGCAAACAGGAAGTGGTCAAGATGACGCATTTAATTATATATATATCAATGATTTGCAGATGACGCAAAGCTGGGTGGCAGTTTGAACTGTGAGGAGGATGCTATGAGAATGCAGGGTGAATTGAACAGGTTGGGTTAGTGGGCCAATGCATGGCAGATGCAGTTTAATGTGGATAAATATGAAGTTATCCACTTTGGTATCAAAACAGGAATGGCGAGTATTATTTAAATGGTTTCAATTTGGGAAAAGGGGAGGTACAACGGGATATGAGGTCCTTGTTCATCAGTCTATGAAACTAAGCATGCAGGTACAGCAGGTAGTGAAGAAAACGAATGGTATGTTGACCTTTATAACAAGAGGAAACGAATATAGGAGCAAAGAGGTCCTTCTGCAGTTGTACAGAGCCATAGTGAGACCACACATGGAGTATTGTGTGCAGTTTTGGTCCCCTAATTTGAGGAAGGACATTCTTGCTATTGAGGGGGTGCAGCGTAGGTTTACAAGGTTAATTCCCGGGATGGCGGGACTGTCATATGCTGAGCGAATGGAGCAGCTGGGCTTGTATACTCTGGAGTTTAGAAGGATGAGAGCGGATCGTATTGAAACATATAAGATGATCAAGGGGGTTGACACGCTAGAGGAGGGAAATATGTTACCGATGTTGGGGGAGTCCAGAACCAGGTGTCATTGGTTAAGAATAAGTGGTAAATTCCGGTGGCGCCATGCTGAACTGAACAGACGCGGCATTTAGCTCCGTTCCCGTAATCTGCGAATTTTCGCTTTAAAAATCGATTGGGAAGTCGGGACCGATTTTAAAATCTTACCGGAGCTGTTTGTCGCGGTGCTGATGACGTCGTCAGAAATCGCCGCGAAAATAACGGAGGTTTAAGGTATTTTTAAATGAAAAAAGCGATTCCCTGTCAGAGCCCTCAGAGATCTGTCTCAAAGCAACTTCTGAAGAAACAGTCACCACCTGAAGAAATTGAAGAACCTGAAAAAGTAACTGCTGAAGTAGCCCTGAAAATGTCTACAAGATCAAAGGCTGAAATGGCTGAAAAGGCTGAAAAGGCTGAAAAGGATAAGGAGCTGGAGGACATTAAGACATCGGTGAGTGACTTAAAAAGTATGATGGAGAACATGATATAGTGCATGAACCCTGGGAACCAGAAAGTTATTGATTTAATTGGTAATATAAATAAAAGAATTGATGAAGTGCATGGTGAATTATCTCTGAAAATTGACCGGGTGGAAGAAGATTGTACGAATAAGGTTGATGCTGTCCACCAAATTGTTACATCATGCTATACTTCTATGAAAGATATCGAAATAGCAATGCTACAAATGGCTGAAGAGATGCAGAAAATCAAGAAGGATCATGAACGTGTCGTGGGTCAGCTGGCTAAAACGTCGGATAAATGCTTTGATTTGGAAGCACGTTCAAGACGGCTGAATTTAAGAATAGTTGGACTGACAGAGAGATCCGAGGGGAATGAGCCCCGTGAGTACACTGCCAACTTACTTAAACATATACTCGATCTGCCTGTCAAATCGAAAATAGAAGTGGCACATCGGGTGCAACGGGCAAAATCAAGAGCACAAACAAAAGGAGCCTCCCCACGACAGATCATTGTGAAATTTCGGGACATTTCAGCTTTGGAAGAGGTCATGGAAAAAATCCAGTACGGAAAGATTATGATGTTTGGGACTGACCCCATCAAACTTTTTAGAGATTATTCCTATGAAGTCGCTAAAAAACGAGAATCGTTTACAAACACACGACAGATCTTGAAAGGGCACAAGAACATTAGATACGGGATAATTTACCCAGCTAAAATGATTATTACATATAATGGTATCGAACGTAAGTTTAATGAACCAGAAGCTGCTTACAAATACGCTCAAGACATTTTAAAAGATATAGATGTTTAAGTAAAACATCACATCTTCAAGACAAGGTTTTTATTCTACAGACACCGGCTGAGGGAAGGTTGATATGGTTGATATGAAGGAAGGTTGCTGCCAGATTCAGGGACAATAAGATCATAAAATTCGCAAATGACACAACAGTGGTGGGAGTCATCAGCGGAGATGACGATTCAATGTACAGGGAGGAAGTAAAACAACTAGTGGGCTGGTGCGGCAAAATAATCTAGAATTAAATGTCGACAAAACAAAGGAGATGGTTGTCGCCTTCAGGAGGGCGCAGCCAAAGCATACACCTCTCAACATCAGTGGCGCCACAGTGCAGAGAGTGGAGAGCATAAAGTTCCTCGGTGTGCAAATTACAGACAGCCTCACCTGGTCCAGGAACACAACTGGGACCGTCAAACGGGCCCATCAGCGACTGCACTTCCTGCGGAAACTAAAACAGGCCTCACTCCCCACCAACATCCTCAGGACTTTCTACAGCGGTACGGTGGAGTCTGTACTCACGTACTGCATAAATACGTGGTACTCCACCTGCAACTGCTCGGACAGGAAGGCTCTGCAGAGGGTAGTGAGGGGAGCAGAGAGGATCATTGGCGTCTCCCTACCCTCGGTACAAGAACTGTTCCAAGGCCGCTGTCTGAAAAAAGCTCAGAGAATTGCTAAGGACAAACTGCACCCCCTCCACATACACCTGGATCTCCTGCCATCAGGCAAGAGATATCGCAGCATCAAAGCCCGAACTACAAGACTGCTAAACAGCTTCCTGCCATATGCTGTGAGGCTGCTAAACAGCCACTCTGTACTCACAGTCACCTGATTCTGCGGCTTGGCACGGACACTTTAATAACTGGCACTGGGCACTTCAATAACTGGCACTGGCCACTCAAATCAGCTGCCCCGCACATGTTTATGATTGGTTTTACTGTATTTTAACGTTGTTGTTTTACCTACTTTTTAACTATTTATACTGTTCCATCAGGGACTGGATTGTTTTTAGTGTTATTATGTGTGAAATGTTTTAAATTACATGTGCGATGCTCCGGTATTCCCTGGGAAACGTCTTTTCATTTTGGACTGTACAACTGTTGCTTGCAAGATGACTATGAAGGTTGATTGATTGATTGATTGATATAGATAACTTTTTAAACTTTTAAAAAGGATTAAGATGGCGGAGTTTCTCCATGTGCCGCTGTCTAGACATTCTTATCTCTTCAATGACATTTTTGGTTCCAACTCGAGCGAAAGATGGAATAACAAGGGCGTGGCTGAATGAGGAACCTAACGCAGACGGATTGGAAAATAAAAACTCCTGAATGAAAGACTGTTAAAATTGTATCCCTATACTAATCCCATACTAACACAGAAACTACTGAACTAACATAGTAATCGTAATTAAAGGTAATGAAATTAATACATTAACAGTAATACTAATTGAATTAAAAACGAATCGCTCAAATGGTAAAATGTAATAACCCATTATAAGGATTGACCCCCCCCCCCCGGGCAGGGGAGGAAGGGGGCTAAATATAAGGAAATAAATTTATAACAGACTAAAAAACGAATTTAGAAAATATGATAGGCTTCAGTTCAAATTTTGCGTGGAAGGAGGTGAGGAGATCCAGAATCTTGGCAAATAGCCAGGTGCCTGAATAGGGTTAACCCCTTCCAACCAACGGCTGATTAGTATGGAAGGGGGAGAAAATGTAATAATTGTTAACATAAGTAAATGGTAGCTAAGATTGGAGATTAGAGAAGATTTAATTATATCTATAGATATTGTAATGGTGATATATAAAATTTGGCTTTGAATTGGCCCCAACTCCTTTTTGCAAGATTATTCAAGGGGACGGAGCTAAATGTAGATTAGCAACTACGGAAGTCAATAAATGTGTAACTACCACCATTAGGTGGATAATCGGTTACAGTGTCGTCATTTTTAGACACTGTAACCTCACTTTTTTGATTTCTTTTTATGTCACAATAATGTACACTTTTTTGTTTCTTTGTTTAAGGACAATTTTAAGAGGGATGTAACAACTGAATGTAATAATGCAAATGCTCCCCCAACAGCCAGAGTCCTGAGGTATTGGTTGCACCACATGTTTAAAAGGTATTAAATAATTTAAAATGCAAGACGAAAAAACAAAAGAAATTTGGAGGAATCACATTCTGCAGTTGGAATATTAGGGGTGCTAATGAACCAATTAAAGGGGGTAAGACTTTTGCACAATTGAAGTCACTCAATTCGGACACAATATATCTACAAGAAACTCACTTGAAACTGCAAGCTCAAGCTAGATTGAAGGCAAATTGGATATGCCAAACATACCAATCTTCATATATTTCCAAATCTAGAGGCACAGCAATTATTATTCGAAAAGGTATACCATTTAAATCAAAGAATATCATAATAGATAACAGATGTCTGGAGGATCGCTAACCCTGTTGGAAGGGAATACCTCATATGCTACTCCAATTACCTTGGTAAATATTTATGCGCCTAATTTTGGTAATCCCCAATTTTTTAATAAAATCCTGAATATAATTACAGAGTTCAATTTATCAAAATGTGATAATTGGGGGAGACTTTAACTGTGTTTTAGATCCATAGTTGGATAAATCTTCACAACAGAGCAGGGGCAACACAAAATCTAAAACCAGGGAAATCTTAAATACATACATAAAAAATACAAATATAACAGATGTCTGGAGGATCGCTAACCCTGTTGGAAGGGAATATTCGTTTTATTCAATGGTACACAAAACTTATTCACGTATCGACTATTTTTTAGTGGATACAAAACTAATTCCCTATACACTGAACCCAAAATATCACAATAGTATAATATCCGATCACTCCCCGTTAACTTTTTTTTTTTAATTAGAAGGAATGCCTACTAATAAATCGTTTTGGAGGTTTAATCCTCAAATCCTAAATGATCCACAAGGGGAAATATATTTAAAACAACAGATGGAACTTTTTTTAAAGATTAATGATACCCCAGAGATCTCACCAACTTTACTATGGGAATCATTCAAAGCAGTTATTAGAGGATCTATAATCTCATACCAAGCTTTTCTAAATAAAAAAGAATAAGAAAGAACAAAGGCAGTTAGAAGAACGAATTAGAGAATTGGAATTAGATAATGCTAAAGAGCCAACTATAGATAAACATAATAAAATAACAATAATGAAATTTAAATTAAACAAAATATTATCAGCAAATGTCATTAGCTTATTCCAAATTACAAAACAGGAAAATTTTGAATTTGGGGATAAACCACACAAACATTTGGCTCGACAACTGAAAAAACGGGAAAATGATCACACGATTTTAAAGATTAAATCAGACAAAGGGGAATTGTTAACACTACCTAAGGATATTAATAAAAGATTCGCTCAATTTTATCAAAACTTATACACATCTAAAGCGTTAGCAGATAGTACTAAAGTTATAGAGTTCCTGGATAATTGTAATCTCCCTAAACTCAATTTGATCGAACAAGAGGAATTAGGTGCACAAATCTCAACTAAGGAAGTAGAAGAAACAATAAATACATTAAAGAATGGAAAAACACCAGGACCAGATGGTTTTAGTAATGAATTTTATAAAAGATTCTACGAGATAATCACACCACGGCTACATAAAATGTATACATATACTTTTAATGAACATACACTTCCAGAAACATTAGCGGAATCAACGATTACACATACCTAAAAAAGGTAAAGATTTAGAACACCCGGGTTCTTATAGAGCTATTGCGCTGTTAAATAAAGATAAAATAATATTAGCGAAAACATTAGCTAGAAGATTAAGTAATTATGTTAGTAAATTAATAAATCCGGATCAAACAGGGTTTATACCCAAGAGATACTCATGCAATAACCTGAGACGTCTGTTTAATATAATGCACTCACATAAAACCGAAGAACAAGACTTATCAATTATTTCACTGGACGCAGAAAAAGCATTTGATCAAGTGGAATGGGATTACCTTGTCAAATTATTGCAAAAATTTCAAATGGGAGAGAATTTTATCGCTTGGGTAAAATTATTATATGATAGGCCTACTGCCAGAATATTAACTAATAATATTTTGTCCCCGAAATTTCAATTATCAAGGGGAAATAGACAGGGAAGTTCATTATCACCTCTGCTATTTGCTCTTGTAATTGAACCGTTAGCGGAAAGTATTAGAATGCATCCGAACATCCATGGTTATAATACAAAATACTCAAATAATAAAATATCATTATACGCAGATGATGTACTACTATATGTCACAAAATCACAAATCAGTATACCAAATATATTAAATTTAATAGAGGAATTTGGATCCTTTTCAGGATATAGAATAAATTGGAATAAAAGTGAAATTATGACGATTAAACCGCAAGAACCAACACATTTGTTAAAATTCCATTTTAAAATCGCTACAGAAAAATTCAAATATTTGGGAATTGAAATTACTAGAAAATATAAATCTTTATTTAAAGCAAACTATATGCCCTTACTCAATAAACTAAACATACTGATTAAATTCTGGAAAACTCTCCCGATGTCTCTTATAGGCCGAATAAATGCTATGAAAATGATCTTTTTACCACAAATTTTATATCTATTCCAGTCAATACCGATATACTTACCCCCAAATTTTTTTTAAAAATTGAATGCTGATATTACAAACTTTATATGGGACTATAAATCCCACAGAATCCAAAGAAAACATCTGTGCAAACCTAAAGAATTTGGCGGATTATCACTCCCTAATTTTTTATATTATTACTGGGCCACAAATGTTAAAAATATGATTCACCTGTTGGACAATTCGGCCCAGCAGGTAGATTGGATAGTAATGGAGAGAGATGATTGTTCCCCTTTTAACATAGGAGCGATCCTTCTCTCACCAACAAAAACGAAGAATACAATATACAGTAAAAAACCAATTATTCATAGTACAATTAGAATTTGGAAACAAATAAAATTAACTTTAAAATTAAGAAATCAATCGCTTCTCTCACCCATAATGAATAACCCTTCGTTTAAACCTTCTATGATAGATAAATATTTTACAAATTGGGATAGATTAGGAATTAAAACGTTTGGAGATATGTATGATAATGGAAGTTTTTAACATTTCACCAACTACAACTTAAATACAACTTGAGTAGTAATCAATATTTAAAATATTTTCAAATACGTGACTATTTGAAAAAATATACACGAGAATATCAAAATATGTCTCCAGACCTATTAGATGAGATAATGAATATAAAAGCGGAATCAGCTAATTTAATATCATACCTGTATAATACCATTCTAAACATAGAAATCCCATCATCTGATAGGATTAGAAGAGACTGGCTATAAAAATCTCGAAAGTGTTGGGATAAACACCTGTTATATGTGCATAAATGCTCGATTAACGTAAGACATACTCTAATTCAATTTAAAATGTTACATAGATTATACTATTCAAAAGCTAAATTAAGTAAATTTTACCCAAATACCTCTTCTATCTGTGATAAATATCTAACCCAAGAAGCAACTATAGCACATTCTTTTGTTTTTTGTATCAAAATCAAAACATTTTGGAATGAAATATTTGAAATTTTCACGAAATTATTTTAAATAAAACTGAAACCGAATGCAGAACAGATTATTTTTGGAACAATAGAAGCCAGTTTGGAGCTGACTTCGTTTCAAAGGAGCTTTCTTAATTATGGCTTAATAACAGCAAAAAAACGTATACTGAAATTTTGGAAAAACGCTCCCACGCCAACGACAAAAATGTGGATTTCTAATATGTCGGAATTGTTACACCTAGAATATATGAGATTCCTCCTAGCAGGTAAACCAGACCAATTCCAAAAGATTTGGTCTCCATTTATCGACTTATTACAAATATAGGGTGCAACAAAATGTTGATAATAAATGGTTTCAGGACCTGGCGAGGGGTGAGTAAAGATATGAAGTAGGTACATCCCTTTCATATTGTCCTATCTTATCTTATTTTTTCTTTTTTCTTTTTCCTGCTTTTGTTTTTTCCCTTTTTTTAACTATTTTGTTGTGGTTTAGGTCCATATGGGTGTTCCTGGACCACTCTTTCAATCACTCACTTACTATCTTTACTAACTCTTTCTACCCTTTCTCTTATTAAAGTTTAAAATAAGAAGTGGTACAAGAAAAGTATAACCTTACGTTTATTGGAGATCACTGTACTGTACAATACTTCTAATAAAAAAACAAAATTTGTTTTTAAAAATTTTTTAATTAAAAAAAAAATAAGTGGTAAGGCATTTAGAACGGAGATCAGGAAACATTTTTTCACACAAAGAGTTCAGAATTTGTGGAAAGGTCTGCCTCAGAGGGCGGTGGAGGGCGGTTCTTTGGATACTTTCAAGAGAGAGCATGATAGGGCTCTTAAAGATAGCTGAGTCAGGGGATATGGGGAGAAGGCAGGAACGGGGTACTGATTGTGGATGATCGGCCATGATCACATTGATTTGCCGTGCCGGTTCAATGGGCTGAATGGCCTAATCCTGCACCTATTGTCTATGGTCTATGGTCTATGGTCTATGGTCTATGAGGCGGAGAGTTGGATCTGATGTAGTTTGAAACAATATCCCCTTTGCTGGAACAATGCCGCTCCCAATTTTCAACCGTCAGTGTCGCCACAATTCCGAGTCTTTGGAGTTTCTCAATCAAATCCCTGAAAAAATCACAAACTGTCTCACTCAGCGGGCATTTCATTTGACTGATGTCATCTGTTTGGGAATAATTTCGAAATCTCTATTTTTTAAATTCTGATGAAACTTCACTGTCCCTGTGGAGACGGAAAATGGCATAAAGTGTCAGGAAAAGTTCTGCCCCAGCATTTCATTCCGAGGTTGCCGCTCACTTACGGTGACACACCGCTGGGCAGAAAATATGGGGCAAAAGCTTTGGGAATATTACGACGTGGAGAAAATCGTGTACGTGGTCATTGCTGCCGTTGGAGTCCCTGGTAAGTGAGCAGAACAATTCAAGTTTTATAACTCAGTGTGTTAACCGATGTTGACCTAATTCTGATCATGTTACGAGCTTCCCAACTGTACAAGAATATGTGAACTATATCAGACCTCTTAGTAAAATATTTTTGAAATAACGCTGAGATTGACGTGGCAGCCTCGCAAGCAGCCGGTCTCGTCCTATCTTTTGTTATTGTTCTTAGTCTGTTTTTACTTGTGTGTTTTAGTTTATCTTTACATTTTGTATTATGTGGGGATGGACGGGGTGGTTGCGGGGTGTGAGGGAAACATTTTATCTCTTCCCTCGACGGAGATGCGACTTTTTTCCGCATCGTATCTCCGTCCATATTGCGGCCTCGTGGAGCGGGCGGTCCCTTTTAGGGATCGACATCGGGAACTCCAACAGCCGGAGCTTCGACCACCTAGATCGCGGGAGCATCGATCTACCCGATGCGGGGGATTCGATCGCCCACTGTGGGAGCTTCGATCGCCCGGACTGCGGAAGTTTCGTTTGCCCAGAACGCGGGACAGAAGGACGAAATAAGGTAGACCTTATTTGCCTTCCATCTCAGTGGCGAATGTGAGGTCGCGGAAAATCAAGATGGACGTGCTGCCTGCACTGTTGAGGACTCGGAGGGAGTGCAGTGCGTGCAGTGAGCAAGGTGTTTGCGGGGACATCGCACCATGAGGACATCATGGAGCCTGGTGCGAGTGTGGTCGACTCTCTGACTGTTCGGGCGGAAAGGGACTGCAGAGTGAGTGACAGCGGTCGGGACAACTCTGGTCACATCACGGTGAAGGAGCGCGTGTATGGCCCCGGACATTGAACTGATGGGCAGTGGGTCTCCGCTTATGCTGTGTGCCCTGGGGATTCTCACACGCCGCTGTCGTGGTTGTTTAAGTTTATGTTTAATCTTTATGTGGTTATGTATCTTGTTGCTTTTTTTTTGTATGACTGTATGTTAAAACAAATTTCACTGTACCTCGGTACACGTGACAATAAAGGACAAGTTGAACCATTGATTTTTCTCATTTTCAGACAGCCGGAACTAACTCTTTTTTTCTCTCACTGCCGGGACCCACTGGAATGTTGTTCGTGCCTTCAGTGGGACCTTGCCCAGAGTTGTCCCAGTGCTCGGGAGAGGCAGCTCTCTGGGACGTTGTGACTGGGAGGGGTTTACATTGAGAAGTTCATTGTGTCTGAGTTATTTATGCCATTACTATCTAAATGGCGTCAAGTAGGGAAAAGGGGAAGTACAACGAGATCTGGGGGGTACTTGCACATCAGTCAACGAAAGTAAGCATGCGGGTACAGCAGGCAGTGAAGAAAGCGAATGTCATGTTGGCCTTTATGACAAGAGGAATCGAATATAGGAGCAAAGAGGTCCTTCTGCAGTTGTACAGAGCCCTAGTGAGACCACACCTGGAGTATTGTGTGCAGTTTTGGTCCCCTAATTTGAGGAAGGACATTCTTGCTGTTCAGGGAGTGCAGCGTAGGTTTACAAGGTTAATTCCCGGGATGGCGGGACTGTCGTATACTGAGAGAATGGAGCGGCTGGGCTTGTACACTCTGCAGTTTAGAAGGACGAGCGGCAATCTTATTGAAACATATAAGATTATTAAGGGTTTGGACACGCTAAAGGCAGGAAACATGTTCCCGATGTTGGGGGAGTCCAGAACCACGGGCCACAGTTTAAGAATAAGGAGTAAGCCATTTAGAACGGAGACGATGAAACACTTTTTCTCACAGAGAGTGGTGAGTCTGCGGAATTCTCTGCCTCAGAGGGCGGTTGAGGCAGGTTCTCTGGATGCTTTCAAGAGTGAGCTAGATAGGGCTCTTAAAATAGCAGAGTCAGGGGAAATGGGGAGAAGGCAGGACCGGGGTACTGATTGGGGATGATCAGCCATGATCACATTGAATGGCGGTGCTGGCTCGAAGGGCAGAATTGCCTACTCCTCCACCGATTGTCTATTGTCTATTGTCAATTGAACACCCGCTCCTGTGGACACGTCTCACTGTGGAGTCTGTCACAGTCGCATTCCGCCGCCTGATGATCAATAATTGGATCGATCTCGTGACCCAGCGGCCGCGGATCTACCGGCGGGTGTTGATAACCGAACTGAACTGATTGTGGAATGAATCCATTAACGGAGTCACTCCGCTGCCGGATTCTAAGTTGTCCCTGCCTCCCCTCTGGAACACGCCTCGTCCCCTTCAGATGCCGAGATCTCAGAGCACGGGTTAAACGCGGCCGGTAACGGTTGTCTGTGAAACCGGCCCCATCAGAGACTGTGAGCAGGGTTAACTATAGAGGCACGTAATGTCATCGGGTAAAGGGCGTAACGCACGGAGCAGCTCAATCCTCCTGGAGGACATGACAGCCTCCGGCATACACAGTTAACACACGAAACGCATACTTTCTTGCCTGTAAAAAACCGCCGAAATGGTCCATTTTGCGCTGTAAATAATTGTGGAGGGTGACTGAGCGCTCTGAACCAAATGCTCTAGTATCTTTGCTCTGAACCCGAGCACCAAGGTGTTAGCGGCCGAAGGTGCGCATCCATCGCGACAGCCCCCACGCTCCCCCCGGGGTCAGCGCTGTCCGTCCACGGCCGCCCTCCGCCCCTTGTCCCCCTCTGCGGTCGGCAAGGCCAACACACGGGGCCGGGTGGAGCGGGGCAGCGGCTCCGTACAACGGACACACGGGGACGAAAACCAGGCACAGTCACCGTCAGCTGCAGCAGAGTTGGAGACAGTCTGGTCCTTCCGCCCACTCAGAGTCACTGCCCGCGCTGAAACGGCATCAGCACCCAAAATGCCCCCGACCCCCCCCCCTGACCCCCACCCCCCTTGGCCACGGGACAGACGGCCCGGGGTCCGCGAGTGTGGAATCAATCAGTTTGGAGGCCGTATGCTGGGACAGAACTACTGGCAGCCATAGTATGTGATTACCTGATGTTCACCGCGTGTACTCCAGAATACGTAGTGTGGCAACAGTACCGGTCTCGGGTCGTGACCACGACTCTCGTGCAAACTCCCTATCGAAAGGACCATTCCGCCCATTGTAGGGGTGACTGCTCGTTCCACCCCCCCCCCCCCCCCCCCCGCCCTTTACCCCGCCCGTCGCCTTATCTCTTCTCCCCTGAAGCAGGCAGGTCGAAAACAGTCGGAGCCGGGTCTGACATTATTAAACTTGCAGCCGCGCACCGACTCAAACCCTCCTGATCTTTAGCTGAAAATCGAGCCGGTGTTCAGCCCCGGAGAACGTGTTCAGTAATGCCTAATTCCCTTCTATTCCCGCAGTGAATTTAGTGGCGATTGTGATCCTGTCCCGGGGAAAGTGCGACCTCTCCACCTGCACCACTCGCTACCTGGTGGCCATGGCAGCGGCCGATCTACTGGTCATTATCACCGAGGTCATTTTTTATCAGATCAAATATCATTACTTTTTTTGGACTTTCCTGTCCATCACCCCTGTGTGCAGTGTTAACGCTATACTGCAGACTGCAGCTACAGACTGTTCTGTCTGGTTCACCGTCACTTTCACCTTTGATCGGTTTGTCGCCATTTGTTGCCAGAAGCTGAAAACAAAATATTGCAGCGGGAAAACTGCGGCTGTTGTTCTTGCCTCAGTCGGCTTTCTGTTCAGTCTGAAAAACGTTCCCCGCTACTTCATACGGGAACCTAGATATATCATCGACAATGTCCCGTGGGACTGTGTCACGGTGGACAGTTATTACACATACCCCGGGTGGGTGGCATTTGACTGGTTCGACGGGGTTTTAACTCCGTTGCTCCCTTTCGCTGTAATCCTGCTGCTCAACGCTCTGATAGTCCGGCACATTTTAGTGGCCAGTCGGGTCCGTAAGGGGCTGAGGGGTGAGAGCAAGGGGGAGAACCGCAGTGACCCGGAGATGGAGAGCAGGAGGAGGTCTGTGGTTTTACTCTTCACCATCTCCGGCAACTTCATCCTCCTGTGGCTGACATATGTTGTATTCTTCGTCTATTATCAGATCACAGGAATTGGAAATGGTTGGAATGATTCTGATTGGATCGTTAACAGCGTCGGGTATCTGCTGAAGAATCTCAGCTGCTGCACGAACACATTTATTTACGCGGTGACCCAGTCCAAGTTCAGGGAGCACGTGAAGAGCGCGGTGAAATATCCGCTCACCTCAGTGCTTCGGCTCGTTGATAAATTCGCGCCCTGAGCGTCTCCCAGTGGCGGCGGCATTCTCTTCGCTGCGGGCTCCGGCTCCTGACATTCACCGCCCGATCTTACATGCGTCATCCCCGGCCGATTAGGAAAAGGGGAGATGCAACGAGACCTGGGTGTCATCGTACATCAGTCAGTGAAAGTAGGCATGCAGATGCAGCAGGCAGTGAAGAAAGCGAATGGTATGTTGGCATTCATAGCAAACGGATTTGAGTATAGGAGCAGGGAGATTCTACTGCAGTTGTAAAGGGCATTGGTGAGACCACACCTGGAGTATTGTGTACAGTTTTGGTCTCCTAATCGGAGGAAAAACATTCTTGCCATATAGGGAGTACAGAGAAGGTTCGCCAGACTGATTCCTGGGATGGCAGGACTTTCATATGAAGAAAGACTGGATAGACTCGGTTTGTACTCGCTAGAATTTAGAAGATTGAGGGGGGTACTTATAGAAACTTACAACATTCTTAAGGGGTTGGCCAGGCTAGATGCAGGAAGATTGTTCCCGATGTTGGGGAAGTCCAGAGCAAAGGGTCACAGTTTAAGTACGGGGAAAGTCTTTTAGGACCGAGATGAGAAAAACATTTTTCACACAGAGAGTGGTGAATCTGTGGAATTCTCTGCCACAGAAGGTAGTTGAGGCCAGTTCATTGGCTATATTTAAGAGGAAGTTAGATGTGGCCCTAGTGGCTAAAGGGATCAGGGGGTTTGGAGAGAAGGCAGGTACAGGATACTGAGTTGGATGATCAGCCATGA
>JAXLNO010001973.1:42500-75000 GCA_038087875.1 Malacoraja senta | reverse complement strand
CGAGGCGGCAACCGGGGGAGCAAAAGGGGCTGCGGGAGGCGGAGCGGGCTCGTTGACCGGCAGCAAATGCTGGCGGGACCGGCGGTAGATTGTGCCCTCGTAGTCAACCAGGTAAGAGCGCGGAGAGTCGGCAAAGCCGACGACAACAGCCAAGCGGTGGTGTCCGGAGGGGGACTGCATCCGGACGACCTGGCCCTCGAAGAGGGGGCTGAAGGGGACGGCATGACTTGTCGTGGGAGCGCTTCTGGACGACCTGTTTCTGGGTAATACGCTTCTGGACAGCAGCAGGGCTGCGGACTGCGGGCTGTAGGGACCGCTGGAGACAGGGATCGGAGGGCGAGTGGTGCAGGACATGAGCCGCTGAGCCGGTGAGCCCATGGCAGGGTCGCGACTAATATTTCGGAGATTCAGTAGAGCGAGATAAAAATCCGAATGCGACAGTCTGCAATGTTCCAGCAGCTCCTTGGCACTGCGGACGGCGCGCTCAGCAAGGCCGTTGCTCTGCGGGTACTCCGGGCTGCTGGTGATGTGGCGAAAGTTGTAGGCGGCGGCGAATGCGCGGAACTCAGCACTCGTGAACTGGCCCCCCGTTGTCAGACTGCACAGTCACAGGAATGCCAAAGGTTGCAAAGAGGGGTTGCAACGTCCCGATGACCGCAGCAGAAGTGAGGGAGTGCAGACGCTTAATCTCGAACCAGCTGGAGTAAGAGTCGACCAGGACCAGGAAATGTTTGCCACGCCACTCAAATATGTCCGTAGCGACCGCCATCCACGCCAGGGCGGGGGCAGGCTGTTGCAGGAGTGGCTGGCGTTGCTGGTGGGGAGAGAGGGTATTGCAGGTGGAGCAGGCAGAGACCCTCTCCCGGATGTCCTGTGCCATGCTGGGCCAATAAAATTGGCTCTGGGCCTGGGACAGGGTGGCATCGGCACCGGGATGGCCGTTGTGGGCAGTTTGGAAATAGTGGTCCCGCAGAGCGGCAGGCACCACAACCTTGTGGCCCTTCACCACCACGCCTCCCTGCAGCACAAGTTCGTCCCGGACTAGGAAGTAGGGCGCAGCACCAGCCGGCAAGGGTGAGCGACGGTCAGGCCAGCCGCGACGGATGACGTCTATAAGCTGTTGCAGGGCAGGATCATTGGCGGTGTGGTGAATCAGGGACTGCATCTGCTGAGAGGGCATGAAGTTGACGTTTAGCACCATCAGGTCGGATGACTCGTACGGGTGGCGGGCTGTAGAAGCCAGCGGTGCGCGGGACAGCGTGTCGGCCACAAACATGTCCTTGCCCTTGCGGTACACGATTTGAAACGTGAAGCGTTGGAGTTGCAGCATCATACGCTGCAAACGGGAAGAGGCAACGTGGATCGGTTTGTTTAAGATCGTGACCAGCGGCTGGTGGTCGGTTTCGATAGTGAAGGTGTTACCTATAATGTAGTCCCTGAACTTCGAGCAGGCGAACACCACGGCAAGGAGCTCCTTCTCGATCTGAGCGTAGCGTTGCTCGGTAGGAGTCATAGTGCGGGAGGCGTAGGAGACAGGTAGCTGCAGGCGGTCGTGGATCTGCAGGCAGGCGGCACCGAGACCGAAACTTGATGCATCGCAGGTAATGACGATAGGGCGCTTTAAGTCGAAGAACTTCAGAGTGGGGCGCGAACCAGCCGGGATTTCAAGTCATCGAAGGCTGCCTGATGTAGCGGGTACCAAACCCAGGCAGTGTCCATCTTGGTCAGTTCCCTCAGGGGCGCACTCAGCTCGCTGAGGTCGGGAATAAATTTCCCCAGGTAGTTCATCATGCCCAAGAAGCGTTGCAGGCTGGGCACGTCGACCGGAGCTGGCATCTCTGAGACCGCAGCTGTCTTCTGTGGGTCTGGTTTCAGACCCTCGGCCGTAAAAACGTGGCCCACGTAGGTGACCTCCGGGACGCGGAAACGGCACTTCTTGGGGTTCAGTTTGAGGTTGATTTCCCGAGCCCGATCCAGGACCAGACGGAGGTGGAGGTCGTGCTCAGCGACGTCCCTCCCATACACCAAGATGTCATCGACGATGATAGCACACGGCAGACCTGCAAATAGCTGTTCCATGGTGCGCTGGAAAACCTCGCTGGCAGAATTGATCCCGAAAGGCATGCGGAGGAAACGGAACCTGCCGAAAGGTTTACCGAACGTGGTCAGTAAAGATGAACGTTCATCCAGCCGAATCTGCCAGAAAGAGTTCTTGGCATCGAGGACAGAGAATACAGTGGCCGGGCCAACCTTTGCAGCGATATCCTCCACCGTTCGCATGGGGTAGTGCGGGCGCTTGATGGCAAGGTTTAGGTCCTTGGGGTTGATACAGATCCGAATCTCACTCTTGTCCTTCTTAGCAGCAACGACCATGGTGGAGACCCACCGGGTGGCATCGCTCACTTCCTTGATGATGCCCATGGCCACCATCTGGCGTAGAGTGGACTCCACCTTGTCCTTCATAGCAAAGGAGACGCGGTGAGGCGGGCGGACTACCGGATGGACCTCCGGGTCCACCTCGATTTCGTACTTGCAGGGTAGTTTGCCCAATACTTCGTCAAAACGGTCGGGGTACTCGCACATGGGATCCATGGGGGTCTGCACCGGGTGGATGTCGTGGTGGAAGGACACCAAACCGAGGTCCTGGCACGCACGGGCGCCCAACAGAGTAACATTCTCAGATTCCAGCAGGAGGAAAGAGAGGGGCCGAGAGGCCTTCAGAACTGAGCAGATAAGGGTGGCCTTGCCGACTGGGAATAGCATGCTCCCCCCATATGCACGGAAGCGGGAGTGATCAGCGGTAATGTTCTCACCAGCTCTTATCTGTTGAAAAAGACTTAACGACATAATATTCGTAAACGCCCCCGTATCTACCTTAGCAGAGAAGGTCATCCCATTCACAGTAACTCGAACTGATGGATCAGCTATCACAGCATGTGCACCCAGGACTGAAAAAACAAGCGATTCATCATGGGAGGAGCTGTTATCAGAATCAGGGAGTTCGACTGGAAGGTATTCGGAGTCATAAACACTGTCAGTAGCAGTCAGGCTGTGTAGACTCTTTCTCGGAGCAGGGACAGGCTGGCCCCTGGAACGGCACGCTGCGGAGAAGTGATTAAGCTTCTTACATAAATTACAAATCTTGCCCAGAGCAGGGCAAACATCAAATTGATGATTGACAAAGTTGCAGTTTGGGCATCGGCGAGGGTTGACCCTTGCAGGCGCAGGGGTGCTACGCTGGCGTGGCGGGCCATCGCGCCGCGGACGTCCAGCAGCACCGGCATAGTTAATGTCCTCAGCTTCAGGGGAGATACGGCGTCAACAGCAGCAGACATGCGAGAGGCATGCAAACCGTCGTTTAAAGTGAGGTCCGGCTTTCTCAGAAGCTCAGCCCGTAGCTTCACGTCCTGTAGACCGTGAACTAGGACATCTCTGATCAACTGATCGGGGGTCAACGTCTCCAGGTGGCAACGCCGGGCCAGGTGACGCAGC
Organism: Malacoraja senta; assembly: GCA_038087875.1. Taxonomy (NCBI): domain Eukaryota; kingdom Metazoa; phylum Chordata; class Chondrichthyes; order Rajiformes; family Rajidae; genus Malacoraja; species Malacoraja senta. The sequence goes on along the minus strand of JAXLNO010001973.1, from coordinate 71,508 downwards.
GATGCCACGAAGGTATCGATGTGCTCCCCGGGTTTCTGGCGCCTGCTGAAAAACTTGAACCGCTCTAGAATGGAGTTGGTGGGAATGTCACACAGCGCGGCAAATTTATTGATGAGACACACGGGGTCCTCTGCATTCTCACCATCGGCGTACTCAAAAGATTCAGAACGTTCCATGGCCTCCGGGCCAGCCAGGTTGAGGAGCAGATGTGCTGTAATCGCAGGGGTAATATTAGGATGAGCGATGGCGACATAGTGCTGGAAGTCGCGCCGGAAAATAGTCCACCGGTGGACGATGTCCGAGTCAAACACCAGAACGTCAGGCTTTCGACACGAGGTGGCCATAGTACTTAAATAGTTGGAAAGGAAAATAAACACTTGGAGAAAAGAAAACAAACCCGATGAACAGGAGACGCAGGGTTAACTTCTGACACCATGTAAAGACTGTCCAAACACAGGGTGTCTTCACTCTAGTTTATTGCATACATTGCATTCGTATACACACATATTGCCCTAGCTGTTCGTGGTCCATTACCGGAGCTAGAGAGCGGGCTAGGGGTGGGAAGGTTACATTTATACTGAAGCTAATGGGGAGTGGTTAGTAGAAGTGAGGTCACCATGTTAAAGGAACATGCACGGCTCTACACTCGAGTCCAGGCAACATCCTCGTAAATCTTCTCCACGCCCTTTCCTATTACATATATATATAGTTTCTGTGTGATATATATATTATAGAGTGAGAGAGGGAGAGAGAGAGGGAGCGGAGAGAGATAGAGAGCGTGAGCGAGAGCGAGAGCGAGAGAGCGAGAGAGAGAGAGAGAGAGAGAGAGAGAAGAAAGAGAGAGAGAGAGAGAGAGAGAGAGAGAGAGAGAGAGGGAGAGCGAGAAAGAGAGAGAGAGAGAGAGAGACCGTGCAGAAACTAAACTAATGTTTGATACACCATCTCCCCCTCTCTCTCTCCCTCTTTCCCTCCTTTCTCCCCTCTCTCTGCACCCTCTCTCCCCTTCTCTCCCCCCCTCTATCTCTCCCTCAACCCTCCCTGTCTCCCCCTCTCTCTCTGACCGTCTCTCTCCCGCTCTCTCTCTCCACTCTCTCCTCACTCTCCCCCTCTCTCTCCATTCTCCTTCACCCCCCTCTCTCTCCTTCTCTCTTTCCCCACTCTCTATTTCTCCCCTCTATCTCTCGCCCAAGTCTCCCCCTCTCATTCCCCGGCTCTCTCACCCACTCTCACCCCCCTCTCTCTCCCCCACTCTCTCGCCCTCTCTTACACTAGTATGTCTCTCGATCCCCCTCTCTCTCCCTCTCTTGCTCACCCTATTATCTCTCTCGCTCCCTCCAATTATCTCTTTCATTTCTACCTCCTATCTCTCTTTCCCCCACTCTCCACCGCTCTCGCTCTCTCCCTTGTCTCCCCCCCCTCTCCATCTCCCTTGCTCTCACCCCTCTCTCCCTCCCCCTCTCTCTCCACTCTCTCTCCCTCCCTATCTCCACAGCTCTCCCTCCTGTCTCTCTCTCTCCCTCTCTCCTATGCTCTCTCCCCTTCTCTCTTCCCCATTTCCCCCACTCTCTCTCTAAACTAAACTGTTGAACTGAAAACTAATCATCTCCCCTCACTCCCCCCCCTCCCTTCCCCCTCTACACTTGTTTATGATACATACAATAATAAACTAAACTACTATATAAAAGACTCTCCCCCCTCCATTTTATAATAAATTTACAATAAATTAAACAAATATTTGTAACACCCTCTCTCTCTCCCACCCCTTCCTTCCCCACTATCTTCCCCCTCCATAAGAATACATTTACAATAATAAATTAAACTAAACTCATATTTTGAAACCACCTCCACCCTTTCCCTCTCCCCCCACTCAACCACTCTCCTCCCTCTCCCACCCTCTCCTCTCTCTCCATTCTCTCTCGCCCTCTCTCTGCCCCCCTCTCTCTCACCCACTGTCTCTCTCTCTCGCCCTCTCACTCTCTTTCTGTCCCCTTTCTCCCCATTCTCTCTCCCTTCCCCAGTCTCTCTCCCCCACTCTTTCCCCCTCTCTTCCCCTCCCCATCTCTCCCCTCTCTTTTGACCGAATAAACTAATCTTACAATAAATGCACAATAATAAACCAAACTAATATTTGATACCATCTCCCCTCCTCCCCTTTATAATAAAATTGCAAGAAATTAAACTCATATTTGTTACCTCCTCACTCTCCTTACCCTTCCTTTCTCCCGCTAGCTCTCCACCCTCTCTCTCTTCCCTCTCCCCCCTTACCCTTCTTTCTCCCCCCTCCTCCCCCCCCACCCCATTTCTGTCCCGCCATCACTTGATAAGAATACATTTACAATAATATACTAGACTATGTGGGACCCGTTCGGTCCCATGATCATACGGGACGGCTGGTCCCCCAACGCAATATTCCACATCTCCACAAATTCCAATATTGATGTGCAGTGGGGGCTATCTGGAGCGCTAGTATGGGTGTTGTGGGATGAAGGGACTAGTTTCTAGAGGGCTAGTATGGACATTGCGGGCCAAATGTATTCTTTGGGTGGCTGCTCAGTCACTCAAGCCTGATGTGCTGGCAGCTCACTCAGGGCTGGTGGACTGGCAGTTGACTCACGGCTATGTTTGAAATTCCATTTTAAGCAGGGTGCAAGGCTACCAATTCAAGTGCAGTTTCATGCCACTGCAAGCAGGGTGCAGGGCCACCAAACTCAAGTGCAGTTTCCTGCCACTTCAAGCAGGGTGCAGGGCCAACAAACTCAATTGCAGTTTCCTACCACTTCAAGCAGGGTGCAAGGCCACCAAACTCAAATGCAGTTTCATCCCACTTCAAGCAGGGTGCAAGGCCACCAAACTCAAGTGCAGTTTCATGCCACTTCAAGCGGCGTGCAAGGCCACCAAAGTCAAGTGCAGTTTCATGCCACTTCAAGCAGGTTTCAAGGCCACCAATTTAAATTGCAGTTTCATGCCACTTAAAGCAGGGCGCAAAACCACCAAATTCAAAGTGCAGTTTCATACCACTTCAAGCAGGGTGCAAGCCACCAAATTTAAGTGCAGTTTCATGCCACTTCAAGCAGGGTGCAATGCCACCAAATTCAAGTGCGGTTTCATGCCATTTCAAGCAGGGTGCGTCCACGAAATTCAAGTGCAGTTTCATGCCACTTCAAGCAGGGTGCAAGGCAACCAAATTCAAGTGCAGTTTCATGCCACCAAGCAGGGTGCAAGGCGACCAAAGTCAAGTGCAGTTTCAGGCTATTTCAAGCAGGGTGCAAGGCCACTAAATTCAAGTGCAGTTTCATGCCACTTCAAGCAGGGTGCAAGCCACCAATTTCAAATGCAGTTTCATGCCACTTCAAGCAGGGTGCAAGGCCACCAAATTCAAGTGCAGTTTCATACCACTTCAAGCAGGGTGCAAGCCACCAAATTCAAGTGCAGTTTCATGCCACTTCAAGCAGGGTGCAATGCCACCAAATTCAAGTGCAGTTTCATGCCATTTCAAGCAGGGTGGAAATCCACCAAATTCAAGTGTAGTTTCATGCCATTTCAAGCAGGGTGCAAGGCCACCAAATTTAATGGCAGTTTCTTGCCACTTCAAGCAGGGTGCAAAACCACCAAATTCAAGTGCAGTTTCATGCCACTTCAAGCAGGGTGCAAGGCCACCAAATTCAAGTGGTTTCATGCCACTTCAAGCAGGGTGCAAGGCCACCAAATTCAAGTGCCGTTTCATGCCACCAAGCAGGGTGCAAGGCCGCCAAAGTCAAGGGCAGTTTCATGCCATTTCAAGCAGGGTGCAAGGCCACCAAATTCAAGTGCTGTTTCTTGCCACTTCAAGCAGGGTGCAAAACCACCAAATTCAAGTGCAGTTTCATGCCACTTCAAGCAGGGTGCAAGGCCACCAAATTCAAGTGCAGTTTCCTGCCACTTCAAGCAGGGTGCAAGGCCACCAAATTCAAGTGCAGTTTCCTGCCACTTCAAGCAGGGTGCAAGGCCACCAAATTCAAGTGCAGTTCATGCCACTTCAAGCAGGGTGCAAACCCACCAAATTCAAGTGCAGTTTCATGCCACTTCAAGCAGGGTGGAAGTCCACCAAATTCAAGTGCAGTTTCATGCCACTTCAAGCAGGGTGCAAGGCCACCAAATTCAAGGGCAGTTTCATGCCACCAAGCAGGGTGCAAGTCCACCAAAGTCAAGTGCAGTTTCATGCTATTTCAAGCAGGGTGCAAGGCCACTAAATTCAAGTGCAGTTTCATGCCACTTCAAGCAGGGTGCAAGCCACCAATTTCAATTGCAGTTTCATGCCACTTCAAGCAGGGTGCAAGGCCACCAAATTCAAGTGCAGTTTCATGCCACTTCAAGCAGGGTGCAAGGCCACCAAATTCAAGTGCAGTTTCATGCCACTTCAAGCAGGGTGCATGCCATCAAATTCAAGTGCAGTTTCATGCCACTTCAAGCAGGGTGCAAAGCCACCAAATTCAAGTGCAGTTTCATGCCACTTCAAGCAGGGTGCAAATCCACCAAATTCAAGTGCAGTTTCTTGCCACTCCAAGCAGGGTGCAAAACCACCAAATTCAAGTGCAGTTTCATGCCACTTCAAGCAGGGTGCAAGGCCACCAAATTCAAGTGCAGTTTCATGCCACCAAGCAGGGTGCAAGGCCACCTAATGCAAGTGCAGTTGCATGCCATTTGAAGCAGGGTGCAAGCCACCAAATTCATGCGCAGTTTCATGCCACTTCAAGCAGGGTGCAAATCCACCAAATTCAAGTGTAGTTTCATGCCATTTCAAGCAGGGTGCAAGGCCTCCAAATTCAAGTGCAGTTTCATGCCACTTCAAGCAGGGTGCAAAACCACCAGATTCAAGTGCGGTTTCATGCCACCAAACAGGGTGCAAGGCCACCAAATTCAAGTGCAGTTTCATGCCCCTGTCTGCTTTCCGCAAAGACCGCTCCTTCCGTAACTCCCTGGTCAATTCTTCCCTTCCCACCCGCACCACACCCTCTCCGGGCACTTTCCCTTGCAACCGCAAGAGATGCTACACGTGTCGCTTTACCTCCCCCCTCGACTCCATTCAAGGACCCAAGCAGTCGTTCTAGGTGCGACAGAGGTTTACCTGTACCTCCTCCAACCTCATCTATTGCATCCGCTGCTCTAGATGTCAGCTGACCTACATCGGTGGGACCAAGCGTAGGCCTCCGCTCGGTCCGCATTAACCAACCTGAACTCCCGGTGGCTCAGCACTTCAACTCACGCTCCCATTCTGAATCCGACCTTTCTGTCCTGGGCCTCCTCCATTGCCAGAGTGAGCACCACCGGAAACTGGAGGAGCAGCACCTCATATTCCGCTTCGGCAGTCTGCATCCCGGTGGCCTGATCATTGGCCTCCAATTTCCGGTAGCCCTAGCTGACCCCTCCCATTTTCAGCTCTCCCTCAGCCCTTTGCCTCCTCCTCTTCCTTTCTTCTTCACGCACCCCCCCCCCACCCTGCATCAGTCTGAAGAAGGGTTTCGGCCCGAAACGTTGCCTATTTCCTTCGCTCCATGGATGCTGACGCACCCGATTAGCTTCTCCAGCAATGTTGTCTACCTCACAGTTTAGTAGACATGTGTTCAGTGTTATTCACACCTCAGACTGAGAGACGTGACCCTCTCGCTTCCTCCATCTTGCAGAGACTGACTGAGGTGCTCAACACTTCCGGATTTTATATTCCTCCGGAAGGGGCGTGGCCTTCAGGACAGAGAACCTCAACATTTTTTAAACACTAATAACTCTTTTATTTTTCATCGATGGGAAAATCCTCTTGTCCTGCGCAGCGGAACGGGACGCTGGGTAAGATTGCCAAAAATCGCAGGCGTAAGTGGCAGCGTCTTTTCTGAAATCGATATACAGAACAACAGGAAGTGCTCAAGATCAGACATTTAGTAATATAGATTAAACTAAACTAACATTTGAGACCCTCTATCCCCCCTCTCCATGTCCCCATATACCTCTACCCCCTCTCTCTCTATCTCTTTCCTTTTGATCACTCTTTCGCTCCCCTCTCTCTCTCTCCCTCTCTCCTCCCTCTTTCCCTCTATCTTTCTCTCCACTTTTTATCCCCTCCCCCTTTCTCTCTCTCTCCACCTCTCTCACTTTCCTAATTTGTGCTCTATCCCCTCTCTCTATGACTCCCCTCTCTGTGATCTTAAACACCAACAGCAATCCAGTGTAGATGTTGTCCATGAAGGGGACTCTGGATATGGGAGAGGAATTTTTTTTGTCGATACGGGAGTAAACGGTGTATTGATTGTGGATGATCAGCACATGGCACTGATTATGGATGATTAGCCATGATCAAACTAAATGGCGGAGCTGGCTAGAAGGGCCAGATGGCCTACTCTTGAGCCTGTTGTCTATTGGCTATTGGCTATTGTCTATTGAAACGGCCACTTTCTCGCCCTCCGCTGGGAACAGGTAAAAGTCGGCCTTCTTGAAACAGGCCCCAAACTCTCGCCCACCTCTCCCTGATTAACTTTTTCCCTTTTTACTTCAAAGGTACCGCGTGGAAACAAGCCCTTCAGCCATCCGAGTCCGTGTCAACCAGCCATACACTCCCTCCCTCTATCTTACCCTTCTCGCTCTCCCCCCTCTCTATACCGCCATCTCTCTACACCCCTCTCTCTCCCCTATTTAACTGTACGTCTAAATTAAACTCTCTCCTCTCTCTGTACCCCTCGCTCTCCCACCTCTCTCCCTGTCTCTGTCCTCCTCTCTCTCCCCTTTCTCTATCTCTTTCCCTCTTTCTCTCTTCCCTCTCTCTCCCTCTATCTCTCCCTCTCTCTCTCTCTCCCCTCTCTCTCTCCCCAACTCTCTCTCCCCATTTAGTTTATAGATACAGCGCGGATATATTTGTATATTGATTTCAGAAAAGACGCTGCCACTTACGGCAGTCAATTTTGGCCATCTTACTCAGAGTCCCCTCTCTCTCCCACCTCTCTCCCTGTCTCTCTACTCCTCTCTCTCCCCTTTCTCTATCTCGTTCCCTCTTTCTCACTCTCTCTCTCTCTCTCTCTCTCTCTCTCGCTCTCGCTCTCGCTCTCTCTCCGCTCCCTCTCTCTCTCCCTCTCTCTCTCTCTCTCTCTCTCTCTCCCCACCTCTACCTTTTCCCCTCACTCTGACCTGAAACACCACCACCAATCCAGTGTAGATGCTGACCATCAAGGGGGCTCTGGATAAGGGGTGGACCAACCGACCAGCAATCGACCGTTGACACACGAGATGACTTTAGTGCAGCGCAGAAACTAAACTAATATTTGATACACATTTATAAACTAATACTAGACGAAGTGGGACCCGTTGGGTCCCAGCTTCACATGGGAGGGCTGGGCCCCCAACGCAATATTCCACCTCAAATTCCATTATTGGTGGGCATTCTGGAGCGCTAGTATGAGTTCCAGCTGGCGCGGCGTCCGCAGCCTGGGATCCCTCGTGGGGGACCCGGGGGAAGAAGTAGCTCCGAATGCCGACCCGCGGCCAACTTCTACCGCGGGCGCGGCATGGACTTACCATCAGGAGCGGGGTCTCTCGCCGGGGACCCATGGAGGGGAGCTTAGACTGCCTGCCCTGCAGTCCGCGGTGCTCTGGCTGCGGCGCGAACTTTAAATCTCCGACCGCCGGCCTGCGGCCTACACCAACTTGAAGCCGCGATCTCCGATGGGGGAGGCACCGTTTCAGGACTTACCTGGACTTTTTGACCTTGTCTGCACATTGTATGGGTGTTGTAGGCTAAGGGACTGGTTTCCAGAGGTATAGTATGGACCGAATGGAGTCATGGGCTGGCGGCTCAGTCACTCAAGCCTTTTGTGCTTGCAGCTCACTCACTCACGGCTGGTGGGCTGGCTGTTGACTCACGGCTATGTCTTGAAATTCCATTTCAAGCAGGTTGCAAGGCCACCGAATTGAAGTGCAGTTTCCTACCACTTCAACCAGGGTGCAAGCCCACCAAATTCAAGTTCAGTTTCCTACCATTCCAAGCAGGGTGCAAGGCCACCAATTCGTGCAGATCCTACCATTTCAAGCAGGGTGCAGGGCCACCAAACATCGTGTAGTATCCTACCATGTCAAGCAGGGTGCATCACCACTAAAGACGGCGAGTCGGGACCTCTCCCTCCACCATCTTGTAGACACTGAGCCGCGCCCCCACTTCCGGGTTTTATCATCCATAGCCCCGTTCCACCAGACGGGGCGTGGCCTTGATGGCGTAATTGACAGGAAAACAATCTCAACACTTTTTAGTCACTAATAACTTTTATTTTTCATCGATAGGAAATGTGCTCGGCACCTGATGAGCGGAGGGGGACTCTGAGTAAGATGGCCAAAAGTCATGGCCCTTCGTAGTGGCGTTTTTTCTAAAATCAATATACAGCGCAAACAGGAAGTGGTCAAGATTTGACTTTTAATTTTTAATGAGGCAAGGCAACTTTAATTAGGCAAGGCAACTTTAATAAGTCAAGGCAACTTTAATTATGCAAGGCAACTTTAATTAGGCAAGGCAACTTTAATTAGGCAAGGCAACATTAATTAGTCAAGGCAACTTTAGCATTTTCAAACCCAAGGCAACTGTAGCATTTTCAAACCCAAAGCAACTTTAGCATTTTCAAACCCAAGGCAACTTTAGCATTTTCAAACCCAAGGCAACTTTAGTGTTTTCAAACCCAAGGCAAATTTAGCATTTTCAAACCCAAGGCAACATTAGCATTTTCAAAGCCAAGACAACTTTAGCATTTTCAAACCCAAGGCAACTTTAGCATTTTCAAACCCAAGGCAACTTTAGCATTTCAAACCCAAGGCAACTTTAGCATTTTCAAACCCAAGGCAACTTTAGCATTTTTGAAACTCAAGGCAACTTTAGCATTTTCAATCCCAAGGGAACTTCAGCATTGTCAAACCAGTGTACACTTGAGCATTTTCAAACCAAAAGCACACATAAGCATTTTCAAACCAAAACACACTTTTGCATTTTCAAATTAAAACACACTTTTGCATTTTATATGTGATAGCGAAGTCAAAATGTTGTATATGAATGCACGAAGTATAAGAAATAAAGTGGACGCCTAGTACTGGAGCCTACCAGAGAGAAGGCAATTCTGGATTTTGTGTTCTGTAATGAATCGGATTTGATAAGGGAACTCGAGGTTAAGGAACCAATCGGAGGTAGTGGCCATAATATTATAAAATTTAATCTGCAATTTGAGAAAATAGGAAGTGTCAATATTACAGTTGATCAAAGGGGACTATGGAGCCATAAGGGACGAGCAGGCCAAAGTTGACTGGAAAGCAAGGATGACAGTGGAAAAAACAATAGACAATAGGCAATAGGTGCAGAAGTAAGCCATTTGGCCCTTCGAGCCAGCACCACCATTCGCTGTGATCATGGCTGATCACCCACATTAAGTACTCCGTTCCTGCTTCTCACCATATCCCCCGACTCCGCTATCCTTAAGAGCTCCATCTAACTCTCTCTTGAGAACATCGAGAGAATTGACCTCCACTGCCTTCTGAGGCAGAGAATTCCACAGATTCACAACTCTCTGGGTGTAGATTAACTATATTATCCTACCCTTGTTGTATCTATCACCACACACATTATGCCTCCTACACATTCCATGATAAGTCCAGTCCGGATCTTCATCCCTACCCGGACCACTGACATCAGTGCTTCACCAGATTGGTGTCAGTTGGATGCTGACGACGCAGACGATAGCTTGTAATGTTTCCTCCGCATGTATTACAATAAACGACTATGAGTTGTTACTACATCTACTACAAACCCACTGACTCCCATGGCTGCCTGGACTAGAGTTTTTCCCACCCTGGTTCCTGTAAGGACTCTATCCCCTTCTCCCAATGTCTCCGTCTACGCCGCATCTGCACATAGAATGAAGTGTTCCAAACCAGGGCACGGGATATGTCTTCATTCTTTAGGGAACGGGGGTTCCCCTCTTCGACTATAGATCAGGCTCCCACCAGGGTCTGCTCTATATCCCGTAGCTCCGCTCTCACCCATCGCCCCACTCGTAACAAGGACAGAGTCCCCCTTATCCACATCTTCCACAATACCATCCGTCACATACAACAGATCATTTCCGCCACTTCCAACGGGATCCCACCACTGGCCACATCTTCGCATCTCCTCCCCTTTCGGCTTTCCGCAGAGACCGCTTCCTCCGTAATTCCCTGGTCAATTCGTTCCTTCACACCCAAACCACCCCTCCCCTGCTATTTTTCCCTTGCAACCGCAAGAATTGCTACACTTGTGGCCTTACCTCACCCCCCCCCCCTCGACTCCATCCCAGGACCCAAGCAGTCCTTCCAGGTGAGGCAGAGGTTCACTAGCACCTCCTCGAACCTCATCTATTGCATCCGCTGTTCTGGGTGCCAACTGCTCTACATCGGTGAGACCAAGCGCAGGCTTGGCGATCGTTTCGCCCAACACCTCCGCTCAGTTCGAATTAACCAACCTGATCAGCCGGCGGCTCAGTGCTTGAAATCCCCCTCCTATTCCGAATCCGAATTTATGTCCCCGGCCTCCTCCATGGCCAGAGTGATTCCCACCGCAAATTGGAGGACCAGCACCTCATATTTCGCTTGGGTAGTTTACACACCAGCGGTACGAACATTGACATCTCCAATTTCAGGTAGTCCTTGCTTTCGCCCTCCTTCCCCTCCCCATCCCAGCTCTCCCACAGCCCTCTGTCTCCGCCTCTTTCTTTCTTCTTCCCGCCCCCCCCCCACCTCCACATCAGTTTGAAGTCTCAGTCTCGACACGAAACGTCACCTATTCCTACGCTCCATAGACGCTGCCTCACCCGCTGAGTTTCTCCAGCATTTTTGTCTACCTATGAGTTATTACTCCAGTGTGTTGGTCTCATTACACAACATGGTGTCCGAACGTTTGGACCCCTTATTCGCCTAGTTTGGTTCCAGTTTGCTGTAGGTTTTTTTTCTTTTCTGTTTATTATTTCGCCATAGCTACCACGTTTCGCAAGCCCGATCCGCTGGTGTTTGATGGCGACCTCGCTGAGCGTTGGCGCATCTTCGAAGATGACTTTAATGTATACTAGATTAAGTAGGATCCGTTGGGTCCCAGCTTCACACGGGAGGGCTGGTCCCCCAACGCAATATTCTACCTCTCCACCAATTCCAATATTTCTGGCCAGCGGGGGCGGGTGCTTTCTGGAGAGCTAGCATGGGTGTTATGGGCTGAATGGACTGATTTCTAAAGGGCTAGTATGGACATTGTTAGCCCAATATATTCTTGGGCTGGCAACTCAGTCGCTGAGGCCAGGCAGCTCAGTCACTCGGGCCTGGCAGCTCAGTCACTCAGGCCTGGCAGGCTGGCAGCTCAGTGACTCAGGCCTGGCGGGCTGGCAGCTCAGAAACTGCCAGAAATTCTGCCGAAAACAGGTGGCAGACTCTGTGAGATAGAAGGGGAGAGGGTGGACAATCAATAACAGATCACAGAAATGAAGGAGGAAAGTCTATCCTGGCATCGATCTCTGGAAAGTTGTATGGGTGTTCTGCGCTGAAGGCACTGGTTTCCAGGGGGCTAGTATGGAAATTGTACACTGAATCGATTCTTGGACTTGCAGTTCAGTGAGTCGTGGCTGGTGGGCTGGCAGCTCACCAACTCATGGCTGGTGGGCTGGCACTGCAATCACTTACACATGGATGGTGGGCTGGCAGTGCAGTCCCTCAAGGTTAGTGTGGTGCCAGATCACTCAGTTACCCCTCCTCCCTTCAACCCTCCCCCCTCTGCTCCTTGCCAATCCCCTCACCCCCACGCATTCAGTCCATCTCCCCTCAACCTCCCCCCCCATGCATTCTTAGTGGCTCTCCTACAACGCAGCCATTCCTGCCTATTAGGTTCCCATTGCGATGAAGAAGGTGTGGAAAAGGATTTATTAAAGTTTAAAATGTGAATGACTCTTAAAATATAACAACAATTTAAATGTTAAAGATGAGATTTATTAAGTTCTTTCTTGTTGTGTCTCTTGTTGTGTTCTGCTGCTCACTGCCTCTTGATGGCTCTTTGCAGTTGATGGGGAAAAAAGACAATTTTAATATCAAGAGATTGAGCAGTCAAATTTTAACAAAGAAATTCTGAGAATTTACTTCAAACGTTATCATTCAGTGCAGGCCTGCAAATCCAATCTCACAGCACTTGAAGCGGAGTGCAGGCCGCAAATCCAATCTCACAGTACTTAAAGCGGAGTGCAGGCCGCAAATCCAATCTGACAGCACTCGAAGCGGAATGCAGGCCGCAAATCCAACCTCACAGCACTCGAAGCGGAGTGCAGGCCGCAAATCCAACCTCACAGCACTCCAAGCGGAGTGCAGGCCACAAATCCAAACTCGCAGCACTCCATGAGGAGTGCAGGCAGCAAATCCAAACTCACAACACTCCAAGCGGAGTGCAGGCAGCAAGTCCAATCTCACAGCACTCCAAGCAGAGTGCGGGCAGCAAGTCCAACCTCACGGCAAGCAGAGCGCAGGAAGCAAATCCAAACTCAGAACATTCCAAGCAGAGTGCAGGCAGCAAATCCAACCTCACGGCACTCCAACCAGATTGCAGGCAGCAAGTCAAATCTCACAGCACTTCAAGCGGAGTGCAGGCCAGCAATTTCACAGCATTTCAAGCAGAGTGCACACGCATACACTCACACACACACACTCACACACACATACACACACTCTCACACACACACAGACACTCACATAGTCACATATACACAGATATTCACACACACTCACATACACATGAACCCTCACACACACTGAAATATACATACATTCACACACACTCATATACACACAGACACTCACACACACTTACATTCACACTCACACATACACACACATACACACACGCTCACATACACACACTCACACACACACACTCACATACACACACTCACACACACACACACCCACACACTCACAAACACACTCACAAAGACGCTCATACACACACAGAGACACTCACACACACAGACACTCTCTCACACACACACAGAGATACTCACACACATACACACACACTCACTCACAATCAGACACACAGACACTTAGAGGCACTCGCGCATACACTCACAAACACATAGACACTCACACACACAATCACAAACACATACACACACTCACACACACACACACACGCACAAACACATACAGGCACGCACTCACGAAAACTACATAACCACAAAAAGTACATAACCACAAAAAGCACATACAGGGCACTCATAGTTCAGTAGACACTCAGTGTTCTGTAGATTCGCAGCTCAGACTGAGAGTCGAGGCCTCTCCCTTGCCATCTTGCAGCGACTGAGCCACATCCAGCATCTGGGCTTATATAACCCTGCCCCACACCCCCGGAAGGGGCGTGACCTTCATGTCGGTGATTGACAGGAGAGAGAATCTCAAGATTTTTTAAACACTAATAAGTCTTTTATTTTTCATCGATGGGAAAAATCCTCGGGGCCTGAGCAGCGGGGAGGGACTCTGCGTAAGATGGACAAAATTCACAGCCGCACGTGGTAGTGTTCTTTTCTTAAATCAAAACACAGTGCAAACAGGAAGTGGTCAAGATGACGCATTTAATTATATAGACTAGAGTAAGTGGGACCCGTTGGGTCCCATGTTCACACGGGAAGGCTGGTTCCCCGACGCAATATTCCACCTCTCCACCAATTCCAATTTTGGTGGCCAGTGGGGGGGTCCTTTCTGGAGCTACTGGTCTCCAGAGGGCTAGTATGGACATTGTGGGCCAAATGGATTCTAGGGGTGGCAGCTCTGTCCCTCAAGCCTGATGTGCTGGCAGCTCACTCACGGCTGGTGGGCTGGCAGTTGACTCACGGCTATTCCTTGAAATTCCATTTCAAGCAGGGTGCAAGGCCACCAAATTCAAGTGCAGTTTCTTACTTCTTCGAGCAGGGTGCAAGGCCACAACATTCAAGTGCAGTTTCAAACCACTTCAAGCAGGGTGCAAGGCCACCAAATTCAGGTTCCGTTTCCGACCACTTCAAGCAGGGTGCAAGGCCACCGAATTCAAGTGCAGTTTCCAACCACTTCAAGCAGGGTGCAAGGCCACCAAATTCAAGTGCAGTTTCATACCACTTCAAGCAGGGTGCAAGGCCACCAATTGACTGGAGAGGGATTCTCAAAAAATTTACTCGTTTACTCATAAAAGTCTCACTAATAACACTTTTATTTTTCATTGATGGGAAGAATCCTCTGCACCTGAGCGGAGGGGGCTGAGTAAGATGGCCAAAAATCACAGCCGTAAGTGGTAGCGTTTTATGCAAAATCAATATAGAGCAAACAGGAAGTTGTCACGTTTAGACAAACAACCATTTGCAATGCCTTTTTACTTCAACCTAAACCCCCCAGGCAACCCTGCAGTGCCTTTTCACTTCAACCCAAAACCCCCAAGCAACCATCTGCACTGCCTTTTCACTTCAACCCAAACCCCCCAAACAACCCTTTGCAGTGCCTGTATACTTCAACCCAAAACCCCCAAACAACCCTTTGCAGTTCCTTTTTACTTCAACCCAAACCCCCCAAACAACCCTTTGCAGTGCCTTTTTACTTCAACCCAAAACCCCCAAACAAACCTTTGCAGTGCCTTTTTACTTCAACCCAAAACCCCCAAACAACCCTTTGCAGTGCCTTTTTACTTCAACCCAAACCCCCCAAACAACCATTTGCGGTGCCTTTTTACATCAACCCAAAACACCAAATAACCATTTTCAGTGCCATTTTACTTCAGCCCAAACCCCCCACACATCCATTTGCAGTGCCTTTTTTCTTCAGGCCAAACCCCCCAAACAAGCGTTTGCAGTTCCTTTTTACTTCAACCCAAACCCCCCCCCAAACAACCATTTACAGTGCCTTTTTACTTCAACCCAAAACTCCCAAACAACCATTTGCAGTACCTTTTTACTTCAACCCAAAACCCCCAAAGAACCATTTGCAGTGCCTTTTTACTTCAACCCAAAACCACCAAACGACTATTTGCAGTGCCTTTTTACTTCAACCCAAAAACCCCAAACAACCATTTGCGGTGCCTTTTAATATCAACCCAACCCCCCCAAACAGCCATTTGCAGTGCCATTTTACTTCAAGCCAAAACCCCCAAACATCCATTTGCAGTGCCTTTTTATTTCAACCCAAAAACCCCAAACAACCATTTGCAGTGCCTTTTTGCTTCAACCCAAAGCCCCGAAACAAACATTTGCAGTGACTTTTTACTTCAATCCAAAACCCCCAAACAACCATTTGCAGTGCCTTTTTACTTCAAACCAATCTCCCCAAACAACATTTGCAGTGCCTTTTTACTCAACCCAAACCCCCCAAACAACCTTTGCAGTGTCTTTTTACTTCAACCCAAACCCCCAAACAACCATTTGCAGTGCCTTTTTACCTCAACCCAAACACCCCCAAACAACCATTTGCAGTGCCTTTTTACTTCAACCCAAACCACCAAACAACCATATGCAGTGCCTTTTTACTTCAACCCAAAATCCCCAAATAACCATTTGCAGTGCCTTTTTACTTCAACCCAAAACCCCCAAACAACCATTTGCAGTGCCTTTTTACTTCAACCCAAAATCCGCAAACAACCATTTGCAGTGCCTTTTTACTTCAAACCAACCATATTTTCATTTTCAAACCACATTAAGGGCACTCACAGTTGAGTAGACATGTGTTCAGTGTTATTCAGAGCTCAGAGTCGTGACTCTCTCGCTTCCTCCTTCTTGCAGAGACTGAGTGAGGCACACCGCTTCCGGGTTCTATAGTCCCTCCCCCTCCCACCAGCAGAGAGAATGGCGAAATTTTTTTAAACATTAATATCTCTCTGATTTTTCATCGATGGGAAAAATCTTCCGGTCCAGTCCGGCGGAGGGGGCTCTCAGCGAGGTGGCCAAAAATGACGGCCGTAAGTGGCGGCGTTCTCTCTGAGATCACATCGCAGTGAGTCAAAAGCGGTCAAAATCTTACTTTTAGTAATATAGATATCAATGACTTAGATGAAGGGATTCAAAGTAACATTAACAAATTTGCAGATGACACAAAGCTGGGTGGCAGATTGAACTGTGAGGAGGTTGCTATGAGAATGCAGGGTGACTTGAACAGGTTGGGTGAGTGGGCAGATGCATGGCAGATGCAGTATAATGTGGATAATTATGAGGTTATCCACTTTGGTTGCTAAAACAGGAATGGTGAATATTATTTAAATGATCTCAAGTTGAGAAAAGGGGAAGTACAACGGGATCTGGTGTCCTTGTACATCAGTCAATAAAAGTAAGCATGCAGATACAGCAGGCAGTGAAGAAATCGAATGTCATGTTGGCCCACAGAACAAGAGGAATTGAGTATAGGAACAAATAGGTCCTTCTGCATTTGTATAGGACCGTAATGAGACCACAAGTGGAGTATTGCGTGCAGTTTTGGCCTCCTAATTTGAGGAAGGACATTCTTGCTACTGAGGGAGTGCAGCATAGGTTCACAAGGATATTACCCGGGATGGCGGGACTGTCATATGCTGAGAGAATGGAGCAGCTGGGCTTGTATACTCTGGAGTTTATAAGGATGAGAGGGCATCTTACTGAAACATATAAGATGATTAAGGGGGTTGACACGCAAGAGGAGGGAAACATGTTACCGATGTTGGGGGAGTCCAGAACAAGGTGCCATTGGTTAAGAATAGGTGGGAAGGCATTTAGAACGGAGATGAGGAAACACTTTTTCACACAAAGAGTTGACATTCTGTGGACTTCTCTGCCTCCGAGGGCGATGGAGGTCGGTTCTTTGGATACTTTCAAGAGAGAGCATGATAGGGCTCTTAAAGATAGCTGAGTCAGGGGATATTGGGAGAAGGCCGGAACAGGGTACTCATTGTGGATGATCAGCCATGATCACGTTGAATTGCCGTGCTGGTTCAATGGGCCGAATGGCCTAATCCAGCACCTGTTGTCTACGGTCTATGATCTATGAGGCGGAGAGTTGGATCTGATGTAGTTTGAAACAATATCCCCTTTGCTGTTACAATGCCGCTCCCAATTTTCAACCGTCAGTGTCGCCACAATTACGCGTCTTTGGAGTTTCTCAATCAATTCCATGAATAAATCACAAACTGACTCACTCAGCGGAGATTTCATTTGACTGATGTCATCTGTTTGGGAATAATTTCGAAATCCCTATTTTTTTTAATTCTGATGAAACGTCACTGTCTCTGTGGAGACGTTAAATGGCATAAACTGTCAGGGAAAGTTCTGCCCCAGCATTTCATTCCGAGATTACCGCTCACTTACGGTGACACGTCCCTGGGCAGAAAATATGGGGCAAAAGCTTTGGGAATATTACGACGTGGAGAAATTCTTGTACGTGGTCATTGCTGCCGTTGGAGTCCCTGGTAAGTGAGCAGAAAAATTCAAGTTTTATAACTCAGTGTGTTAACCGGTGTTGACCTGATTCTGATCATGTTACAGGCTTCCCAAATGTTCAAGAATATGTGAACTATATCAGAGCTCTCAGTAAAATATTTTTGAAATAACGCTGTGATTGACTAAGTGGCGCCGTACGTGGCAGCCTCGCAAGCAGCCTGTCTCGTCCTATCTTTTGTTATTGTTCTTAGTCTGTTTTAACTTGTGTGTTTTAGTGTATCTTTACATTTTGTATTATGTGGGGGTGGAGGGGGGTACTTGCGGGGTTTGAGGGAAACGTGTTATTTCTTCCCTCGACGGAGATGCGACTATTTTCCGCGTCGTATCCGTCCATACTGCGGCCTCGTGGAGCGGGCGGTCCCTTTTAGGGATCGACACCGGGAGCTCCAACAGCCGGAGCTTCGACCACCCCGATCGCGGGAGCGTCGATCTACCCGATTCGGGAGCTTCGATCGCCCGGACTGCGGAAGTTTCATTTGCCCCGAACGCGGGAGAGAAGGAGGAAAGAAGGTAGACGTTATTTGTCGCGGAAAATCAAGATGGACGTGCTGCCTGCGCTGGTGAGGACTCGGAGGGAGTGCAGTGCGTGCAGTGATCTCGGTGTTTGCGGGGACATCGCACCATGAGGACATCGTGGAGTCTGGTGCGAGTGTGGTCGGCTTTCTGAATGTTCGGGCGGACAGGGACTGCAGAGAGAGTGACAGCGGTCGGGACAACTCTGGTCACATCACGGTGAAGGAGAGTTTGTGTGGCCCGAACATTGAACTGATGGCTGTGGGTCTCCGCTTATGCTGTGTGCCCTGGGGATTCTCACACGCCGCTGTGGTGGTTGTTTAAGTTTATGTTTAATCTTTATGTGGTTATGAATCTTGTTGGTGTTTTTTTTGTATGACTGAATGGTAAAACAAATTTCACTGTACCTCGGTACGCGTGACAATAAAAGACCATTGAACCATTGATTTTTCCTATTTTCAGACAGCCGGAACTAACCCTCTTTTTCTCTCACTGCCGGGACCCACTGGAATGTTGTTCTCCCCTTCAGTGGGACCTTGCCCAGAGTTGTCCCAGTGCTCGGGACAGGCAGCTCTCTGGGACGGTGTGACTGTGAGGGGTTTACATTGTGAAATTCACTGTGTGTGAGTTATTGAACAGAGTGAACACCCGCTCCTGTGGACACGTCTCACTGTGGGGTCTGTCACAGTCACAGTCGGATTCCACCGCTTGATGATCAATAATTGGATCGATCTCCTGAACCAGTGGTCGCGGATCTACCGGCGTGTGTTGATTACCGAACTGAACTCACTGTGGAATGAATCCATTAACGGAGCCATTCTGCTGCCAGCTTCTAAATTGTCCCTGCATTCCTTCTGGAACACTCCT
This sequence comes from Malacoraja senta, assembly GCA_038087875.1. Classification (NCBI taxonomy): domain Eukaryota; kingdom Metazoa; phylum Chordata; class Chondrichthyes; order Rajiformes; family Rajidae; genus Malacoraja; species Malacoraja senta. Next base: position 52,654 of record JAXLNO010001973.1, on the reverse strand, counting down.
CGTCCCCTTCAGATGCCGAGTTCTCAGAGCACTGGTTAAACGCAGCCGGTAACGGTTGTCTGCGAAACCGGCCCCATCAGAGACTGTGAGCAGGATTAACTATAGAGGACTTGCACGTAAGATCATTGAGTTAAAGGGCGTGACGCGTGGAGCAGCTCAATCCTCCTGGAGGACGTGGCAGCCTCCGGCATTCACAGTTAACACACGAAACGCATACATTCTTGCCTGCTAAAAACCGCCGAAAAGGTCAATTTTTGCGCTGTAAATAATTGTGGAGGGTGACTGAGCGCTCTGAACCAAATGCTCTAGTATCTTGGCTCTGAACACGAGCACCAAGGTGCAGTGACTAGTGGGGTACCGCAAGGCTCAGTGCTGGGATCCCTGCTATTTACAATATATATTAATGATTTGGACGAGGGAATTGAATGCAACATCTCCAAGCTTGCGGATGACACGAAGCTGGGGGGGGTGGGGTGTTAGCTGTGAGGACGGTGCTAGGAGTCTGCAATGTGACTTGGATAGGTTGGGTGCGTAGGCAAATGCATGGCAGATGCAGTATAATGTGGATAAATGTGAGGTTATCCACTTTGGTTGCAAGAACTGGAAAGTAGACTATTATCTGAATGGTGGCCGATTAGGAAAAGGGGAGATGCAACGAGATCTGGGTGTCATGGTACACCAATCATTGAAAGTAGGCAAGCAGGTGCAGCAGGCAGTGAAGAAAGCGAATCGTATGTTAGCATTTATAGGAAAACGATTTGAGTATAGGAGCAGGGATGTTCTACTGCAGTTGTACAGGGCCTTGGTGAGACTACACCTGGAGTATTGTGTACTGTTTTGGTCTCCTAATCTGAGGAAAGACATTCTTGCCATAGAGGGAGAAGGTTCACCAGACTGTTTCCTGGGATGGAAGGACTTTCATATGAAGAAAGACTGGATAGACTCGGCTTGAACTCGCTAGAATTTAGAAGATTGAGGGGGGATCTTATAGAAACTTACAACATTCTTAAGGTGTTGGACAGGCTAGATGCAGGAAAATTGTTCCCGATGTTGGGGAAGTCCAGAACAAAGGGTCACAGTTTAAGGATAAGGGGGAAGACTTTTAGGACCGAGATGTGAAACACATTTTTCACACAGAGAGTGGTGAATCTGTGGAATTCTCTGCCACAGAAGGTAGTTGAGGCCAGTTCATTGGCTATATTTAAGAGGGAGTTAGACGTGACCCTTGTGGCTAAAGGGATCAGGGGGTATGGAGAGAAGGCAGGTACAGGATACTGAGTTGGATGATCAGCCATGATCATATTGAATGGCGGTGCAGGCTCGAAGGGCCGAATGGCCGACTCCTACACCTATTTTCTATATTTCTATGTTTCTATGTAAGCGGCCGAAGGAGCGCATCCCTCGGGACAGCCCCCACTCGTCCCCCGGGATCAGCGCTGTCCGGCCACGGCCGCGCTCTGCCCCGTCTCCCCCTGTGTGGTCGCAGTGTCACGGGGGATGAGGGTCGGCAAGGCCAACACACGGGGCCGGGTGGAGCGGGGCAGCGGCTCCGTACAGCGGACACACGGTGACGAAACCCCGGCAACGTCACCGTCAGGTGCAGCAGAGTTGGGGACAGTCTGGTCCATCCGCCCATCGACAGTCACTGACCGCGCTGCATCGGCACCCCCCCCCACCCACCAACCACCCCCCCCCCCCCACACCCAGACCCCCCCCCACCAACGGCACTCCGACCCCCTACCGACACCCGACCGCCTCCACCGGCACCCCCAGCCCACGCCCCCGCCTCCCGCCCACCCGGCAACGTCCCCGTCAGATTCACTGGAATTGGGGACAGACTGGTCCTTCCGCCCACTCAGTCACTGACCGCGCAGAAACGTCATCGACACCTAAAAAATACCCCGATCCCCCTGACCCCCACTCGCGGCCGCGGGGACAGACGGCCCGGGGTCCGCGAGCGTCGAACCAATCAGTGTGGAGGCCGGATGGTGGGGCAGCCATAGTATGTGCTTACCTGATGTTCACCGCGTGTACTCCAGAATACGTAGCGTGGCAACAGTACGGGTCAGGGGTCGTGACCACGACTGTCGGGCAAACTCCATGTCGAAAGGACCATTCCGCCTATTGTAGCTCGTTCCCTCCCCGCCCTTTACCCCGCCCGTCGCCTTATCTCTTCTCCCCTGAGCAGGTCGTGCACAGTCGGAGCGGAGTCTGACATTATTAACTTGCAGCCGCGCACCGACTCCAACACTGCTGATCGTTAGCTGAAAGTTGAGCGGGTGTTCTGCCCCGCAAAACGTGTTCAATAATGTCCAGTGTCCGTTCCCTTCTCTTTCCGCAGTGAATTTAGTGGCCATTGTGATCCTGTCCCGGGGAAAGTGCGGCCTCTCTACCTGCACCACTCGCTACCTGGTGGCCATGGCAGCGGCCGATCTACTGGGCATTATCACCGAGGTCATTTTGTATCAGATCAAATATCATTACTTTTTTTGGAGTTTCCTGTCCATCACCCCTGTGTGCAATGTTAACGCTCTACAGCAGACATCTTCTGCAGACTGTTCTGTCTGGTTCACCGTCACTTTCACCTTTGATCGGTTTGTCGCCATTTGTTGCCAGAAGCTGAAAACAAAATATTGCAGCGGGAAAACTGCGGCTGCGGTTCTCGCAACAGTCGGCGTTCTGTTCTGTCTGAAAAACGTTCCCCGCTGCTTCATACGGGAACCCATATAAATCATCGACAATGTCCCGTGGGGCTGTGTCCCGATGGACAGTTATTACACTGACCCCGGGTGGGTGGCATATGACTGGTTCGACGCGGTTTCAACTCCGTTCATCCCTTTCGCTGTAATCCTGCTGCTCAACGCTCTGATAGTCCGGCACATTTTAGTGGCGTCGGGTCCGTAAGGGGATGAGGGGTGAGAGCAACGGGGAGAACTGCAGTGACCCGGAGAGGGAGATCAGGAGGAGATCTATGGTTTTACTATTCACCATCTCCGGCAGCTTCATCCTCCTGTGGCCGACATTTGTTGTATTCTTCGTCTATTATCAGATCACAGGAAATGCAAATGATTGGAATGAATCTGATTATATCGTTAGCAACGTCGGGTATTTGCTGAGGAATCTCAGCTGCTGCACGAACACATTTATTTACGCGGTGACACAGTCCACGTTCAGGGAGCAGGTGATGAGCGCGGTGAAATATCCGCTCACCTCAGTGTATCGGCTCATTGATAAATCCGGGCCCTCAGCGCCCCCCAGAGGCGGCCGCAGTCTCTCCGCTGCGGGCTCCGGCTCCTGACATTCACCGCCGGATCTTCCATGCGTCAGTCCCGGGCTGACAAGGACAGGATCGAAGCCGGGTGGGCAAGTTGGGCCGAAGGGCCTGTTTCCGCGCTGTGGGTCTGAGGCAAGAGATGAGTTTGACAAAATGGCCTCGTGCCCGTGTCTGTAACCCCATCCCCTCCGGCCCCGACACCGCTTCTCTTTCTAAACTAAATAGTTAAACTGAAAACTAAACATGTTCCCTCATTCTCCCCATCTCCGCCCCCCTTCTCCACTTTGTTATAATACATTACAATAATAAACTAAACTACGATCTAAAAGACGCTACCCCCTCCTTTTTATAATAAATGTACAATAAATTAAACTCATATTTGTAACACCCTCTCTCTCCCTCCCCTACCTTCCCCTCTCCCCCCCCCCCACTTCATAAGAATAGTTACAATAAAACATTAAACTAAACTCATATTTTGATACCACCTCCACCCTCTCTCTTTCCCCTCACGCAACCACTCTCCTCTCTCTCCCACCCTCTCTCCTCTCTCTCCCACCCTCTCTCCTCTCTCTCTCCCTTCTCTCTCGCCTTCTCTCTGTCCCCCCCTCTCACCCACTCTCTCCCTCTCGCCCTCTATCTCTCTTTCTGTCCCCTTTCTCCCCAATCTCTCTCCCTTCCCCAATCTCTCTTCCCCACACTTCCCCCTCTCTCTTCCCCTCCCCCCATCTCTCTCCACTCCTTTGACTGAATAAACTAATCTTACAATAAATGTACAATAATAAACCAAACGAATATTTGATACCATCTCCCCTCCTCCGCTTTATAATAAAGTTAAAATCATATTTGTTACCCCCTCTCTCTCCTTACCCTTCCTTCCCCCCTCTACCTCTCCACCCTCTTTCTCCTCCCTCTCTCTCTCCCTTCTTTCTCTCCCACCCCATTTCTGTCCCGCCTCTACTTTATAAGAATACATTTACAATAATATATAAACAAAACTAACATCTGACATCCGCTACCCCCCTCTCTATATCCCCATATAGCTCTAATCCCTCTCTCTCTTTCTCTTTCCTTCTGCTCACACTTTAGTTCCCCTCTATCTCCCCCTCTCTCCTCCATCTTACCCTCTCCATCCTTTTCTCCCCTGTTTCTCCCCTCCCTCTAACACCCCCCCCCCTCTCTCTTCACCTCTCTTTCTTTCCCCATTCTCTCTCTATATCCCTCCCCTCTCTCTGATCTTAAACGCCACCAGCAATACAGTGTAGATGTTGACCATGAAGGGGACTCTGGATATGGGAGAGGAATTGTGATTCTTCGTGGACACGGGGAGGAAACGGTGTATTGATTATGGATGATCAGCACAGGGCACTGATTATGGATGATTAGCCATGATCAAATTAAATGGCGGTGCTGGCTCGAAGGGCCAGATGGCCTACTCCTGCACCTATTGTCTATTGGTTATTGTCTATTGTCTATTGAAACGGCCACTTTCTCGCCCTCCGCTGGGAACAGGAGGCAAAAATCGGCCATCTTGAAACAGGCCCCAAACTCTCGCCCTCCTCTCCTTGATCAGCTTTTTCGCTTTTTACTTCAGAAATACCGCGTGGAAACAGGCCCTTCCGCCACCCGTGTCAACCGGCCATACCCCCCCTCTCTATTATACCCCTCTCGCTCTTTCAGAAAAAGAGCTAATAGTCAAATCTAATAGTCAAACCTAAAATGGAGTCTTTCTTCTACAAAAGCATGGACTAGTAGAACAAAGAATGGCTCGGTGCAAAGTCTGAATGACTTTGTAAATTATATGGAACACAATATGGAGGGCAGGTTGACTTTTCATTAAAGACATTAAGATGGCAGCCTGCAGTAACACCATTTGCTTCTTCAAGGCCATAAAGAAGCCGAGATTAAAAAAAATAGCTGATGCTCCAGAGATAAGTAATAACTTGTCATTGGTCGAGCTCCATTTGGACCCAAGTTTCCTATATTGTGAAAGGCTACAGAATCTTTCATTCATGCCATATTCAGACGGTAGGAGTGTTTTACTGATAAGAAGCATGTATAATTGTGCTAACTCGGCATTGTCCTGTGAGTGGAGCACGAGAAGCACTGAGCAACGTTTGTGCTCATTGTAATCTCGCCGCTTCCGGCTGACGATTGGATTAAAGATTGCCTTCAACGGTTGTTGATATCTGCTGTTTAACTAACGAATTTTCACATCAGAGATACCGTGTGGAAACAGGCCCTTCAGCCATCCGAGTCCGTGTCGACCAGCCATACACTCCCCCCCTCTCTATCTTACCCCTCTCGCTCTCTCCCCCTCTCTATCCCCCACCCCATATCTCTATCACCCTCTCTATCTCTGCCCTCTGTACGTCTAAATTAAACTCTCTCTCTGTACCCCTGTCTCTCTAACGCCTCTCCCTGTCTCTCCCCCCACACCCTCCCCGTTTTCTATCTCTCTCCCTCTCTCTCACCCCCCTCTCTCTCCCTCTATCTCTACCCCCTCTATCTCCCTCTCCCCTCTCTCTCTCCCCACCCTCTCTCTCCTCCTCTCTCTCTCCCCCTTCTTTAGTTTGGAGACACAGCGCGGAAACAGCTCCTTCGGCCCACCGGCTCCGCGCCGACCAGCGATCCCTGTACATGAACACTATCCTACACTCACCACGGACAAATTTTACATTTACCAAACCAATTAACCTAACCTCCGTACAGAAAGTCTCTCTCGCTCTCTCTCTCTCTCTCTCTCTTTCTCCCTCTCCCCCTCTCTCCCTCTCAATCCCTCTCCCCCTCTCTCTCTCTCCCCCTCTCTCCCTCTCCCCCTCTCCCTCCCCCTCTCTCTCTCCCTCTCCGTCTTCCCTGTCCAAACCAATGAACCTACAAACCTGTACGTCTTTGCAGTTTGGGAGGAAACCGAAGATCTCTGAGAGGTCGCAGTTCACGGGGAGAAGGTGCAAACTCTGTACAGATAGCCCCTCCCCTCCCTATCTCTCACTCCTCTCCCTCTCCCTCGCTCTCCCCCTTTCTCTCTTTTTTCTCTCGCTCCCTCTCTCTCTTCCCTGTGTCTATCCCCCCTCTCCCTCTCCCCCTCACTCTGATTTGAAACACCACCACCAATCCAGTGTAGATGCTGACCATCAAGGGGACTCTGGATACGGGGTGGAATGGTGATTTTTCGTGAACACGGGGGGGTTGGGGCGGGGGGAGAAACGGCCATTTTGTTGCCCTCCGCTGGGAACAGGAGGCAAAAGTCGACCATCTTGAAACAGGCCCCAAACTCTCACCCTCCTCTTCCTGCTTCACTTTTCCCTTTTTACTTCAGAGATACAGCGCAAAAACAGGCCCTTCGGCCCATCGAGTCGACCAACCGACCAGCAATCTACCGTTGACACACTTGTTTACTTTAGTGACACAGTGCGGAAACTAAACAAATATTTGATACTCTTTTAAACTAATATATGTTACCCCCCTCTCTCTCCCTCCTCTTCCGTCCCCCTCTGCCCTCTCTCTCCTCCCTCTCACTCTCCCGTCTTACACTCCCCCGTCTTTCTCTCCCCTCTCCAATTTATCAGAATGTATCTCCCCTACCCCCCTCTCTCCCTCTCCCCTCCACTTTATGAATACATTTACAACAATAAATTAAACTAAACTAATATCTCCCCTACCTCCCTCTCTCCCTCTCTCTTTGCACCTTTCTCATTGCCCCCTCTCTTCCCCCTCTCTCTGTCCCCCACTCTAGCCCCCCTCTCTCTCACTCCCCTTCTCTCATTCCCCCTCTCTCTCCCCCTCTCTCTCACTCACCTCTCCCGCTCTTCCCACTCCCTCTCTCTCTCACTCACCTCTCCCTCTCTCCCCACTCCCCCTCTATCTCCCCCTCTACTTTATAAGAATACATTTACAATAATCAATTAAACTAAACTAATATTTGACCTTCCTCTCTCTCCCATCTTCCCCATTCCTCTCCTCTCTCCCCCTCTCTTCCCCCCTTCCTCTCTCCTCTCTCTTCCCCCTTTTTCTCCCCTCTCTCTCCCCTCTTTCCAACTTCCTCTCCCTCCCCTCTCTTCACACAGACTCATTCGCACACACAGACCCATTCACATACACACACACACAGACTCATTCACATACACACACAGAGACTCATTCACACACACATACACACACACATACACATACTCATTCACACACACACACAGACTCATTCACACACACACTCATTCACACACACATACGCACACACACACTCATAGACTCATTCACACACACATACACATTCACTCACACACAGACTCATTCACACACACACATACAGACTCGTTCACACACAAACACACACAGACTCATTCACACACACAGATTCATTCACACACACACAGAGAGTCATTCACACACAGACTCATTCACACACATACACACACAGACGCATTCACACACACACACACACATATGGACTCATTCACACACACATACAGACTCATTCACGCACAGACTCATTCACACACACACACTCATTCACACACAGACTCATTCACACACAGACTCATTCACACACACACAGACTCATTCACACACACACATTCACACACACACAGACTCATTCACACACATACACAGACTCATTCGCACACACATTCACACACACACACACACAGACTCATTCACACACACAGACTCATTCATACACACACACACACACATTCACACACACACACACACTCATTCACACACACACACACACACAGACTCATTCACACTCACACACATTCCCACACACACTCACATACATACACACACACACATTCACACACACAGACTCATTCACACACAGACTCATTCACACACACATTCACACACACATTCACACACACACACACAGACTCATTCACACACACACACACACACATACACACACACACACACACTCACTGATTCACACACACACACACAATACGAAAATGCCAAGTAACTTCAGAACGTGTTGAATATGCAGTGTGTAAAACGAATCTTTAAAGCTTGCTGTGGAGGCTGCTGCTGAAACAAAATGCTGCTTTTAAATAACATCTAACAAACACACTCACCATACACAGAGCAGTAAAGTCATGAATTATTCAGCAGCGGCTGCACTTGCCGCCATCTTGACGTCACCATCCCGCTGCTTCCCACGAATCGGAAATGACGCACTCAGCGCCATCTTGCCGCTTACCGGAAGTGACGTCATCGACGCCATCTTGCAACCAAGCGAAAAACAGAATGTGCCAATTTTAAAATTAAACACAGTTCTGATCTAATAAAATGTTTATTCATGCTTTATCCATCTGAAAACTGTTGCAAACATTTTAAAAGCCAACAGAAACAAATTTGCAAACTCTTTACAACCAAAACATTTCCTGTAAACATTTTATATTTTACATTTTATTTTAAACATAAACATAAACATTTACATAAACATTTTACTTTTTACAAATACTTTACAACCAAAACATTTCCTGTAAACATTTTTTTGACAGCCAACAGAAACAAATTTGCAAACTCTTTACAACCAAAATATTTCCTGTAAACATTTTTTTAACAGCCAACAGAAACAAATTTGCAAACTCTTTACAAACCAAAACATTTCCTGAAAAAAACAGACACACACACTCACAACCAATACTAAAATGCCAAGTAACTTTAGAACGTGGTAAACATACAGTGTGTAAACCGAACGATCAAACGTTTAAAGCCTCCTGCAGAGACTGCTTCTGAAACAAAAACATGCTTTAAATAACGTCCAACAAACACACTTACCATAGACAGTGCAGTCAGCTCTCTTGTATTCTTCAGCAGCGCCTGCACTCTGTGTCTTCTGCAGTCAGCGCCATCTTGCCACGAACCGGAAATGACGCACTCAGCGCCATCTTGCCGCTAACCGGAAAGACGTCATCGACGCTATCTTGCAGCCAAGCGAAAATCACAGAATGAGCGCCAATTTAAAAATTAAACAGTTCTGATCTAATAAAATGTTTATTCATGCTTTATCCATCTGAAAACTATTGCAAACATTTTAAAAGCCAACACAAACAAATTTGCAAATACTTTACAACCAAAACATTTCCAGTAAACATTTTACATTTTACATTTTATTTTAAACATAAACATAAACATTTACATAAACATTTTACAAATACTTTACAAACAAAACATTTCCTGTAAACATATTTTTAACAGCCAACAGAAACAAATTTGCAAACTCTTTACAACCAAAACATTTCCTCTAAACATTTTTTTAACAGCCAACAGAAATAAATTTGCAAACTCTTTACAACCAAAACATTTCCTGTAAACATTTTTCAACAGCCAACAGAAACAAATTTGCAAATACTTTACAGCCAATACGTTTCCTGTAAACATTTTTTAACAGCCAAGAGAAACAAATTTGCAAATACTTTACAACCAATACATTCAGTGTTATTCACAGCTCAGAGAGCCGTGACCCTCTGCCTTCCTGGGTCTGGCAGAGACTGAGTGAGGCACGACACTTGCGGGTTTTATAATCCCTCCCCCTGCCGCCAGCGGGGGCAGCAGAGAGAATGGGGAATATTTTTAAAACGTTCATATTTCTCTCATTTTCCATCGATGGGAAATATCCTCTGGTCCAGGAAGGCGAAGCGGGGCTCTGAGCGAGGTGGCCAAACATGACGGCCGTAGGTGGCGGCGTTCTCTCGGAAATCGCACCACAGTGGGCCAAAAGCAATCAAGATCAGACTTTTAGTAATATAGATAATCTTGCTGTCGAGCTAGCTAGCTACCTAGTTATCTACCTAGTTAGCTATTTAGCTACCTAGTTATCTACCAGCCAGCTATCCAGCTATCTAGATATCTAGCTACCTACCTACCTAACATTCTA
>JAXLNO010001973.1:0-35000 GCA_038087875.1 Malacoraja senta | reverse complement strand
TTGTTTTATGTGGGGGGGGGGGCTTTTTTTCAGGTTCTTGCCTTCCCGGAGATGTGATCAATTTTCGGATCACATTTGGGCTCTGCGGCCTACCATCGCTGGAGCTGGAGGCCTCCTCGGACTGTCGTGAGCCCCACCGCGGGGCGCGGACTTAACATCGGAGCGGATCCCTTGCCTGGGATCGCTCCCACCACGGCCTGCGGACTTACCATCAAGGACTCGCAGTCTCGGGAGAGGCTGAGTCGGGAAGCTCCAACGCCGTAGAAGGTTTGTCCAGCCCCGACGCGAGGTTCGATCGCCCGGCGCGGGGGAGTTGATATTCCCCCCGATGCAGGAGCTGAACGCCACGACACGGAGGGCCCAAACGCCGCCGGCTGCGGGAGTCAAGACCGTCCCGTCAGCGGAGGCTCGAGGCCACCGACCAAGGAAGAACATAAGGGGAGGACTTGAACTTTATTTTCGCCTTCCATCGCAGTAGGAGTCACTGTGATGGATGTTTATGTTAAAATGTGTTTTTTGAGTCTGTTGCTTTTTTTAATTGTATGACTGACCTGGCCAGTGTATTTCACTACACCAATTGGTGTATGCGACAATAAATGAACTTAAGACCTTTTGAAAAACCTTCTCGGCTGATCGGACGATTCGCTGCAGCCTCCGGAATTCGTGCTTGGTGGCTGAGCCAAACCAGACCACGATCCATCCACCAGGCCTCACATCCATCAAATTCATCGGCCACCACATCAACCAGTACGGAGCGGTCCCGCTGCCGACCAAGTGTGCAAGTTTGCCAAACCCTCTGCAGTGAAGGGACTCCAAGAGTTAGGCGGCATGGTCAACTTCATCCACCGCTTTGTACCAGCAGCCGCCAGGATCATGCAACCGCTGTTCAAGGCCCTGGCTAACAAGCCGAGAGAGCTCGCTTGGGATGACGTGGCCACGACCCCGTTTGACAATGCCAGGGAGGCGCTGGCAAAGCCAACGGTGCTGGTACATCCTCGGGCCAACGCGCCAACAGCTCTCACGGTCAACGCATCTGGCCCAGCCGTGGGCAGAGTGCTGGAACAACTGATCAATGGTAGCTGGCAGCCCCTCGTCTTTTTACATCGTCGCGTGAGACCCCCCGAGGAGAAGTACAGCGCTTTCCACCGGGAGCTCCTCGCGCTCTACCTGGCCATCCGGCATTTCCGCTACTTCCTCGAGGGCAGGGATTTCACAGCCTTCACCGAACACAATCCACTCACGTCTGCCTTTGCCAAAGTGTCTGATCCCTGGTCATCCCGGCAGCAGCGTCACCTGACCTACATCTCCGAGTACGCGACTTGCGTCCAGCGCATCGCAGGTATGAGCAACCAGGTCGCAGATGCGTTGTCACTACCGCCATCAACGCCATCCACGCTCTGGCCCCAGGTGTCGACCACAAGAACGTGGCAGCCGCCCAGCAAGGGAATGAAGAGATGCTCGCCTACCCCACCGCCATCTCAGGCCTGCTGTTGTGTGATTCGGGCCCGCTGACAAACACTCCTCTGCGACGTGTCTACGCGACAGCCAAGGCCCATCATCCCCGCTGTCTGGCGCCGCCGGTTCCATGGTTCGCGGCCGAGCTCACCCTTCCATCTGGACAGCAACGGCACTGATGGCAGTCGGCAACTGGGCCAGGGCGTGGATGCATCCCCTGTCAAACCTCCAAGATTCAGCGACACATCAAGACGCCGCTGCAGAACTTTGCCCTGATACACCGACGTTTCGAATACATCCACGTCGACATGGTTGGACTGCTGCCCCCATCCATCGTGGACAGATTCACGAGATGGCCGGAAGCCGTCCCGCTATCGGACACCGCCACTGCGACCTGTACACACGCCCTCACCACCCACTGGATCGCCCGCTTTGGCGTGCCAGCAGACAGACATCTCCTCCGACAGAGGTGCGCAGTTCACATCCGAGCTGCGACCAGCAATGGCCCGGCTGCTTGGCACTAAGCTGCACCACACAACTTTAGACAATAGACAATAGACAATAGGTGCAGGAGTAGGCCATTCGGCCCTTCGAGCCAGCACCGCCATTCACTGTGATCATGGCTGATCATCCCCAATCAGTACCCCGTTCCTGCCTTCTCCCCATATCATAGATACATAGAAAATAGGTGCAGGAGTAGGCCATTCGGCCCTTCGAGCCTGCACCGCCATTCAATATGATCATGGCTGATCAAACAACTCAGTATCCCGTACCTGCCTTCTCTCCATACCCCCTGATCCCTCTAGCCACAAGGGCCACATCTAACTCCCTCTTAAATATAGCCAATGAACTGGCCTCAACTACCCTCTGTGGCAGAGAGTTCCACAGATTCACCACTCTCTGTGTGAAAAAGTTTTTCCTCATCTCCGTCTTAAAGGATTTCCCCCTTATCCTTAAGCTGTGACCCCTTGTCCTGGACTTCCCCCACATCGGGAACAATCTTCCTGCATCTAGCCTGTCCAACCCCATAAGAATTTTGTACGTTTCTATAAGATCCCCTCTCAATCTCCTAAATTCTAGCGAGTATAAGCCAAGTCTATCCAGTCTTTCTTCATATGAAAGTCCCAGGAATCAGTCTGGTGAACCTTCTCTGCACTCCCCCCATGGCTATAATGTCCTATGACTCCGCTCTCTTTAAGAGTGCAGGTGGCACAACCCCACCATAGAGGGTGTCCACCTTCACGACCAAACCCGCCCTCAACTAAACCAGCTGCAACGCCGAACACAGGAGACAAGTACACAAGATCAGGCCGCTCACTCGACAGCCTGACCGCCCCCAATACTCCGGTTCTGGGGAAGGGGGGGGGGTCATGGGCGGGCCGAGTCACTTTGGTCTCGAACCGTCGAGTGCTCGCATGGACCTGGCGTGATCTGAGCCGATCAATCAAATCCGACCTGCGTGGTCAGCTGGCGTGGTGCAGCGGACGACGGGGCTAGACTTCACTTCACAGTCAACACGTTAACATACCTTGGCCCTTTTGTACTAATTGTTGAGCTGCATAGTTTAAATATTAAACTGAGTGTTTAAATCAGGGGATCGGCAACCTGCGGCCCCCGAGCCAGGTGCGGCCCGTAACCCGAAATCATCCGGGCCCCAGGCGGATTTTTCTCCCCGTAATTAACCGGACAGCCGAACGCCCCGAGCAGCGGCCAGGCGCCCCGAGCAGCGGCCAGGCATCCCGAGCACTAGTACCCCGAGCAGCAGTATCCCGAGCAGCGGCCAGGCGCCCCGAGCAGCGGCCAGGCAGCCCGAGCACTAGTACCCCGAGCAGCAGTATCCCGAGCAGTGGCCGGGCGCAACGAGCAGCAGCGACTAGAGCAGCAGCGCCCCCGAGCAGCGGCCGAGCTCTGGCTGCACCGCATCCTGCGCAAAGCCGCCGGCACGGCCGCGCACCTTCTGTGAACACATTTAAGAAAGAACTGCGGGTGCTGGAAAAATCGAAGGTAGACAAAAAATGCTGGAGAAACTCAGCGTGTGAGACAAGCAAGGATTGTATGAGGCTGCCTCACCCGCTGAGTTTCTCCAGCATTTTTGTCTACTCTAAAGATGGCGGATGTGCAGGAGTGGGCGCCGGTTGTGCGGGCTGCCTGCCTGCAGTCCGTCCTCTAACCCTTTTTTGTTTATTATTTTGTCTATTTTTATTTGGAAGTCTATTCTTTCTCTGTGGGGGGGTGGGGAAACTGTTTCAACTCCAGTCCTACCTGGTCGGAGATGCGGTTTTCCTCCGAATCGCATCTTCGCTCTCCCCATGCGGCCTTCCATCGGGCTGGAGCGGCGTTTCCTGCCGGGGACCACAGCTTCGGCGGCGCAGCGCTGGGACACCAACACGGAGCGGGCGATGCCTTGCCGGGTCGCCGCTCCGGAGTGCTGTGACCGCCGATCACCAGCATCAAGCAGCCGCGGTCTGCGGTTTGCGGTCTGCGGTCTGAGGTCTGAGGGCTTCCCGCCGCGGGCGGGCGGCGCTGGGTCGAAAACACCGCGGAGTCAGAGTCGAAGCTCCAACCGGCACGGCCTGAAGTCCACGGGCGTCACAGTCTCCGGGGAGGGAGCGGCCCCTCCAGACACTTCCAAGCCGCTGAGGAATTTCCACCCGATGCCGGTGTTCCAGCTTCCCGGCGGGTGGGCCTATAATCATCGGGCTGCCGTTGCGGCGACTGGCTGCGGAGCCTTCAAACTGGCCCCGATCTCGGGTGGACTGGGAGGAGGACTGGACACTTTGGTGCCTTTCCCTCACGGTGGAGAGTGTCGACTCTGCTGTGGGGGGGGGATGTTCATGTTGAATCTCTAAATAATGTGTCGTGTCTTTTTTATTCTACCTTTTTATTTTTATTTATATGGTTAATTGTCTGTGAAGCGCTTTGGTTTCAGTAATCTGATTGAAAGGCGCTATATAAATAAACTTACTTTCCTTTACTTTACCTTCCGTGAACACGTGAATTTGATGCCTGCGGTCCGGGGCCGGATGGTAGCGGGATCCACGTGGACACGTGATAGATGTGGCCACCAGCCGCTCACAAACATGCGTCCTGGCCCCGATGCAGAACAAGGTTGGCGACCCCGGTTTAAATATTCAACTGAGTGTTTAAATATTAAACGGAGTATTTATACAACACGCGAACCTCTTCATTGTATTTAGCAAACTGGTCCTTTGTCTCGTGTCCATTTCCATCCCTGGTCACATTAGTCTTCAGTTACCTCTTGTTTACGAGGAACTTCGCTCCAACCTTCTTTGTAGTTAATAAATGTGCATCACCGATGTCTGTGCTCGAGGCTACTCTAGATTCAGATATATCTGAGATAGTACATTATTTCACATTTCAATCACTCCAAAATGTGAACTCAAATTCTCATCTGATCCTAACGTAATAATCCACATACCCGCTGTTTAATGCTCTGAAGGTCTATCCTGTGAGGGCCTTGCAAATTCCCACATATTGTGTCAAAGATTCACTTTTTGTTCTTACCAACTGCACAGAGTAGACTTACTTACTGCCTATTATGCCTCCTGGCATGTAGGGCATCCACTCCTGTCGATTCCTTCAGTTGCTGTGTCCGTAACATATTTGTTTTATGAGACACGGTTGTTGGCCCTGTGCTCAACCTCCAACCTGGAGGACCAGTGGATCGCTCTCCGTCTCGCCTCTACCCTTCGACCTGTCCAGCATGGGAGACGCTAACAGGAGACGCATCTCCCGCTGGCATAGCTCTTGGGGTCACTGAGACACACAAGCTCCCCGACCACGACAAGGTTGCAATCCAACGGGGAGGCACAGAGTAGAGGATCGTATCAATTGTTGGTCGTTTCACAGCCACTTGATGCAAGAGATAAACCTCGACGTCTGACTCCACACCGCTTCAAATGTATCGTATTTAACAGAGAAAGAGAGCCAAGGCATAATACTCTGTGACCAAGTGCGAGTAAAAGTGGGTGCTGGATATATTGTACGAACTTTGATAAGATCATTCACTTATGACATTACATATTTTTCCTCCATGGATGGATGTCATCTGAGGCTTCTGATTATATTATATTTTACTCCTGTATTGCGTGGTTGACCCCCATTCAACGCCTTGTCTTGTATATCAATACTGTTTGTGTTACATAGATACATAGAAAATGGGTGCAGGAGTAGGCCATTCGGCCCTTCGAGCCTGCACCGCCGTTCAATATGATCATGGCTGATCATCCAACTCAGTATCCCGTACCTGCCTTCCCTCCATACCCCCTGATCCCTTTAGCCACAAGGGCCACATCTAACTCCCTCTTAAATATAGCCAATGAACTGGCCTCAACTACCCTCTGTGGCAGAGAGTTCCAGAGATTCACCACTCTTTGCGTGAAAAAGTTTTTTCTCATCTCGGTCTTAAAGGATTTCCCCCTTATCCTTAAGCTGTGACCCCTTGTCCTGGACTTCCCCAACATCGAGAACAGTCTTCCTGCATCTAGCCTGTCCAACCCCATAAGAATTTTGTACGTTTCTATAAGATCCCCTCTCAATCTCCTAAATTCTAGCGCGTATAAGCCAAGTCTATCCAGTCTTTCTTCATATGAAAGTCCTGACATGCCAGGAATCAGTCTGGTGAACCTTCTCTGCACTCCCTCTAAGGCTATAATGTCCTTCCTCAGATTTGGAGACCAAAACTGTACGCAATACTCCAGGTGTGGTCTCACCAAGACCCTGTACAACTGCAGTAGAACCTCCCTGCTCCTATACTCAAACCTTTTGCTATGAAAGCTAACATACCATTCGCTTTCTTCACTGCCTGCTGCATGTTACATGGACAATTTTAGTAGTCATCATAGTATGGCTAACCCTCTCTGATCATAGTAGTTACTTATGTCAGATCATTAGGTCAGGTGAGGTTAGGCTAAGTCTATTATTGTCACATGTTCCGAGGTACAGTGAAAAAAGTGGCTTTGCACGCTGTCCATTCAGTTCAGATATGCCATACACAGATACAATCAGTTAAAGTCCTGACGATGCAGCGAGGAGGATACTACAGAATGCAGAGTATAGTTCATTATATAGAATATCATGCTGAATATTGTTGGTTATTTCCACCAGACCGTGAAATATCCGTGTTTTGTGAGAATAAATTAGTTCGGTATTCCGATTGCGCATGCTCCGGTCATAGGTCAGCAGGGATAAATATCAACGCTGCTGCTGAACGGTGCTGAGCTGCCTTGTGTAAACAGGGCTTTACTTCCTCCGTATTTTCGATCTTTCATTATTCTAGGTTAGGAAATAGTTTTAAAACTATTAATTCGTTTTATTTATTTCTATGTTATTATTCTAGGTAAGGAACTAGTTTTCAAGCCATGAATTAGTTGCACATATTTTGCCTTTGTATAAAGCTGCGATATTGTTGTCGTTTTTTTTTGGTTTATGCCTCCGTGAGTGAGCGAGATCGCGTAGAAAAATGACACATATATTTTTTCTTGATGGTGGGGGGAATGAAAGTAAATGTATGATTTCTATAACTTTCAATAGACTTCTGAATGACTTCTGCATGTACATGTGTAAGTGAAATTGTGTAGCACTAGTTTCCTGACTAATCATGTCTCTTCTGATTCCCATAGCATTGGATAATTTTAACCAATGTTTGAGATTTTAATTTTCTGTTATCATATTATGATTGTAGAAATTATCTCAATATACTTGCACCATATTATTTTGCTTTGTAACCGGTACCTGTATGTAATGCACACGCTTACAGGACCCTATTTGAATTAACATATCATTGACTTTGTTATTTATTTTGTTTTAGAAGTTACTGGGCAAAGCCATGCGGATTTGTGCAATTTGGGGCTGTGCGAACAGCACGTATCAAGTAAAGAAGTGGATGCAGAATGTGTGTGAGACCTACAACTGTAAATTTGCAACGGGAAACTGTTTCTGCCCACCTCCCTTCAAACTATTCACATTTCCGACAGAGAAGAGGGATGGAGCAGCCCGGTTGCGTTGGCCAAACTGGTCAACCGATAGGACGAGAAACGTAAGAAGAGTTCAAGTTCAAGAGTTCAAGAGAGTTTTATTGTCATGTGTCCCTGATAGGGCAATGAAAATCTTGCTTTGCTTTAGCACACCAGAACATAGTAGGCACGAATACAGAACAGATCAGTGTGTCCATATACCATTGCATAAATATATACACACATGAATAATTAAACTGATCAAGTGCAAATAAACTGATAATGGGCTATAAATGTTCAGAGTTTTGTTTGAGTTGAGTTCAATAGCCTGATGGCTGTGGGGAAGTAGCTGTTCCTGAACCTGGTCGTTGCAGTCTTCAGGCTCCTCTACCTTCTACCTGAAGGCAGTGGGGAGATGAGTGTGTGGCCAGGATGGTGTGGGTCCTTGATGATGCTGCCAGCCTTTTTGAAGCAGCGACTGTGATAGATCCCCTCGATGGAAGGGAGGTCAGAGCCGATGATGGACTGGGCAGTGTTTACCACTTTTTGTAGTCTTTTCCGCTCCAGGGCGCTCAAGTTTCCGAACCAAGCCACGATGCAACCGGTCAGCATGCTCTCTACTGTGCACCTGTAGAAGTTAGAGAGAGTCCTCCTTGACATACCGACTTTCCGTAATCTTCTCAGGAAGTAGAGGCGCTGATGTGCTTTCTTTATGATTGCATCAATGTTCTCGGACCAGGAAAGAACTTCAGAGATATGCACGCCCAGGAATTTGAAGCTCTTGACCCTTTCCACCATTGACCCGTTGATATAAACGGGACTGTGGGTCTCCATGTTCCCCCTTCCAAATTCCCAAATCAGTTGCTTGGTTTTGCTGGTGTTGAGAGCCAGGTTATTGTGCTGGCACCATCCCCATCATCCCCCGTCAGTGATACGTCCCACAACAGTGGTATCGTCAGCGAACTTGATGATGGAGTTCGCACTATGACCGGCTACGCAGTCACGAGTATAGAGTGAGTACAGCAGGGGGCTGAGCACGCAGCCTTGATGTGCTCCTGTGCTGATTGTTATTGAGGCTGACACATTTCCACCAATACGAACTGACTGTGGTCTGTGAATGAGGAGGTCGAGGATCCAATTGCAGAGGGATGCGCAGAGACCCAGTTCTTCGAGTTTGGTAACCAGTTTGGAGGGGATGATTGTATTAAATGCCGAGCTGTAATCAATGAATAACAGCCTGACATATGAGTTTTTGTTGTCCAAGTGGTCCAGAGCGGAGTGGAGAGCCAGCGAGATCGCATCCACAGTTGATCTGTTGTGGCGGTAAGCGAACTGCAGAGGGTCCAGGTTTTTGTCGAGGTAGGAGCTGATTTGCGTAATGATCAACCTCTCAAAGCACTTCACCACCTCAGACGTTAGTCCCACTGGTCGATAGTCATTGAGGCACGTCACCTTGCTCTTCTTGGGCACCGGTATTATTGATGCCCTTTTAAAGCAGGTGGGAACCTCAGACCTCAGAAGTGAGAGGTTGAAAATGTCCGTAAAAACTCCAGCCAGTTGTTCCCCACGGTTTTTTTTAACACGACCGGGTATACCATCAGGTCCAGGCGCTTTTCGAGGGTTCACCCCTCTGAAGGATTTTCTGACGTCGGCCTCTGTGACTGAGACTGAAATACCATCACAGCGAATGGGGGCTTGGGAAGGCACATCGGTGTTCTCCCTATCAAAGCGTGCGTAAAACGCATTGAGCTCGTCAGGGAGCGATGTTTCGCCGACATTCGAGCTCCCTCCTGATCTCGCCTTGTAGGAGGTGATTGCATTCAGGCCCTGCCACAGCCGCCGAACATCTGTCTCGTCCTCCAGTTTGGACCAGAAGCCCCTTTTGGCCTTTTTGATGGCCTTACCAAGGTCGTATCTGGACTTCTTGTAGACCACTGTATCATCAGACATGAATGCCCGGTGTCTGGACTTCAGGAGAGTGCGGATCTTATAGTTCATCCAAGGTTTCTGATTGGGAAACACTCTGAAGGTTTTTGTAGGGATGCAGTCCTCCACACACTTCTTTATGAAGTCTGTAACGACTGTGGCGTATTCGTTCAGGTCCGTTGCCGACTCCCTGAACATTGCCCAGTCTACAGACTCCAAACAGTCCCGTAGTTGTTCCTCTGCCCCCACCCCGACCAGCTGTGTGCAGTCCTCACCTCGGGGGGTGCGCTCTTCAATTGCTGCCTGTTGCAGGAAGCAGCAGCACCGCAGTATGGTCGGATTTACCGAAGTGAGAGCGAGGGATAGAGCGATAGGCATCCTTGATTGTGGTGTAGCAGTGATCGAGGGTGTTTGATCCTCTGGTGCAGCAGGAGACATGTTGGTGGAAGTTAGGGAGCGATTTCTTCAGGTTGGCTTTATTGAAGTCCACAGCTATGGTGGTGAACGCCTCGGGGTAAGACGTCTGGTGCTTGTTGACCACGACGTGCAGCTCCTCCAGTACCAGAATTGTCTGCCGCACCCGTAACGTAACGGCCACGTGTGCTCTCAACACTGTGTGGAAGGCGACCCGACAGCGCTCAATCCAGACCTGGTCCTGAATCTTGGTTATTTGTTTTCGGACTCCCCAATGTCCCCTCATCCACTGCCTCGCAGAGATGGAAACCCCTCAAATAAAAGAAGAAAGTCGGTGACAGCAACACAAACAAATGTTGACGCACATGTTGATGATGGACCAGACAACAAGTGTTTTTGAGCTATTGATGTAGATCATGCGTATGTGTACAAATGCAGCTGTCAAGAGAACTGTTTTTGCACGGGATGCATCCAAAGGACTTAAACAAACTGACAAAGTGGAAATGTTGGAAGGCCAGGTCGAAGAATTGAAACTAAAACTGAAGAATGTTTCGGTAAAAAAAGCTTGTTTGTACCAATATCAAGACCGATCAAAATGTGAAAAGTTTGACAGTGCTTTCTTCAAAGGAAGACTTGAGGGCCTGTCCCACTTACGCGACCTTTACAGGCGACATGTTGAAAATTCAGCGGCGACCAGAAAGACGCTACAACTCTTTGGAGACCTCTCACGACCATAGGTGACCTCTCACGACCATGCAGGCGACCCCAGACGAAATGTCGCAGGTGACCTCTCACGACCATAGGAGACCTCTCACGGCCATAGGAGACCTCTCACGACCTCTCACGGCCTATTACGGGTGCCGGCAGTCGCCTGTAAAGGTCGCGTAAGTGGGACAGGTCTTTTAGACAGCCTATGCGAGCATGTGAAGCATAAAGCAAAGAAAATGCGATATTGGGAAGGGAAGAAAAAAGTAATCAGTACTAAAGTACAAAGAAAATTTAAACAAAGTCCAAAGAAGTTTGGACCAAGACCAAAACTCAGCTAAAAGATGAAATTATACTCGTGTTGATGAAGCTGCGCCTTGGGCTGTTAATGTTGTTTCTCGCGAGTTTGTTTGAACACCGTGGGGGTACATGTTCTAAAATATATATATACCTTTTTCAATTTGTATTTTTATTGGAAGCAATTGTACAAAAAATGACTTAACAGTTCTACAACTCTAGCACAGCTTCAATTTTAACATTTTACAAACATAATATTAAATTGAAACAAAAAAAGAGAGAAGAAAGGAAAGAGAAAGATGAAAAGAAGGAGAAAGAAGAGGAGATATGTCCGTCGACCGACCCATGCGCCCGCTCACCCAGCCTTACAATCAGTTTTCAGTTTGTGTTCAACCATTGTATTGTTCAAGAAATTCAATAACAGGAGACCATATTTAAGAATAGATCTGGTTTGTCAGTCAAGACAAACCTATTTTTTTCTAGATGTAGTGTCTCTGTCATTTCTGTAATCCACATCTTCACTGAGGGGACTGTTGTCTTTTTCCAAAATGTATGTATAAGTTTTTTTGCTGATATTAGACCATAATCAAGAAAGCGTCTTTGAAATACCGTTAATTTAACACATGCCTCTGATATTCCCAGTATTATCAGTTTTGGGTCTGGTTCTAGTGGAATTTTCAGTGTTTTAGAGGTAACGTTAAAGACTTTCGTCCAAAAAAAATCTATTTTTGTACAGAGTACAAATGTATGGGTTAAGGTGGCTTCATGAGAATGACATTTGTCACAAAGTGGGGAAACACTGGGGAAAATCGTGCTCAATTTGGTCTTTGAGTGATATAGCCTGTACAGTACTTTAAATTGTATCAGGCAGTGTCTGCCATTTATAGAGCAATGATGTATGTATTGTCGGCTTTCGTCCCATATATCTTTGGATATATTTAATACTCGGATTAAATTCCTAGCCATCCAACTGAAACCTCTAATTTTCTGGCCAGATCGTGATTTGATATTGGCCAGACGGCCAAAACAGATAGTAAAGAAATGCCCATCACTAAGATGAATTCTCGACTGCACAGAGATATTTATAGAACGACCACGGCATCTACAGTTGCAGGCTTTGACATGGTCCGACGACAAAAAACACAACACTGTAAAAAATATTGGTCGGAATTGCCCCATACGGCATGATCACATTCTTATCAAAGGTTTGGGGTGGGCGAACATATGATACACTATCGAGGGGATCTATCGCAGTCGCTGCCGCAAAAAGGCTGCCAGCATCAAGGACCCAAACCATCCTGGCCACACACACATCTGTCTGCTGCCATCGGGTAGAAGGTACAGGAGCCTGAAATCTGCAACATCCAGGTTCAGGAACAGCTACTTCCCCACAGCCATCAGGCTATTAAACACAACTTCAAACAAACTATGAACTATAACAACCTATTGCACGTTATCTGTTTACTGATGTGTGTATATAGATATATATATATATATATATATATATATATATATATATATATATATATATATATATATATTTGGTATAGGGACACACTGATCAGATCTGTATTTATGGCTACAGTATCCTGTTGTGCTGGAGCAAATGCAAGAATTTCATTGTCCTATCTGGGACACATGACAATAGATAGATAGATAGATAGATAGATAGATAGATAGATAGATAGATAGATAGATAGATGGATGGATGGATGGATGGATGGATGGATGGATGGATGGATGGATGGATGGATGGATGGATGGATGGATGGATGGATGGATGGATGGATGGATGGATGGATAGATAGATAGATCCTTTAATAATCCTTTACAGGAAATTACAGTGCCACAACAGCTTCAAGACAGACATAACACCACACATTTCCTCAGATAGCTTCCATACTTAATAAGATAAATACAATGAATGAATACTAAAAAATGCAAAATTATTTTTGTGCATTATAAAACCTTATAGTTGCTGGTATACAAGACTTCCTATATCTCTCAGTTTTGCACATTGGTGCAATCAGCCTCTGACTGAAGATGCTGCTCTTGATCACCTTCAGGGCGTGGAGTGGGTGAGTGGGGTTGGTCATTATTGAACCCAGTTTGTTCAGAGTTCTGGCCTCTGCCACCTGCTGGACCGTTAGTTGCTCAGCCCCGACCACTGAGCCGGCCTTCCTGATCAGCTTGTCCAGTCTGTTTTTGTCCGCTATGCGGGCGCCTTCTCCCCAACAGGCACAGCAAAAAACAGAGCACTGGCCTCCACTGAATGGTAGACACTGCACAGTAGGGGTTGGCAGATGTTAAATGACCTTAGCCTCCTTAAAAAATACAGACGACTTTGTCCCTTCCTGTACACCGCCTCCATATGACTCTTCCAGTCCAGCTCACTGTCAAGCTGCACACCAAGGTACCGGTGGTTGGCGACCACCTCCACCTCAGTGCCCCTGATGGTGATTGGTGTTGGTTGAGTCCTCCTCCTCCCCCTCCTGAAATCCACAACTAGCTCCTTCGTTTTTGTGGTGTTGAGATGGAGGTTATTGTGTGCACTCCACTCCACAAAGTTGTTTATTGTATCTCTATACTCCTCCTCATTGCCCCCTTTGATGAGGCCGACAACAGCTGTGTCATCTGAAAATTTCTGCAAAAAGCAGCTGTTGGTGTTGTATTGGAAATCCGCTGTGTAGATGGTGAACAGGAATGGAGCCAGCACAGTTCCTTGTGGAACCCCTGTGCTGCTCAGGATGGTGCTTGAGACATTGTTCTGTAGGCGCACGCACTGTGGTCTGAGGGAAAGGTAATCCAAACACCACAGTACCAGTAATGGATCCACCTGCATCTTCTCCATCTTCTCCCCCAGCAGTCGGGGCTGAATTGTGTTAAAAGCGCCTGAGAAGTCAAAACATGTAATCCTTACAGATGCATCAGGGATGTCCAGATGTGTGTACACCCTCTGCAGCATGTAAATGAGGGCATCATCAACACTGATGTTGGGCTGATATGCAAACTGTAGAGGATCCATTTGATTTGACACACTAGTCCTGATGTAGGAGAGGACAAGTCTCTCAAATGTCTTCATAATATGTGAAGTGAGCGCTACTGGTCTGTAGTCATTGTGGTGAGTGGGATGGGTCTTCTTTGGTACAGGTACCAGGCAAGATGTTTTCCACAGTCTGGGAACCTTCTGTAGACGCAAGCTCAGGTTGAACAGGTGTGTTAGAATACCACACAGCTCTGAAGAGCAAGTCTTCAGTAGCCTTGGGCTGGTATCATCGGGCCCCACTGCTTTCCCTGGCTTCTTGACTCTTGACTCTTGACACACATTGTTAGGAAGAGTGGATTTTTGACCTGAGTTGATCCTGGGGATTGCATTATGGTGGATAAAGGATTTCCCATTCAAGAAGACTTGATGCTTCGCCAAGCCTATTTAGAGATTTCCCCTCCCGGCAGTGGTAATCAGCAAATGACCAGAGAAAAAGTTCTCAAAACCAAGAATGTTGAAAGGGCCACTGGTCGTCCAAAGTGGTTTAGCATCTCGAAAAACACTTTATCCATCACTCTAGTTCTGCATATTGATGATATCTTCACCTTATGCGCAACATTATGTAACTTACTGTCACCATTGGTGTGTAAATGAGACGTTGTTGCACTTGCAGATCATTTTGATCAGGAGTTCAAGTTTATGTTCAACAATATTTGATGCGAACTGAAATACAGAACTCAATAAGTAACTGTACAAAGTTTCATACAACTGTTAATTTCTTTCGTTCAGTTTAATAATTGTTCAAACATTGTTTAAGTGTACATAACCCTCTAAGTTAGTTACAAGTATGTGTTTATTAATAACAGAAACATAGAAACATAGATAATAGGGCAGGAGGAGGCCATTCGGCCCTTTGAGCCAGCACTGCCATTCATTGTGATCATGGCTGATCGTCCCCAATCAATAACCCGTGCCTGCCTTCTCCCCATATCCCTTGATTCCACTAGCCCCTAGAGCTCTATCTAACTCTCTTTTAAATCCATCGATTTGGCCTCCACTGCCCTCTGTGGCAGGGAATTCCACAAATTCACAACTCTCTGGGTGAAAACGTTTTTTCTCACCTCAGTCTTAAATGGCCTCCCCTTTATTCTAAGACTGTGGTCCCTGGTTCTGGACTCGCCCAACATTTGGAACATTTTTCCTGCATCTAGCTTGTCCAGTCCTTTTATAATTGTATATGTTTCTATAAGATCACCCCTCATCCTTCTAAACTCCAGTGAATACAAGCCTAGTCTTTCCAATCTTTCCTCATATGACAGTCCCGCCATCCCAGGGATCAATCTCGTGAACCTAGCCATTTGCAATTGTGATCGTGTGTGGTACGCGTGAGTCTTCTTGAGCTTCATCTGCCCATTATCGCATTCACACAAACATTTCAAATTAATTGCTGTTGGCCCTTGGCCATATGGACTTATGGGACATTATATTTCTAAGGGCCCATTGCCACAGCAGCTGCATGTGATGATACCATCCAGGCTTGAGCTCATGAAGGGCTTGTCTCTACAGACAAACAGCCCACATTCTACAACTCTAACGTCTTTATGTCCCAGTTCAGTTAATGCTTACACAAACACGGCTCTCTCTTCATCTTCGTGGTCCAAGAGGAGTTGAGTATAGGAGCAAAGAGGTCCTTCTGCAGTTGTACAGGGCCCTAGTGAGACCACACCTGGAGTATTGTGTGCAGTTTTGGTCCCCTAATTTGAGGAAGGACATTCTTGCTATTGAGGGAATGCAGCATAGGTTTACAAGGTTAATTCCCGGGATGGCGGGACAGTCATATGCTGAGAGAATGGAGCGGCTGGGCTTGTACACTCTGGAGTTTAGAAGGATGAGAGGATATCTCATTGAAACATATAAGATTATTAAGTGTTTGGACACGCTAGAGGCAGGAAACATGTTCCCGATGTTGGGGGTGTCCAGAACCAGGGGCCACAGTTTAAGAATAAGGAGTAAGCCATTTAGAACAGAGACGAGAAAACACTTTTTCTCACAGAGAGTTGTGAGTCTGTGGAATTCTCTGCCGCAGGTTCTCAGGTGGTGGCCGGTTCTCTGGATGCTTTCAAGAGAGAGTTAGATAGGGCTCTTAAAGATAGCGGAGTCACGGGGTATGGGGAGAAGGCAGGAACGGGGTACTGATTGGGGATGATCAGTCATGATCACATTGAATGGCGGTGCTGGCTCGAAGGGCCGAATGGCCTACTCCTGCACCTATTGTCTATTGTCTATTATCCCATCCATGCACAAGTGCAGGTAAGTGTTCACACGGCTTATCGTAGCCCATGACACGCTTTAGAAGCCCACTTGTGTCGAGGTCAGTTTGACCACTCATTAGGAAAGTCCTCATCCTCGTCGTGACCCCGTGAATATTTGATCCTTTACCTTGTTCGTGCCACATTGTTTTTTTTTGTTTTGGCCAATAGTACTTTCTTGAATCAATGTTGCTTCTTCGTGAGTGTATGGAGTCAGCTTCTGCAGGAACTCAGCAACAGAGGTGCACTCTCCAGACAGTTTTGGTAGCGATAGCGGAATATGTGTAGACGTCTCCATTTCCATGGCGCACACGACACTGAAGTCCTCCTGAACAGCACACTGGTGTGGATGGTTGGATTTCAAGTACATAGAAACACTTGCCCTCGCCACTGATTTGATTTGATTTGATTTTATTCAATTTATTGTCATTGCACTTTTCAGTGCAACGAAATGGTTTAGCCTGCAGACATAACATAGAATAAATAACAAAAACACACACTCAACACAGTTTAACAACCACCACAGTGAGTCCACCAGGCACCTCCTCACTGTGATGGAAGGCAAAAAAGTCCCAAAGGCCATGTCTCTTCCCTCCTTGCTCTCCCTCTGCGCTGAGGCGATCCAGGCCTCCGATGTTGTGACCCCGCCGGGTGATGGTAAGTAAGTCCCGCGGCTGAATCCGAACGGGCCGGTTCAAACTCCGCGGCCCAGATGCACTTAGATCTTTGATCATTCCATCAATGTGTGGGGTGCAGATCTCGCTGTTGGCTGCAACAACTGTCTCAATGGAGGGTCGATCGTTTTCTGAGAGTCTGTGTGTAAAATAGAGCAAAACAATTGTGACAATCATTTTTCAAAATTCAGCAATATACATACATTAAAACAGAAAATACTTGTATTGATAATAATAATAATAGGCAGGAAACATGTTCCCGATGTTGGGGGAGTCCAGAACCAGGGGCCACACACAGTTTAAGAATAAGGAGTAAGCCATTTAGAACGGAGACGAGGAAACACTTTTTCTCACAGAGAGTGGTGAGTCTGTGGAATTCTCTGCCTCAGAGGGCGGTGGAGGCCGGTTCTCTGGATGCTTTCAAAAGAGAGCTAGATAGGGCTCTTAAACATAGCGGAGTCAGGGGATATGGGGAGAAGGCAGGAACGGGGTACTGATTGGGGATGATCAGCTCCTACTCCTGCACATATTGTCTATTGTCTATTGTCTATAATAATAATACATATATTTGTATAGCACATTTAAAAACAACTCACGTTGACCAAAGTGCTTCACATCAGTGCAGGTACTAATTTGATACATAAAACGGTACACAGATCTAACAATACATACATAAACTGTTTACAGCGCCCCCTCTGAGGGGCTCAAAAACGCTAGGGAGTAGAAATAGGTTTTGAGTCGCGACTTAAAAGAGTTGATGGAGGGGGCAGTTCTGATGAGAAGAGGGATGCTGTTCCACAGTCTAGGTGCTGCAACCGCAAAAGCGCGGTCGCCCCTGAGCTTCAACCTGGACCGCGGGATGGTCAGTAGCCCCAAGTCAGCTGACCTGAGGGACCTGGAGGTAGAATGGTGGGTTAGAAGATGTTTGATAAAGGTGGGGGGGGGGCAAGCCCGTTAAGGGATTTGTATACGAATAAGAGGAGCTTGAAGTTGATTCTGTACCGTACTGGGAGCCAGTGGAGAGAGGCCAGGGTCGGGGTGATGTGGTCCCTTTTACGGGTACCCGTCAGAACTACATGCATGTACCTCCATCTCTGCAGCCAGGCTTCCGCCAGTCCGTGTCACCAATGCGTTTTCCTTCCAGCATTTCATTCACGATCGCTTCACCCCGGAGAAGGTTCCACGCACATGGTCGCCAGGTACACGCTTTAGATGTCCATCCACTTTCAAACGCATCCTCAAGTTAAAGTAGAAGAGTGGCCACGTGATCACATGTAGAACCAAGTCTTAAACATATTGGAAAGATTTAAAATGAAATGCTTGGATGTGACCCACACAAACCCAAACATGGCAATAACAAATAATATTATGACCCTATCATTTTACCAGAGAGTGGTGAAAAGCAGCAGAGAGAATCACCGGCTGCCCACTGCCCTCTCTGAAGGATATTGCCACCTCACGCTACCTCAGCAGAGCCACTTACATCATCACAGACTCCACACACCCCGGTCACCACCTTATGTCTGTATTGTTAGGTCTGTGTACCGTTGTATGTATCAAATTAGTACCTGCACTGATGTGAAGCACTTTGGTCAACGTGAGTTGTTTATAAATGTGCTATACAATTAAATGTATTATTATTATAGACAATAGACAATATGTGCAGGACTAGGAGAGCCAGCGCCGCCATTCAATGTGATCATGGCTGATCATCCCCAATCAGTACCCCGTTCCTGTCTTCTCCCCATATCCCCTGACTCCGCTATTTTTAAGAGCCCTCTCTCTTGAAAGTATCCAGAGAACCGGCCTCCACCGCCCTCTGAGGCAGAGAATTCCACAGACTCACCACTCTCTGTGAGAAAAAGTGTTTCCTCGTCTCCGTTCTAAATGGCTTACTCCTTATTCTTAAACTGTGGCCCCTGGTTCTGGACTCCCCCAACATCGGGAACATGTTTCCTATCTATTATTATTATTATTATTATTATCATTACAAGTATTTTCTGTTTTAATGTATGTATATTGCTGAATTTTGAAAAATGATTGTCACAATGTTATTGCTTTATTTTACACACAGACTCTCGGAAAACGAACGACCCTCCATTGAGACAGTTGTGGCAGCCAACAGCGAGATCTGCACCCCACACATTGATGGAATTATCCGCGGGATAGTCAGTAGCCCCAAGTCAGCCGAACTGAGGGACCTGGAGGTAGAATGGTGGGTTAGAAGATGTTTGATAAAGGGGGGGGGGGTGCAAGCCCGTTAAGGGATTTGTATACGAATAAGAGGAGCTTGAAGTTGATTCTGTACCGTACTGGGAGCCAGTGGAGAGAGGCCAGGATCGGGGTGATGTGGTCCCTTTTACGGGTACCCGTCAGAACTACATGCATGTACCTCCATCTCTGCAGCGAGGCTTCCGCCAGTCCGTGTCACCAATGCGTTTTCCTTCCAGCATTTCATTCAGGATCGCTTCACCCCGGAAAAGGTTCCACGCACATGGTCGCGAGGTACACGCTTAAGATGCCCATCCACTTTCAAACGCATCCTCAAGTTAAAGTAGAATAGTGGCCACATGATCACATGTAGAACCAAGTCTGAAACATATTGGAAAGATTTAAAATGAAATGCTTGGATGCGACGCACACAAACCCAAACATGGCAATAACAAATAATATTATGACCCTATCATTTTACCAGAGAGTGTTAAAAAGCAGCAGAGAGAATCACCGGCTGCCCACTGCCCTCTCCGGAGGATATTGCCACCTCACGCTACCCCAGCAGAGCCACTAACATCATCACAGACTCCACACACCCCGGTCGCCACCGTTTTTGAACTGTTGCCCTCTGGCAGGCGTTACAGGTCAGAAACACGCACCTCCAGACTCAGAGACACTTTCTTCCCCAAAGCAATCTTCACACTCAATATGAAAAAACACGGAGTATTATTCATGCTGCACTCTTCCATGCTGCTGCCCACCTTGAACTTTACTATCACCATGTGCAGCACTGATTACTTACTTATCTTGATACCTAGTTTTTAATATTGTTTTTAAATTGTGTCCTGTGTTTTTATGTTTGCATCTTATGCACCAATGGAGTGGCAACAACAATTTCGTTGTATGCAGTGCTTACGACGACAAATAAAGGCATTTCATTTCATTTCATTTCATTTCACCAGTGAATGAAGAAGTAAATGTTTCCATTTACCCGGCATGACAGCTGCAGTAAGCAGAGTGAATAATCCCCCGTGATGTATTGATGCACACCCGTGGCTTATTGGGGGGGTTTGGAGTACTCTTTCAGAGGGCGTACAGTCGGCTTTCAAAAAGCACATTGCAGAATCGTCAGAGAAGACTTCTTTCAGCCACCTAGCATCAAAATAGCTACAGGCCTTGTCTTCTTTGTAGTCGCTGAGCAATGAAGTCGATGGTAGACAAAAGTGCTGGAGAAATTCAGCGGGTGCAGCAGCATCTGTGGAGCGAAGGAAATAGGTAACGTTTCGGGCCGAAACCCTTCTTCAGTATTAAAGAAGGAACTGCAGATGCTGGAAATATTGGTTCCGTTCAGTTCAGTTTTATTTGTCATATGTAGGTTAACACAGGGTCAACGGTACAATGAAATGTGTTTGGCAAGACAACGGGTCACCTCAGCAATGATATTACAAGGATAAAAATAACATTTTAAAAAGATAAGATAAAAGTGAAGGTAGACAAAAATGCTGGAGAAACTCAGTGGGTGCAGCAGCATCTATGGAGCGAAGGAAATAGGCAACGTTTCGGGCCGAAACCCTTCTTCAGACTGATAGGGGGTGGGGGTTAAGATAAAAGTGACATTGGTAGGTAAAAGACAATAATAAATAGCATAATCAGCATAAATGATAGACAATCGACAATAGGTGCAGGAGTAGGCCATTTGGTCCTTCAAGCCAGCACCGCTATTCAATGTAATCGTGGCTGATCATCCCCAATCAGTACCCCGTTCCTGCCTTCGCCCCATATCAACCTGACTCCGCTATTTTTAAGAGCCCTATCTAGCTCTCTCTTGAATGATGTGCTTATGAGTTCAGAAGCCTGATGGCATGATGATAAAAACTGTCCTTTAATCTGGTGGTGCGTGCAGCCGAGCTCCTGTATCGTCCGCCTGACGGCAACAAGAACAGTCTACGTGCTGGGTGGCTGTGGTCCTTGATGATGCTGTGTGCCTTCCGCAGGCACCGCCTGTGGAAAATGTCCTGAATGGCCGGGAGACAGTTGCCAGTGATGTGTCTGTGCCGCCGTCACCATTCTCTGTAGTGATTTGCGGCTGTGGGCAGAACAGTTCCCGTACCAGACTGTGATGCGGCCCGTCAGCAGACTCACGATGGTGCATCTGTAGAGGTTTGTGAGGATAAAAACATAGAAACATAGCAAATAGGTGCAGGAGTAGGCCATTCGGCCCTTCGAGCCTGCACCGCCATTCAATATGATCATGGCTGATCATCCAACTCAGTATCCTGTACCTGCCTTCTCTCCAAACCCCCTGATCCCTTTAGCCACAAGGGCCACATCTAACTCCCTCTTAAATATAGCCGATGAACTGGCCTCAACAACATTCTGTGGCAGAGAATTCCACAGATTCACCACTCTCTGTGTGAAAAATATTTTCCTCATCTCGGTCCTAAAAGATTTCCCCCTTATCCTTAAACTGTGACCCCGTGTTCTGGACTTCCCCAACATCGGGAACAATCTTCCTGCATCTAGCCTGTCCAACCCCCTGAAGAATTTTGTAAGTTTCTATAAGATCCCCCCTCACTCTTCAAAATTCTAGCGAGTACAAGCCGAGTCTATCCAGTCTTTCTTCATATGAAAGTCTTGCCATCCCAGGAATCAGTCTGGTGAACCTTCTCTGTACTCCCTCTTTGGCAAGAATGTCTTTCCTCATATTAGGAGACCAAAGGATGCTGCTGTTCATGCCAGACTTTCTCAGTCTTCTCAGTCTTCAGATGGCTGGTTAGCTTCATCATAACTGGCAAGATGATTTGAAAGCTCAACAATGGACGTGGGAGGCCAGAAGTTTGTTTATTTTGATTCTCCAAGCCGCCCATCTTTCAGTTCCCTCATGGTTTCCTGGAAGAATTATTTCTCCACGTTTAAGGAGTTCCTTGCACTGATTCAAATTGCTCCTTTTTTCTTCACCTGCATTTGGCAGCACAGGCTTCCTCATTGCTGAACAGCTACAGCAAGAGCTGCAAGGTCAGCTTTCCTTCCCGGTTTTTTTAACCCCCACTCCGCTAAAAAAAATCTTCAAAGCATGGACTTTCCATGTCATAAAATCTTCCAGCTTCATATCTTGGAAATTTGAGTCAACCATGACAAATAGAAGCTTCAAAAAAGACAAAAAATCGGACCAAAAGTATACTCACTGTATCTAAGGTGGACAAAAATGCTGGAGAAACTCAGCGGGTCAGGCAGCATCTATGGAGCGAAGGAATAGGTGACGTTTCGGGTCGAGACCTTTCTTCAGACTGATGTGGGGGTGGCAGTGACGTGCGGTGAGGTCAATGGCTGGGGAGGCAGTGGCTAGTATCAGTGGCCCGGCCCTCCCTGTATTGATCACCGCGTCTCCCCAAGGAGAGAGAGGGTGGAGCCGTGGCTGCGAGGGAGGGATGAAGAGAAGGGAGAGAGAGAGAAGGGAGGGAGAGAGAGAAGGGATGGAGAGAGAGAGAGAGAAGGGAGGGAGAGAGTGAGAGAAGGGAGGGGGAGAGAGAGAGAGAAGGGAGAGAGAGAGAAGGGAGAGAGAAAAAGGAGAGAGAGAGAATGGGGAGAGAGAGGAGAGAGAGAAAATGAGCGAGAGAATGGGGGGAGAGAGAGGAGATAGAACGGCGAGAGAGAATGGGGAGAGAGGAGAGAGAATGGGGAGAGAGAGAGAGGAGAGAGAATGGGGAGAGAGAGAGAGTGGGGAGAGAGAGAAAATGGGGAGAGAGAGAAAAAGAAGAGAGAGAATGGGGAGAGAGAGAGAGGAGAGAAAATAGAGAGAGAGAATGGGGGGAGAGACAGACGAGAGAGAGATAGAAGGGAGAGAAAGGAGAGAGAATGGGGAGAGAGAAGGGTAAGAGGAACGATGGCACGTTATAACCCGCAGCCGTCCCATTCTGACCGCTGCCGAACCCCCCCGCCCTTCTTCACGGCGGCCCAGTGATGTCTCGGCTCTGACAATTCGAGGGTTCTAACCAGTAACAACACTAAGAGCAGCCCCGGGTCGCCGCGCTCCCCGACTCGAATCTGAGCTTGGAAAATCAGGTGGTGGGCCTGATGTGTCCCGCGGGCCATATTTTGGACACTCCTGCCTTACATAAACTAAACAAAAATGTACAGTACAAAAATTGATGACTTTATTATTGTGATAAGTATAGATCTATTTTTTTTTTAATCTAATAACTTTCCAATGTACCTACAAAATCTACCTTCCCAAGTGTTCCGCTCCATGATCTTTGGTCTGCGCCGTCACTGCTGAAGCTAGCTAACGTGGAGGAAGAGCGAGGTAGCGTCAATTACGTGGGCTGAGCCGACGTAATTGATGCTCGCTCTTCCTCCACTGGGCTCAAGACACGCCCCCTTATGAGGCAGACATGATCGCTGCCTCCCCTGGAGCTTTTTCAATGCAGTTTTATGTGAAACCAGCGAGCACAAATTTAATATATTTATATGTGAAATACGTTACCTGGACTATGGAAGAGAATGGGGGGAGAGAGAGGAGATAGAACGGCGAGAGAGAATGGGGAGAGCGGAGAGAGAGAATGGGGAGAGCGAGAGAGGAGAGAGAATGGGGAGAGAGAGAGAGTGGGGAGAGAGAGAGAATGGGGAGAGAAATGTAATGTAATGAAGGGGTTTACACACATTACATTGGTGACATGTATAGAGATAGTAACAGGCACACGCTTACTGCCATGCAGTTTATAAGGGGTTGCGCGATCAGAGGGGAGACTCAGCTCGCCGCTGCCTCACCTCTCATGCCTCATGTATTTGCAGCGGATCTGCGAACATTTTGCGATTTTTACTATAAAAAATGATTCGATTCATATAGAGGACATGGACATGCCTCTTGGGCCATAAGCTGACAAGCAGCCCCTCTTGGAGGGAGTTTGATTGTAAAATTAAAATGAGAGTATTTAGGACCCCTCCCGTGCTGGCAAGATACAGTAACACCTCAAATTTATGCTGGAGGCAATGTGGGAAGATCGGTGATCACACACATATTTTTGGGGGATTGTCCCAAATTGTACCAATACTGGAGAGACATCCAGGTAGAGATTAAATTAATTCTGGGAGTGGATCTATCTTTGGAACCGGCTTGTTTCATATAAGGAGATACCCCAGCAGCGACAGATATTCAAAATCAGAAATATTTGCTTGGGGTGATGGTGTTGACTGCTAAAAAGATGATAACAGTGCTATGGAGAAAGGAAATGCCACCAAATGTTCAACAGTGGAGGGAAAGATTGAAAAATGTATACTTGATGGAAAGTATAACTGCTAAACTCCAGTTGAGGACTGATGCCTTTAATATGATATGGAAACCTGTACTATTACAAATGCCAGGATTGATCAAGGATATGAATGGATGAGCTTGCTCTGGTGCCTGTGAATAAGATGCTTCTATGATAGAATGTTAAGAGGATCTGATGCGATGCTAATAGAGGTTAGGTGATTTGTATTTTGTCATTTTGCGATTGTCACTTGTGTGTCTCTTTGTTTTGTCTGTATGTGTATTTTGTTACGTCAATAAATGTTGAGTTCAACAAAAAAAAGATTCATATAGAAATGACATTTATAACACAGATCAGTGGAAAAATCTTTAGATTTATTTTATTTTATTATTAATTTTGTTTACTTTTCTTAACAGCTATTTTCATTGGGAGTATGACAGGTGAGGCTCTGCCTCCCCTGCCTCCCCTGACCGCACGTCCCTGGTGGGGGGGGGGCGGGAAGAAGAAAGGAAGAGGCTGAGACAGTAGGCTGTGGGAGAGCTGGGAAGGGGAGGGGAAGGAGGGAGAAAGCAGGGTCTACGTGAAATTGGAGAAGTCAATGTTCATACCACTGGGGTGTAAACTGCCCAAGCGAAATATGAGGTGCTGCTCCTCCAATTTGCGGTGGGACTCACTCTGGCCATGGAGGAGGCCCAGGACAGAAAGGTCGGATTCGGAATGGGAGGGGGAGTTGAAGTGCTGGGCCACCGGGAGATCAGGTTGGTTAATGCGAACTGAGCGGAGGTGTTGTGCGAAGCGATCGCCAAGCCTGCGCTTGGTCTCACCGATGTAGAACAGTTGGCACCCAGAACAGCGGATGCAATAGATGAGGTCGGAGGAGGTGCAGGTGAACCTCTGCCTCACCTGGAAAGATTACTTGGGTACTTGGATGGAGTCGAGGGGGGGGGGGGGGAGTAAAGCGCCAAGTGCAGCATTTCCTGCGGTTGCGAGGGAAAGTACTAGGGGAGGGGGTGGTTTGGGTGGGAAGGAACAAATTGACCAGGGAGTTACGGAGGGTGCGGTCTCTGCGGAAAGCCGAAAGCCGAAATGGGAAGATGTGGCCAGTGGTGGGATCCCTTTGGTGGTAGCAAAAATGTCAGAGGATTATCTGTTGTGCGTGAGGGCTGGTAAGGTGGAAGGTGAGGACAAGGGGGACTCTGCCCTTGTTACGAGTGGGGGGATGGGGAGTAGCAGAGTTACGGGATATAGAAGAGACCCTGGTGAGAGCCTCATCTATAGTAGAAGAGGGGAACCCCCGTTCCCTGAAGAATGAGGACATATCCGATGCCCTGGTTTGGAACACCTCATCCTGGGTGCAGGTGCGGCGTAGACGGAGTAATTGGGAGTAGGGGATGGAATCCTTACAGGAAGCAGGGTGGGAAGAAGTGTAGCCCAGATAGCCATGGGAGTCAATGGGTTTGTAGTAGATGTTGGTCAGTAGTCTGTTACCTGCGATGGAGAGGTCTCGAAACAGTAGGGAAATGTTGGAAATGGTCCAGGTGAATTTGAGTGCCGGATGGAAGTTAGTGCTGAAATGGATGAAGTCAGTGAGTTCTGCGTGGGTGCAGGAGGTAGCACCAATGCAGTCGTCAATGCAGCGGAGGTAGAGTTCGGGGATAGGGCCACGGTACGCCTTGAACAAGGATTGTTCGACGTACCCTACAAAGAGGCAGGCATAGCTTGGGCCCATGCGCGTATCCATAGCTACGCCTTGGATTTGGAGGAAATAGGACGAGTTAAAGGAAGTTGTTGAGGATAAGGACCAGCTCCACTAGGCGGAGGAGAGTATCTGTAGACGGGAATTGGTTGGTTCTCCGGTCGAGGAAGAAACGGAGGGCTTTAAGATCCTCCTGGTGGGGGATGGAGGTGTAGAGTGACTGAGCATTGTTGGTGAAGATGTGGGAATGGGGGGCTAGAAAACAGAATTCATAGAGGAGACGAAGAGCATGTGAGGTGTCTTGGACATAGGTACGGAGGGATTTAACCAGGGGGATAGGATGGAGTCGAGGTATGTGGAAATAAGTTCGGTGGGAAAAGAACAAGCAGAAACAATGCGTCACTGTATCTATGGCGTTCAGATCTATTTACTGTTATAGCTTATGACGTTTGACATATCCCATGATTCCTTGTGTTTTTTGGAAAACCGAACTCGCTTATTGCAGGATATGTGGAGGCTTTGGGGAAGGTGCAGAGATGGTTTACCAGAATGGTTTAAAAACAAGGAACTGCAGATGCTAGTTTACAAAAAAAAGGCACAAAATGCTGGATTAACTCAGCGGGACAGGCAGCATCTCTGGAGAGAAGGAATGGGTGACTTTTCGGGTCGAGACTAAAGAAGGGTCTCAACCAGAAACGTTACCCATTCCTTCCAGCATTTTTTGTCTACCTAAATAGCGCCTATCTCTCCACGTGGCGGTATGCCAGCAGGCTGGAGGAACGGGCAAAGGCCTTGCCACAGAATGGGCAGATGAAGGGGCGCTGGCCAGTGTGGACCCGCCGGTGCTCCAGCACGTGGTCAAGGCGGGTGAAGCCCTTACCACAGAACGGTCAGGGGAAGGGATGCTCACCGCTGCGGGTATGCCGGTGCTGCCACAGGCTGAACTTGCGGGTGAAACCCTTGCCACACTCAGCGCACACAAAGGGTCTCACAAAGGTGTCTCGCTGATGCTCCCGCAGCCCCCGTGCTCTCTTGAAATGCTTGCTGCAATGGGAGCAGCTGCTCGCTGGCGTGGGCCCGCCGGTGCTGCCGCAACCCCCGCGAGCTGTCAAACACCTCATCGCAGTACGGGCAGTCGTAGGGCTGGCCACTGGTGTGCAATCGCTGGCGAGACAGGGCGTGGGAGGCCATGGCAAAGCGCTCTCCACACACCGGGCTGGGGACGGGACGGTCGCCAGCGTGCAGCCGCTGGTGGGAGAGCAGCCTGGTGAAGCGGGTGAAGCCCTTGCCACACTGGGCGCAGGTGTAGGGGTGCTCGCCGGTGTGGATGTGCTGGTGCTCCAGCAGCCTGCTGGAGCGGGTGAATCCCTTGCCGCAGTCGCTGCAGGTGTAGGGCCGCTCCCCGGTGTGCTGGCGCCTGTGCACCTTCAGTTCCGGCGACGACTTGAAGCCTTTGCCGCAGTCGGAGCAGGTGAAGGGCCGCTCACCGCTGTGCACTCGCCGGTGCCGTCGTAGCGTCGGCAACTGGGCAAAGCTCTTGCCGCAGGTGGAGCAGCCATAGGGCTTCTCGCCCGTGTGAACCCGCCGGTGGATCTTCAGGGACTGTGGCGTCTTGAAGCTCTCGCCGCAGCCGGAGCAGTCGAAGGGGCGTTCCCCTGTGTGCACCCGCCGGTGGATCGTCAGCTGGCTCGGGCACCGCCAGGCCTTGCCACACACGTCGCACTCATAACGCTTCTCCTTGTTGTGCCCCGTCATGTGGTCCTCCATCGAAGATCAGCCCCTCGAAGCTCAGCCCACACACCGAGCAGATGGGGAGGGGGGGCTCACCGACACCCTGGCTGGCCTCAAGGGCCGCTCACGTCCCCGTCTCTCCGTCAACAGCAACGGCTCCTAAACCCTGCAGGAGGGGAACACAGAGGGTCAACAAGCTGGCAAACAGGACATTACTAACGTGTGAACATTACTAGTGCTTGAAGGAGGGGTGAGGGGGAGGGCGCCGCTCCGACCTGTGGACGCCGAGGGAACTGCGTCGAGCCGCCCGCCCGCCCGGTGTCGAGAGGACCATAGGCACTGCACCGCGGCCTTCAACCGACAGTGGGCGCTACACCGTGGCCTCACGCCGCCAGGTGGGGGCTGCAGTCGGAGGACCAGGGGGGCTGCAGTCGGAGGACGAGGAGCTGCACCGCAGCCTCCCATCGCCAGGAGGGTGCTTGCACTTCAATATAGCGGGGTTGCACGTAAGGTGATCGGGTCAAAGGGCGTGACGCACGGTGCAGCTCAATCCATGCGGAGGACATGGCAGCTTCCGGCACACACTGTTAACACACAAAACGCGTACTTTCTAACCTGTTAAAAAACCGCCGAAATAGTCAATTTTTGTGCTGTCAATAATTGTGGAAATCGGGGTAACCATGAGAGACATTTATCCTACTTCAGAATTCCAAAGGTGAGGAGAAATAATGGTCGAGCAGGGCTCTCACTTAACTTTTTTTCTCTGTTGCCAGCCGGGCAACCTTGGCAGCATTTTAAGTTGCCGAAAGACAGTTTAGGTGGTCATTTAAGACGGCTTGCATGACGTGTACGATAATGTGCTCGGACGAAGTGCGTAGTTACCAGTCGGAATTATGCTCAATGAAGCATTCACATATTATTTCTGCTTCAAATAAAGTCACAAGCTAAACATATTCACCAATCAAGACATGATAAATACCACAATGACATGCAGCAAAATTACGATACAGTATCTCAACTCTTTTTACACATTGCAATTAATGCAATTTCTATTAGTTCTTTCCACTTCCAAACAAAAATGTGGTTGGATTATTCAGCGTATGATCAACCTGTGTCAATATATCCTGGACTATGGTCACATATATGCTTAACCATACACACTACAGATTGATGCAAGCATGTTTTCTGTGAAGGACCGAAAATTACCATGACATGGCCATAGCATGGGTCGTTATTGCTATTGGCACAGAAACACTCTGGCTTCCCACATAATTTATCCATGACAAAATATACAGGTTGCAAGGAAATTTCTAAAGGCATTTTATGATAATAGCTGTTAAAACAGACTATACCCATCTGACAGGTTAAACATTACACTAACTGACAAGAGATGGCCAAAGGACATAACTGCAGCAAAATGTTCTTTTGGTAATATGTTTAAAGGTGTCAAAACGCCACATTATCGGACATTCAGATTAGATGAATGTGTTGTGAACAGCAATGAAGATACCCAGTTTGTACGCACCAGATTAAAAAAAAATTATTGATAAACGCTGTTTCCATCATCCCCACTTCAGAATTAACGTTAAAATTTCAACTGAAATATCTCCTGGCCAAATTTGTGATGTATATGACCGACTGTAGAAGTAAAACCTGGATAAATCTAACGTATAGTTGTGAATGTTGCTCATTAAATAACTACAGTACTGATACTCTATATTGAGAGCATTGATTTGCTGTTTAAATGAATTCTGTAATATCGTGTCAACGGTAGCAGTGACAATCGAACACTTAATCCACTTAATCCATCTTTATGGACTGAAACAAATAATAACATTGGGATTTAAAACACATTTGATTGCATTCCGTTATCAAACATAGTCAATGTTCGCTCTGAAGACCATGAAGCACAATAGGATCAGGGAGGGGGGGGGGTGTGAATCAGTGCGGGGTGGATAGATGGCGGGGGGGTGGGAGGTGGGGTTGAGAAGCAATCGGTGCAGAATGGATGGATTGAGGCAGGTGAATTAGTACGTGTTGGTTGGAGGATGTAAAATTGTGAGGGGAGAGCACGGGGGATGTCAGTGGTGTTGAATGGGGGGATCAGTATGGGATGGATGGGGGGGATCAGTACAGGATGAATGGGGGGATCAGTACAGGATGAATGGGGTGGACAAAAATGCTGGAGAAACTCAGCGGGTGAGGCAGCATCTACGGAGCGAAGGAAATAGGCAATGTTTCGGGTCGAGACCCTTCTTCAGACTGTTCCCACCATTCTTCTTGAATGGGGGGTTCAGTACAGGATGGATGGGGGGTATCAGCGCAGGATGAATGGGGGGTTCGGTACAGAATGAATGGGGGGGGGTCAGTACAGTGTGGATCGAAGGGTCTGTGCAGGATGAATGGGAGATCACTACAGGATGAATGAGGGGATCAGTACAGGATGAATGGGTTGAACCCA
The DNA here is from genome assembly GCA_038087875.1 of Malacoraja senta. Lineage (NCBI taxonomy): Eukaryota > Metazoa > Chordata > Chondrichthyes > Rajiformes > Rajidae > Malacoraja > Malacoraja senta. Next base: position 4,908 of record JAXLNO010001973.1, on the reverse strand, counting down.
TTTTGGAGGGAGGACCAGGAAACCAAGATCCAAGTCACGGGTCGTAACCTCGGACCTCCCTCCCCACAGGGGGTGGCTGCAGACAGAGATACAAAGGCGATGCGCCGCGACCTCCCGCCGCCAGGGGGCGCTGCATTCGGAGGACCGGATGGGAGCCCCCAGTCCAGACGCACGCCCGCACGTCTCGGGGTGGGGGGGGAGGGGAGGGGGGAGGGGAGATGATGCGGCGGCGGCGGCTGTTCCCACCTGAGCTCCCGGTGCTGAGCGGAGGCCCCGACCCGTCGTCACACCGTCGGCCCGCCTGACGTCACAAAGCTCCAGGTCCCGCCCCCCCCCCACTGAGGGGCAGCGCCTGCGGCCAATGGGAGCCGGTCTGGACTCCTCAGACGTCACACAGGACCGTGTCCCGCCCCCCTCCCTCCCCCCCTACCGACGTCACCGGCGACCAGGTCCCGCCCCCCCACTGAGGGGCAGCGCCAGCGGCCAATGGGAGCCGGTCTGGACCACGACTCAGACGTCACACAGGACCGTGTCCCGCCCCCCTCCCACCCCCCCCCTACTGACGTCAACGGCGACCAGGTCCCGCCCTCCCCCCCACTGACGGGCACCGAGAGCGACCAATGAGAGCGGGTACCGACCCCCCTCACCCCCGACGTCACAAAGCACCAGGTCCCGCCCCCCTCCTGGCGTCACCAGGTCCCGCCCCGCCTTCTGGGGACCGCGTCCTATAGGTCGATCCGTTCGCCCCGCCCCGCGGATAGACAGCGGCCTCCGCCAATGGCAGCCGCCCATCGCCCCGGCCCCCTCGGCTCCTGCACCACGTGGGGGGGGGGAACCACAGCAGCTGCAGAGGCTGCAAAGCCAATGTCATGCATGCATGCAACCCCTTAAATAAAGCTCACACAATTTTACAAGGGAGGGTAGAGTAACGGGTTGGAAACAATCTAATTTTAAAGAGCAGACCAATGAGACAGCCAGGTCTCGGGTGGGAGGGGAAATATTTGTTCTTATGTTCTTTACCTTGCTGGTGAGAGAGAGCTAGATAGGGCTCTTAAAAATAGCGGAGTCAGGGGATATGGGGAGAAGGCAGGAACGGGGGTACTGATTGGGGATGATCAGCCATGATCACATTAAATGGCGGTGCTGGCTCGAAGGCCCGAATGGCCTCCTCCTGCACCTATTGTCTATTGTCTATATACATCAGAAGGTGCAACTCCAGAGCCAACAAGATCATGGGAGATCCACAAAAATGCTATAGAAACTCAGCGGGTGCAGCAGCATCTATGGAGCGAAGGAAATAGGCAACGTTTCGGGCCGAAACCCTTCTTCAGACTGATAGGGGGTGGGGAGAAGAGAGGAAAAAAGGAAAAAGGCGGAGGAGGAGCCCGAGGGCTGGGGGAGGGGAGGAGACAACCAGAGGGCTGATGAAGGGGAGGGGACAGCAAGGGCTAGCAGAATTGGGAGAATTCAATGTTCAAGCCCCCAGGATGTAGACTGCCCAAGCGGAATATGAGGTGCATTTCCTCCAATTTACTGTGTTGCTCGCTGTGGCCATGGAGGAGACCCAGGACAGAGAGGTCAGATACGGAATGGGAGGGGGAGTTGAAGTGCGGAGCACCGGGAGGTCAAGTTGGTTATTGCGGACCGACCGGAGGTGTTCGGCGAAACGATCGCCAAGCCTCCGCTTGGTCTCACCGATGTAGATCAGCTGGCATCTAGAGCAGCGGATGCAATAGATGAGGTTGGAGGAGATGCAGGTGAACCTCTGTCGCACCTGGAACGACTGCTTGGGTCCTTGAATGGAGTCGAGGGGGGAGGTGAAGGGACAAGTGTTGCATCTCTTGCGGTTGCAAGGGAAAGTACCAGGGGAGGGGGTGGTATGGGAGGGAAGGGAAGAATTGACAAGGGAGTTACGGAGGGAGCGGTCTTTGCGGAAGGCAGACATGGGGGGAGATGGGAAGAGGTGGCGAGTGGTGGGGTCACGTTGGAGGTGGCGAAACTGACGGAGGATCACTTGTATGTGACGGCTGGTGGGGTGAAAGGTGAGGACTAGGGGGACTCTGCCCTTGTTGTGAGTGGGGGGATGGGGAGAGAGAGCAGTGTTGCGGGGTATGGCAGAGACCCTGGTGCGAGCCTCATCTATGGTGGAGGAGGGGAACCCCTGTTCCCTGAAGAATGAGGACATTTCAGATGCCCTGGTGTGGAACGCCTCATCCTGGGAGCAGATGCGACGTAGACGGAGGAATTGGGAGTGGGGGATGGAGTCCTTACGGGAACCAGGGTGGGAAGAGGTGTAGTCCAGATAGCCATGGGAGTCGGTGGGTTTGTAGTGGATGTCGGTAAGGAGTCTATCACCTTCGATGGAGATAGTGAGGTCAAGGGGCCTTCGATGGAGATAGTGAGGTCATGGGAGACCCCTTCCAACCCAGCAATGGACTGTTCCAGCTGCTACGGTCAGGCAAACACCTCCGTTGCCTTGCTGTGATGAGAAGGAGTTTCTTCCCAGAGGCCATTAGGGAACTCCTATCTCACCAGGGACTAACTTTACTGTACCATTTTACTGTTTTTTTGATAAAATTGCTGTTTTTTTCCTTTTTTTTCCTCCCACAAATATGTAATATATGAATATGTGATTCTGTTCCATTCTGTTTGTAGTTTGTTTGTTTGTTTGTTGTTGTTTTTTTGCACAATCCGCGAGCATTGCCACTTTTCATTCCACTGCACATCTCGTGTGTGTATGTGACGAATAAACTTGACTTGGATTGACGATGGTCTTCACCCTGCCATAGTTACCCAACCCAGATGCAACTAAATTTACGGTAGCTCTTTCTCCCCAACAACCCTTTCTGGTTTCAGTCCTCCCTCCACCACCTCCAGTTTAAATTCCAATTGGAATATTTTGGAGGGAGGACCAGGAAACCAAGATCCAAGTCACGGGTCGTAACCTCGGACCTCCCTCCCCACAGGGGGTGGCTGCAGACAGAGATACAAAGGCGCTGCGCCGCGACCTCCCTCCGCCAGGGGGCGCTGCATTCGGAGGACCGGAGGGAGCCCCCAGTCCAGACGCACGCCCGCACGTCTCGGGGGTGGGGGGGGAGGGGGAGGGGGAGGGGAGATGACGCGGCGGCGGCGGCTGTTCCCACCTGAGCTCCCAGCGCTGAGCGGAGGCCCCGACCCGTCGTCACACCGTCGGCCCGCCTGACGTCACAAAGGTCCAGGTCCCGCCCCCCCCCCCACTGAGGGGCAGCGCCAGCGGCCAATGGGAGCCAGTCTGGACTCCTCAGACGTCACACAGGACCATGTCCCGCCCCCTCCCTCCGCCCCCTACTGACGTCAACGGCGACCAGGTCCCGCCCCCCCACTGAGGGGCAGCGCCAGCGGCCAATAGGAGCCGGTCTGGACCCCGACTCAGACGTCACACAGGACCGTGTCCCGCCCCCCTCCCTCCCCCCCCTACTGACGTCTACAGCGACCAGGTCCCGCCCCCCCCACTGACGGGCACCGACAGCGACCAATGAGAGCGGGTCCCCACTCCCCCCCACCACCGACGTCACAAAGCACCAGGTCCCGCCCCCCTCCATGGCGTCACCGGGTCCCGTCCCCGCCTTCTGGGGACCGCGTCCTATAGGTCGATCCGTTCGGCCCGCCCCAAGGACAGACAGTGGCCTCCGCCAATGGCAGCCGCCCATCGCCCCGGCGCCGCCCCCGCACCACGTGGGGGGGGGGGGGAGCAGCACAGCAGCTGCAGAGGCTGCAAAGCCAATGTCATGCATGCATGCAACCCCTTAAATAAAGCTCACACTATTACATCTTTATTGAGACTATTTTATTTATTTTTTAATCTACAAGGCTTTAAAAAAAAGAATCCTTCCGCCCTCCCCTCTCTCACAAGGGCGGAGGGCAGGGGGGGTGACAGTGTATCTGCAGCGTTATCTAACCTGTTTGCATGCAAAACAAAGCTTGACACTCTGCAAGAGACAATAATCAAGTTAAACGTTAATCATCCCTCTCTCTCTTCCCCATCTCCTCCCTCCCCCTCTCCTCTCTTCTCGTCCCCTCTCCTCCTCTCCCCTCACCCCTCTCCCCCTCATCCCTCTAGGTTTAAGCTCTGGGGCGACCGCGCTCTTGAGGTTGCGGCCCCTAGACTGTGGAACAGCGTCCCTCTTCTCATCAGAACTGCCCCCTCCATCGACTCCTTTAAGTCTAGACTTAAAACTTATTTCTACTCACAAGCGTTTCTTGAGGTCCTCTGAGGGAGCGCTGTATGTATGTATTTATGTATGTATTGTTAGATCTGTGTACCATTGTATGTAGCATGTTAGTACCTGCACTGATGGAAAGCACTTTGGTCAACGAGAGTTGTTTTGAAATGTGCTATAGAAATAAAATTGACTTGGCTTGACCTCTCCTCTTCTCCCCTCCTTTCCCCTCTCCTTTCCTCCCCTCTCCTCTCCCCTTCTCCCCTCTCCTCTCCCTTCTCCTCTCCCCTCTCCTCTGCCCTCTCCTTTCCTCCTCTCTCCTCTCCCCTTCTCCCCTCCCATCTCCCCTCTCCTCTCCCCTCTCCTCTCCCCTCCTCCCCTCTCCTCCCTCCTCCTCTCCCCCTTCTCTCCCCTCTCCTCCCCCTCTCCTCTCTCACAATATCTCAGAGATAAATTGAGAAACCTCCTCAGACAGATGAGATTCTTTCCCGTTTTCTTGCTGGGAAAATCCCAGATCGATCCCTGTCTCTCCCTATTCTTTTTTTTTTTTTTTGTGGCTTAGATTCCTTTATTGTCATTCAGACCTTTCGGTCTGAACGAAATTTCGTTGCCTGCAGTCATACATATAATAAATAACAAAACACACAATAAACACATTTCATTCCTGCTTCGGAAAGGGGTTAAGGAGTTAGGAGTTGAGATGGAACCC
>JAXLNO010001972.1:0-78571 GCA_038087875.1 Malacoraja senta | reverse complement strand
GCTGCAGTTTTTCAAAGTATATTCCACCCCCCCTTCCTCTGCCCTTGAGTCTGTTTCGTCGATTCACAGAGCAAGTGACCTGGGAGTGTTTTTAACTGGAGGATAGAAGTGCTGGAGGTTCAGGGGGAGACCTGATAGAGTGTCGTTTTGGTCTCCTAATTTGAGGAAGGACATTCTTGCTATTGAGGGAGTGCAGCGTAGGTTTACAAGGTTAATTCCCGGGATGGCGGGACTGTCATATGCTGAGAGAATGGAGCGGCTGGGCTTGTACACTCTGGAGTTCAGAAGGATGAGAGGGTATCTTATTGAAACATATAAGATTGTTAAGGGTTTGGACACATGCTAGAGGCAGGAAACATGTTCCCGATGTTGGGGGGAGTCCAGAACCAGGGGCCACACAGTTTAAGAATAAGGGGTAAGCTATTTAGAACGGAGACGAGGAAACACTTTTTCTCACAGAGAGTGGTGAGTCTGTGGAATTCTCTGCCTCAGAGGGCGGTGGAGGCAGGTTCTCTGGATACTTTCAAGAGAGAGCTAGATGAGGCTCTTAGAGATAGCGGAGTCAGGGGATATGGGGAAAAGGCAGGAACAGGGTACTGATTGGGGATGATCGGCCATGATCACATTGAATGACGGTGCTGGCTCGAAGGGCCGAATGGCCTACTCCTGCACCTACTGTCTATTGTCTATTGGATAAAATGATGAGAGGCGTAGATAGGGTAGACATTCAGAACCTTTTTCCGAGGGAGGAATCATCAAATACTCAATGACATAGCTTTAAGGTGAGAGGTACAATTCCTTGCATTTTTCTTTGCTTCCAGTTTATAGACAACAGGTGCAGGAGTAGGCCATTCGGCCCTTCGAGCCAGCACCGCCATTCAATGTGATCATGGCTGATCATCCCCAATCAGTACCCCGTTCCTGCCTTCTCCCCATATCCCCTGACTCCGCTATTTTTAAGAGCCCTATCTAGCTCTCTCTTGAAAGTATCCAGAGAACCGGCCTCCACCGCCCTCTGAGGCAGAGAATTCCACAGGCTTCACAGATTCACAGTTTATTGTCACGTGTACTGAGGTACAGTGAAAAGCTTTTGTTGCGTGCTAACCAGTCAGCAGAAAGACAATACATGATTACAATCGAGCCGTCCACAGTGTACAGATACAGGATAAAGGGAATAATGTTTAGTGCAAGGTAAAGCCAGCAAAGTCCAATCAAGGATAGTCCGAGGGTCACCAATGAGGTAGATAGTAGTTCAGGACCGCTCTCTGGTTGTGGTAGGATGGTTCAGTTGCCTGATAACAGCCGGGAAGAAACTGTCCCTGAATCTGGAGGTGTGTGCGTTTGTTTTCACACTTCTGTACCTCTTGCCCGATGGGAGAGGGGGGGAGAAGAGGGAGTGGCCGGGGGTGAGACTGGTCCTTGATGATGCTGCTGGCCTTGCCGAGGCAGCGTGAGGTGTAGACGGAGTCGACGGAAGGGAGGTTGGTTTGTGCGATGGTCTGGGCTGCTGGCCTTGCCCGAGGCACTGGGCTGTCCTGTCTTCTATGGTTTGAGTCTGCTTATGATGTTGAAGAGACCACAGCTTGAACACAGAGTACGGATCTGGCCACCACATTTACAGGAAGTGTTACAGAGGCTGTTGAGGAATTTACGAGGACGTTTCGGGGACTGGGAACTACTGGCCGCGCGCGCGCGCACGCATCGGAAACATAACAGATGTTTAAAACTATTTTTTTTTTAAATTTAATTTTCAAATTTTTATTAGAAGCAGTGTATAAAAGTATAAACCGCGGCATATGACGTAATACATTTATTGTACTGCTTCAATTTTAATTTTAGCAAAGATGAAATAGAAAAAGAGAAAAAGAAAGTGAATGTGTAAGAATAGAACCATTAAACTACCAAATGAGTGTAGTCGAAGAGTGAGTAAAGGGCCTGTCCCACGGGCATGCGACTCCATGCGGCAAGCACGACCAAACCGGAAGCGGGGGCCGAGGGGAGGTCGTGGGGCCGGTCCCACTTCCATCGCCGGAGCCGCATGGAGTTGTGCGGAGCTGGTCCCGACATCGCGCGGGGCTCTTTAAAACTGACACTGTTCAAAATTTCCGCGCGGCAACAGCCTGCCGGCCCGCAGCCGCCTCGACGCCGTGCGCACCGCCTCGACGTCACTCGACCTCCGCGCGGCCCCCCGCTTCCGGTTTGGTCGGGCTCGCCGCATGCAGCCGCATGCCGGTGGGACAGGCCCTGTACGGGGGATCACTCGACATCCGCGCGGCCCCCGCTTCCGGTTAGGTCGCGCTTGCCGCATGCAGCCGCATGCCCGTGGGACAGGCCCTTTAGTAAAAGAAAACAGGAGAAACTTAAAAGAAATAAAAAGACAAAAGCGGGAAAACCCCCAAAGTGTTGATAGGCCTGCTTCATTTCTCTCCCCACCCATCACCCAGTCCGTAAGTCGGTTTAATTCCGAAGTTGTGTCACACCATACTGACCTTGTAATGAATCAATGAAAGGAATTCATGTCTTAGAAAATTGCTCTGATTTTCCTGCTAAGACAAGTCTCATATTTTCAAGATGTAGCGTCTCAGACATGTTTGTAATCCACATTTTACGAGTAGGGGCTGCTTAAGACTATTTGAGAGGCTTTTGGATAGGCACGTGGATAGGCAGGGAATGGAGGGACATGCACTGTGTACAGGTGGATAAGAATTGGGTCATTCAGCATGGACATTGTGGGCCGAAGGGCCTGTTCCTGTGCTGTACTCTCCCACATTCTAATGAACACAGATAGAATAATTAAGGTAGACAAAAGTGCTGGAGAAAGTCAGCGGGTGAGGCAGCATCTATGGAGCGAAGGAAATAGGCAACGTTTAGGGCCAAAACCCTTCTTCAGACCGATGTAGGGTGGGGGTGGGGGCGGGAAGAACAAAGGAAGAGGAGGAGCCAGAGGGCTGAGGGAGAGCTGAGAAGGGGAGGAGACAGCAAGGGCTACCGGAAATTGGAGAATTCAATGTTTATGCCGCTGGGGTGCAGACTGCCCAAGGGGAATATGAGGTGCTGCTCCTCCAATTTACGGTGGGACTCACTCTGGCCATGGAGGAGGCCCAGGACAGAAAGGTCGGATTCGGAATGGGAGGGGGAGTTGAAGTGCTGAGCCACCGGGAGATCAGGTGGTTATTGCGAACAGAGCGGAGGTGTTGGGCGAAGCGATCGCCGCCTGCGCTTGGTCTCACCGATGTAGATCAGCTGCAATAGATGAGGTTGTCAAACCAGAGGGACACAGATTGAAAGTGACTCGTTGGAGGGAGATGACGTCAAATGAATTCACCAAATGGAAACAGGCCCTTCGGCCCAACTCACCCACATTTATCTATATATATATTTTTAAATTTCTTTTTTTATTTTTTTAAATGTTTTTAATTTTTTTTTATTTTTTTATTGGAGGTAGATACAAATCATATTAAAATCGATACTAGTCTTACATTTTTAAATTACAAGTATCGTCCATTATTATTACAATGTCTCCAATACTTTTATCTATATTATATTGCATCTGGGCAGATGCGTGGCAGATGCAGTATAATACAGATAAATGTGAGGTTATACCCTTTGGTGGCAAAAACAAGGGGGCAGATTATTATCTCAATGGGGTTAGGTTAGGTAAGGGGGACAATAGACAATAGGTGCAGGAGTAGGCCATTCGGCCCTTCGAGCCAGCACCGCCATTCAATGTGATCATGGCTGATCATCCCCAATCAGTACCCCGTTCCTGCCTTCTCCCCATATCCCCTGACTCCACTATTTTTAAGAGCCCTATCTAGCTCTCTCTTGAAAGCATCCAGAGAACCTGCCTCCACCACCCTCTGAGGCAGAGAATTCCACACTCACCACTCTCTGTGAGAAAAAGTGTTTCCTCGTCACCGTTCTAAATGGCTTACTCCTTATTCTTAAATTAGGGGACCAAAACTGCACACAATACTCCAGGTGTGGTCTTACTAGGGCCCTGTACAACTGCAGAAGGACCTCTTTGCTCCTATATTCGATTCCTCTTGTTATAAAGGCCAACATGCCATTCGCTTTCTTCACTGCCTGCTGTACCTGCATGCTTATTTTCATGGACTGATGAACAAGGACCTCCAGATCCCGCTGTACATCCCCTTTTCCCAACGACGCCATTTAGATAGTAATCTGCCTTCCTGTTTTTGCTACCAAAGTGGATAACCTCATTTTTCTCCACATTAAACTGCATCTGCCATGCATCTGCCCACTCCCCCGAGGTACAGTGAGACCTGGGTGTCCTTGTACACCGGTCACTGAAAGTTGGCGTGCAGGTACAGCAGGCAGTGAAGAAAGCTAATGGAATGTTGGCCTTTATAACAAGAGGATTTCAGTATAGGAGTAGAGAGGTTCTTCTGCAGTTGTATAGGGCTCTGGTGAGACCACATCTGGAGTATTGTGTACAGTTTTGCTCTCCTAATTTGAGGAAGGACATCCTTGTGATTGAGGCAGTGCAGCATAGGTTCACGAGATTGATCCCTGGGATGGCGGGACTGTCATATGAGGAAAGATTGAAAAGACTAGGCTTGTATTCACTGGAGTTTAGAAGGATGAGGGGGATCTTATAGAAACATATAAAATTATAAAAGGACTGGACAAGCTAGATGCAGGAAAAACGTTCCCAATGTTGGGCGAGTCCAGAACCAGGGGCCACAGTCTTAGAATAAAGGGGAGGTCATTTAAGACTGAGGTGAGAAAAACCTTTTTCACCCAGAGAGTTGTGAATTTGTGGAATTCCCTGCCACAGAGGGCAGTGGAGGCCAAGTCACTGGATGGATTTAAGAGAGAGTTCGATAGAGCTCTAGGGGCTAGTGGAATCAAGGGATATGGGGAGAAGGCAGGCACGGGTTATTGATTGGGGGACGATCAGCCATGATCACAATGAATGGCGGTGCTGGCTCGAAGGGCCGAATGGCCTCCTCCTGCACCTATTTTCTATGTTTCTATGATATGAGAATGGAGCGGCTGGGCTTGTACACTCTGGAATTTAGAAGGATGAGAGGGTATCTTATTGAAACATTTAAGATTATTTAGGGTTTGGACACGCTAGAGGCAGGAAACATGTTCCCGATGTTGGGGGAGTCCAGAACCAGGGGCCACAGTTTAAGAATAAGGGGTAAGCCATTTAGAACGGTGACGAGGAAACACTTTTTCTCACAGAGAGTTGTGAGTCTGTGGAATTCTCTGCCTCAGAGGGCGGTGGAGGCAGGTTCTCTGGATGCTTTCAAGAGAGATCTAGATAGGGCTCTTAAAACCCCTGTCCCACGGTACGAGTTCATTCCAAGAGCTCTCCCGAGTTTGCCCTGATTCGAACTCTGAGATTTACGGTAATGGCCGCTCGTCGGTACTTGGGGCTCTCGTGGACATTTTTCATCATGTTGAAAAATCTTCACGAGTCTTCCCGTGCTTACCTGCCGTTAGCGAGTCTTCCCGAGTACCTGCCATTAGCGCTAAGAGACGTCCTCGAGCTCCGACGTACCCGCTACGTTCATTCTCCGTGCTTACCACGAGTTTGATTTTTTTAAAACTCGGGAGAGCTCTTGGAATGAACTCGCACCGTGGGACAGGGCTATTAAGATAGTGGAGTCAGGGGATATGGGGAGAAGGCAGGAACGGGGTACTGATTGGGGATGATCAGCCATGATCACATTGAATGGCGGTGCTGGCACGAAGGGCCGAATGGCCTACTCCTGCACCTATTGTCTATTGTCAGGATCCTGTCACATCTACCACCCCCCCTCACCTTAAACCCACTTGATGCACCTATTCCGTAAAAATACATTTACCATATCTTTTCCTCTCATGATTTTGTACACATCTACAAGATCACCCCCTCATCCTCCTGCGCTCCAAGGAATAAAGTCCCAGCCTGTCCCTGCAACCTCTCCCTGTAGATGAGGCCCTCGAGTCCTAGCAACACCCTCGTAAATCTTCGCTGCACCATTTCCAGCTCGACGACATCCTTCCTTTGGCTGGGCGACCAGAAAACTGAACACCAATGCTCCAAAGACAGACACAGAGAGCTGGAGGAACTCAGCGGGTCAGGCAGCATCTCTGGAGAGAAGGCCCTTTGAGCCCGCACCGCCAACTGCAGAAGGACCTCTTTGCTCCTATACTCAACTCCTCTTGTTACAAAGGCCAACATGCCGTTCGCTTTCTTCACTGCCTGCTGTACCTGCATGCTTACTTTCATAGACTGATGTACAAGGACCCCCGGATCCTGTTGTATTTCCCCTTTTCCCAACTTGACACAATTTAGATAGTAATCTGCCTTCCTGTTTTTGCTACCAAAGTGGATAACCTCACATTTATCCACATTAAACTGCATCTGCCATGCATCTGCCCACTCCCCCAACCTGTCCAAGTCACCCTGCATTCTCCTAGCATCCTCAGCACAGTTCACACTACCACCCAGCTTTTTGCTGGACTCTCGTCAGAGAGAGAAGATCTTCTTCAAATTAGACAAACCTTGACGAGATTTCGCAGTGGAGCGGACGAGGTGTGTGGAGAGGAAGTGCAGACGCTGGTTTATGCTGGTTTACCCTGGTTTATGCTGGTTTATGCTGGTTTACGGTGGTTTACGCTGGTTTATGCTGGTTTACCCTGGTTTATGCTGGTTTATGCTGGTTTATGCTGGTTTATGCTGGTTTACACTGGTTTACGCTGGTTTATGCTGGTTTACCCTGGTTTATGCTGGTTTACACTGGTTTATGCTGGTTTATGCTGGTTTACACAGGTTTACCCTGGTTTATGCTGGTTTACGCTGGTTTTTGCTGGTTTACACAGGTTTATGCTGGTTTACACAGGTTTACACAGGTTTACCCTGGTTTATGCTGGTTTACGCTGGTTTTTGCTGGTTTACCCTGGTTTACGCTGTTTACCCTGGTTTATGCTGGTTTAGGCTGGTTTACCCCGGTTTAAGCTGGTTTATGCTTGTTTATGCTAGTTTATCCTAGTTTATGCTTGTATATGCTGGTTTTCCCTTGTTTATGCTGGTTTCCCCTGGTTTATGCTGGTTTATGCTGGTTTATGTTGGTTTACACTAGTTTACGCTGGTTTACGCTGGTTTACGCTAGTTTACGCTGGTTTATACTGGTTTATGCTGGTTTACGCTGGTTTATGCTGGTTTATGCTGGTTTACGCTGGTTTACGCTGGTTTATGCTGGTTTACGCTGGTTTACGCTGGTTTATGCTGGTTTACGCTGGTTTATGCTGGTTTACGCTGGTTTATGCTGGTTTACGCTGGTTTACGCTGGTTTACGCTGGTTTATGCTGGTTTACCCTGGTTTACGCAGGTTTACGCTGGTTTATGCTGGTTTATGCTGGTTTATGCTGGTTTACACTAGTTTACCCTGGTTTATGCTGGTTTACGTTGGTTTACACCCGTTTACGCTGGTTTGCGCTGGTTGACACAGTTAGTGGACTAGATGACCACCCAACCTCCGAGCGGCCCCTCCCCAGGGCGTGCTGTTGCGCTGTGATCTTTGACGGTCGTTCGCTTTGTGTCCCGGCAGGTTTGCAGGGTGGAGATGTCGGACGAAGGCAGGGACAACGCCCCCAGGACCAGGCCCGTGGTGTCTCACGTGGGGCGGTGCGCCACCCCCACCAACAACAACAATGCTGATGAGAATCCCGTCCCAGACTTCCAGTATTTTGGCCTGACGCCCAGATCTCCTCCCAGCCTGCAAGGTACTTACTACCGACCGCCATCAACGTTACACCTATCGCTGGAGCTTAGTTGCCTTTAATCTAATAACTTACAGTGAAAACACAAAATACTTCTGCCATAACACCAGGTTAACCGCTCAACCAAGAAAACCCAAGTACCATCTAAACTGAAAGTCAGCATGCAGGTACAGCAGGCAGTGAAGAAAGCTAATGGCATGTTGGCCTTCATTGCAAAAGGATTTGAGTTTAGGAGCAAAGAGGTCCTACTGCAGTTGTACAGGGCCCTAGTGAGACCACACCTGGAGTATTGTGTGCAGTTTTGCTCTCCTAATTTGAGGAAGGACATTCTTGCTATTGAGGGAGTGCAGCGTAGGTTTACAAGGTTAATTCCCAGGATGGCGGGACTGTCATATGATGAAAGAATGGATCGACTGGGCTTGTACACTCTGGAGTTTAGAAGGATGAGAGGGGTATCTTATAGAAACCTATAACATTCGGAAAGGATTAGACAGGCTAGATGCATGAAAAATGTTCCCGATGTTGGGGGTGTCCAGAACCAGGGGTCACAGTTTAAGAATAAGGGGTAGGCCATTTAGGACTGAGATGAGGAAAAACCTTTTCACCCAGAGAGTTGTGAATCTGTGGAATTCTCTGCCACAGAAGGCTGTGGAGGCCGATACACTGGATGTTTTCAAGAGAGAGTTAGATTTAGCTCTTCGGGCTAATGGAATCAAGGGATAGGGGGAAAAAGCAGGAACGGGGTACTGATTCTGGATGATCAGCCATGATCATATTGCATGGCTCGAAGGGCCGAATGGCCTACTCCTGGCTCAAAGGGCTGAATGGCCTGCACCTATTTTCTCTGTATCTAAATTACAATTAAAACACAAAATACTTGCTATAAAAACCATGTTGAACGTTCGACCAAGAACGCCAAAGTACTATTTAAACTGAATATACCAACTTACGGACAATAAGGAGTGGTGGCGCCATCCGGTGTGGCAGCCTCGCCAGCAGCTGTCTGTCCTTTCATCCTTTTTGTTATTTTTATTCTGTCTAAAAGTTTGTTTTTAGAGGTTTTTTAGTCTTTTTTATGTGGGAGGGGGGAGGGGGAAACCGTCTTCTCAGTCACTACCTGGGTCGAGGTTGCGTCTTTCCTCCGAGCCGCATCTTCGCCCCCTCCTCGCGGCCTACCATCTGGATTGGCGCGGCCTTTCCTGCCGGAGACCGGCCAGGGGTTCAGCGGCGGCGCAGTGCTGAATTCCATCGCGGAGCGAGACGATGCCTTACCAGGGATCGCCGGTCGAGGCTCCGGAGTGTTGGGCCTGCCGACTTCAACAACGCGGTCTGTTGTCTGCGGAGCGTCCAGCCGCGGGCGGCGCTGATATTAAACATCGCGGAGGCCTGGGATCTTTCGCCGAGGATCGCCAGTGTGAATCTCCGCCCAGCTCGGCCTGTGGACTTCGGGAGCCTGTGGTCTCCGGTTGGAAGCGGCCGATTCGGAAACTCCAAGCCGCCGAGAATGTTCTTTCCGTTCCGACGCCGGAGTTCCATCATTCCGGCGAGGGGGCCTGAAACATCGGGCCGCCCGTAGCGGCGATTGCGGGGGCCTCAATAGGCCCCGACCACGGGTGAACAAAGAGGAAGATGACTGAACTTTGGTGCCTTCTCTCACTGGGGGGGATGTTTTTATGTTTTATGTTAAATTCTATAGTGTTGTGTTTATTTGTTTGTGCTGCCTGGTAACTCAAATCTCACGGCACCAATTGGGGTTGTGACAATAAACGTAACTTTAACTTGAACTTAACTAACTCTTATCTTCTGATCTTATAGATGTATAAGATCATGAGCGGAATAGATCAGGTAATAAGATCGCCAGTTAACCTGCAAACCTGTACTTCATTGGAATTTAATTTCGTTTCGTTTAGAGATACAGCCTACTGAGTCCGCGCCGACCAGCGATCCCCGCATATTAACACTATCCGCCAAACGGCAGGGACAATTTTTACATTTACCAAACCAATTATATAAGATTGTTAAGGGCTTGGACACGCTAGAGGCAGGAAACATGTTCCCGATGTTGGGGGGAGTCCAGAACCAGGGGCCACACAGTTTAAGAATAAGGAGTAAGCCATTTAGAACGGAGACGAGGAAACACTTTTTCACACAGAGAGAGTGGTGAGTCTGTGGAATTCTCTGCCTCAGAGGGCGGTGGAGACAGGTTCTCTGGATGCTTTCAAGAGAGAGCTAGATAGGGCTCTTGGAAATAGCGGAGTCAGGGGGGATATGGGGAGAAGGCAGGAACGGGGTACTGATTGGGGATGATCAGCCGTGATCACATTGAATGGCGGTGCTGGCTCGAAGGGCCGAATGGCACCTATTGTCTATTGTCTGTTGTCTAATTTATCTACAAACCTGCACGTCTTTGGAGTGCGGGAGGAAACCGGAGCACCCGGAGGAAACCCACGCAGGTCACGGGGAGAAGGTACAAACTCCGTACAGACAGCACCCGTGGTTAGGATGGAACCCGGGTCTCTGGCGCCGTGAGGCAGCAACTCTACCGCTGCGCCGTCCCCCTCAATAGCTGCTCTCAACACCGATGCGACCAGTATTAACCAAATGAAGGTCGATTAATTCACTCAAACAAATGATAAACACTCACATCCAGTCTTCCACTCACCCTGACCCATCATTAAACGGTCATTAACACCTCAGATATCAACCTCACGTGGGTTAGCGTAGGAAGGAACTGCAGGTGCTGGTTTACACCGGAGATAGACTCGAAAGTGCTGGAGTAACTCAGCGGGGACAGGCGGCAACTCTGGAGAGAAGGAACGGGTGACGGTTCGGGGTCGAGACCCCTTCTTCAGACTGAGAGTCAGGTGGAGGGGGAGTCTAGAGATATGGAAGGGTGAGGTGTGAAAAAGGACAGATCAAAGTGGATGATGGTCAAGGAAATGTAGAATGTTTCATTGTGGGCTGAGGGGAAGGTGACAATGAGGCCTACAATCAATAATATTTAATCAGGAGGACAGTGAAACTAGTGGGAGAACGCGGGTGGGGGAGGGAGAGGGAATGCCGGGGTCACTTGAAGTTAGAGAAGTCAATGTTCATACCGCTGGGGTGTAAACTACCCAAGCGAAATATGAGATGCTGTTCCTCCAATTTGCACTGGGCCTCACTCTGACAATAGACAATAGACAATAGACAATAGGTGCAGGAGTAGGCCATTTGGCCCTTCGAGCCAGCACCGCCATTCAATGTGATCATGGCTGATCATCCCCAATCAGTACCCCGTTCCTGCCTTCTCCCCATATCCCCTGACATCGCTATTTTTAAGAGCCCTATCTAGCTCTCTCTTCAAAGCATCCAGAGAACCGGCCTCCACCGCCCTCTGAGGCAGAGAATTCCACAGACTCACCACTCTCTCTCTGTGAGAAAAAGTGTTTCCTCGTCTCCGTTCTAAATGGCTTACTCCTTATTCTTAAACTGTGGCCCCTGGTTCTGGACTCCCCCAACATCGGGAACATGTTTCCTGCCTCTAGCGTGTCCAAGCCCTTAACAATCTTATATGTTTCAATGAGATGCCCTCTCATCCTTCTAAACTCCAGAGTGTACAAGCCCCGCTGCTCCATTCTCTCAGCATATGACAGTCCCGCCATCCCGGGAATTAACCTTGTAAACCTACGCTGCACTCCCTCAATAGCAAAGAATGTCCTTCCTCAAATTAGGGGACCAAAACTGCACACAATACTCCAGGTGTGGTCTCACTAGGGCCCTGTACAACTGCAGAACAGCGGAGAAGGCCCAGGACAGAAAGATTTAGTTAAGAGATACAGCACAGAAACAGGCCATTCGGCCCACCGAGGGCATGCTGACCAGCGATCCCCGCACACTAACACTATGCTACACACACTCGGGGCAATTTACAATCTATACCAAAGCCAGAAAGGTCAGATTGGGAGTTGAAGTGTTCAGCAACCGGGAGATCAGGTAGGTTAAGGCGGACTGAGTCAGTTTAGTCTTGATTAGATTTAGTTCATTATTGTCACGTGTACAGAGGTACAGTGGGAGTGAGTCTATTATGGTGATGAATATTGGTATCGACGAATATTGACGAGTGGTAGATTGGGAAGACGCTGACTTTGTGAAACGCCGTTGTAGAAGGAGGTTGATTGATTAAGCTCGAGACGGTTTGATAGATTTAAGAGCACTGCAGGTTGCAAGGGCAGGCTGTAAATGTTTCAGATTGTAATCGTAGCTCTTGCTATTCACACAGAGGGTGAGGGGGGTCATTCAGAAATGTTAAGTATCTGGACGACATCTCGACCTAAAATCAATTTTGCTGCAAAATTATAATCCATCGAACTGCTGGTTTCTGCAAGGGAAGTTCAATGAATACTTCAAGAAAAAAGCGGATATTCATCACCATAATAGACTGACTTTCATGTCATAGGAAACCCCTCAAAAAACACAGACGGATAGGTGACGTTTCACAGAGTGCTGGAGTAACTCAGCGAGTCAGGCAGCATCTGTGGAGCGAAGGAAATGGGCAACCTTTCGGGCCGAAACCCTGAAGGAAATAGGCAACGTTTTGGGCCGAAATCCGGAAGGGTTTCGGGCCGAAACGTTGCCTATTTCCTTCGCTCTATAGATGCTGCCGGAACATGGATAGGTGATGTTTCACAGAGTGCTGGAGTAACTCAGCGGGTCAGGCAGCATCTGTGGAGAACATGGATAGGTGACGTTTCACAGATTGCTGGAGTAACTCAGCGGGTCAGGCAGTATCTGTGGAGAACACGGATAGGTGACGTTTCACAGAGTGCTGGAGTAACTCAGCGGGTCAGGCAGCATCTGTGGAGAACATGGATAGGTGACGTTTCACAGATTGCTGGAGTAACTCAGCGGGTCAGGCAGCATCTGTGGAGAACATGGATAGGTGACGTTTCACAGAGTGCTGGAGTAACTCAGCGGGTCAGGCAGCATCTGTGGGGAACATGGATAGGTGACGTTTCACAGAGTGCTGGAGTAACTCAGCGGGTCGGGCAGCATCTGTGGGGAACATGGATAGGTGACGTTTCACAGAGTGCTGGAGTAACTCAGCGGGTCAGGCAGCATCTGTGGGGGAACATGGATAGGTGACGTTTCACAGAGTGCTGGAGTAACTCAGCGGGCCAGACCCAAAACGTCACCCATCCTTTTCCTCCAGAGATGCTGCCTGACCTGCTGAGTTACTCCAGCACTCTGTCCAGTCAGATCAGCTAATACCGCACATAACAGGTCAAACTCAGGTACAATAGGTGGAGCAAAGGGGAAGATACAGTGTGCAGAATATGAGAGGAATAGATCGGGTAGATGCACAGAGTCTCTTGACCAGAGTAGGGGAATCGAGGTCCAGAGGACACAGGTTCAATGTGAAGGGGGAAAGGTTTTAAGCCCCCGTCCCACTGTACGAGGTCATTCAAGAGTTCTCCCGAGTTTTCCCCTGATTCGAACTCGGAGAATGTCCATAGCGGGTCCGTAGGAGCTCGTGGATGTCTCGTAGCGGCTCGTACGAGTAACGGTAGGTACCCGGGAAATCCGGTAAACTCGTGACGTTTTGTCATCCCTTCAAAAAAATGTCCACGAGTAAAAAAATACTCGTGATGGAAAAAATTGTTCTTCTTTATATCGCTGGAGGTCGAGGGGAGGCCCGATGGGAGTCCATAATATTATGAGAGGCGTTGATATGGTAGACAGTCAGAACCTTTTTCCCCAGGGTAGAAATATCAAAGACTAGAGGGCGCAGCTTTAAGGTGAGATGGACAAAGTTTAAAGGAGATGTGCTGGGCAGGTTTTTTTTCACACAGAGGGTGGTGGGTGCCTGGAACGAGCTGCCAGCAGAGGTAGTTGAGTCTGGGACTATCCCAACATTGGACCAAGCGCTTGCAGGTGGGACTAGTGTAGCTGGGACATGTTGGGCGGTGTGGGCAAGTTGGGCCGAAGGGCTGTTTCCACACTGTATCACTCTGTGACTCTATATCGGGGTGGGAAGATTGCAACCTTCACGTGGTCCACCCTGTTTCGACGAATGCAATCAACCCGGCGTGCAAATAAGATCAAATCGAACAAGTTGTCCTACAACTTTAGGCTGTGCACGCCATACGCAAGAAGAGGAAGACTCTGTGTCCCTCCATCCCCTGCATATCCATGTGCCTATCCAAAAGCCTCTTAAACACCACTATCGTATCTGCCTCCACCACCACCCCTGGCAGCGCGGTCCAGGCACCCACCACCCTCTGTGTAAAAAAAAACCTGCCCCGCACATCTCCTTTAAACTTTGAGAGGGGATCTCATTGAAACATATAAGATTGTTAAGGGTTTGGACACGTTAGAGGCAGGAAACATGTTCCCGATGTTGGGGGAGTCCAGAACCAGGGGCCACACAGTTTAAGAATAAGGGGGAAGCCATTTAGAACGGAGATGAGGAAACACCTTTTCTCACAGAGAGTGGTGAGTCTGTGGAATTCTCTGCCTCAGAGGGCGGTGGAGGCCGGTTCTCTGGATGCTTTCAAGAGAGAGCTAGATAGGGCTCAAAAATAGCGGAGTCAGGGGATATGGGGAGAAGGCAGGAACGGGGTGCTGATTGGGGATAGAAACATAGAAACATAGAAATTAGGTGCAGGAGTAGGCCATTCGGCCCTTCGAGCCTGCACCGCCATTCAATATGATCATGGCTGATCATTCAACTCAGTATCCTGTACCTGCCTTCTCTCCATACCCTCTGATCCCTTTAGCCACAAGGGCCACATCTAACTCCCTCTTAAATATAGCCAATGAACTGGCCTCAACTACCCTCTGTGGCAGAGAGTTCCAGAGATTCACCACTCTCTGTGTGAAAAAAGTTCTTCTCAACTCGGTTTTAAAGGATTTCCCCCTTATCCTTAAGCTGTGACCCCTTGTCCTGGACTTCCCCAACATCGGGAGCAATGTTCCTGCATCTAGCCTGTCCAACCCCTTAAGAATTTTGTACGTTTCTATAAGATCCCCTCTCAATCTCCTAAATTCTAGCGAGTATAAGCCAAGTCTATCCAGTCTTTCTTCATAAGACAGTCCTGACATCCCAGGAATCAGTCTGGTGAACCTTCTCTGCACTCCCTCTATGGCAAGAATGTCCTTCCTCAGATTTGGACTGTCAGCCATGATCACATTGAATGGCGGTGCTGGCTCGAAGGGCCGGATGGCCTACTCCTGCACCTATTGTCTATTGTCTATTGCCTATTGCCCCTCTCACCTTAAAGCTGCGCCCTCTAGTGGTGGACATTTCCACCCTGGGCGAAAAGGTTCTGACTGTCTACCATATCTACGCCTCACGTAATGTTATGGACTTCCACCAGGTCTCCCCTCGACCTCGAGCGATTCACTGTGAACACATTATGTGTCCGGCATCATTTAAGTTTTTCTCCCCCTAATCTGTACAACAGGAGCTACCTAGCTTTGCACCAGTGTATTATAGTAATCTGTGAATAAGGCATGATGATACACTGGATGGCACAGTGGCGCAGTGGGTAGAGCCGCTGCCTCATCAACGCCAGAGACCCCGGTTCGATTCCAACTTTGGGTACTTAAAAAAAAAAATAATAATTTTAGAGATACAGTGTGGAAACAGGCCCTTTTTGGCCTGCCCAAAGCGATCCCCGCACATTAGCACTACCCTACACACACTAGGGACAATTTTGTACACTTACACCAAAGCCAATTAACCTACAAACCTGCACGTCTTTGGAGTGTGCGAGGAAACCGGAGATCTCGGAGAAAACCCGCGCACGGTCACGGGGAGAGAACGTACACACTCCCTACAGACAGCGCCCGTAGTCGGGATCGAACCCGGGTCTCCGGCGAGGCAAGCGCTGTAAGGCAGCAACTCTACCGCTGCGCCACCGTGCCGCCCTGCCTAGTTGAGTCTATTATCGTCACGTGTACCGAGGTACCGTGAAAAGCTTTTGTTGCGTGCTATCCAGTCAAAGACAATACATGATTACAATCGAGCCGTCCACAGTGTACAGATACAGGATAAAGGGAATAACGTTTAGTGCAAGGTGAAGCCAGCAAAGATCAATCAAGGATAGTCCGGGGGTCTCCAATGAGGTAGATAGTAGTTCAGGACCGCTCTCTGGTTGTTGATAGGATGGTTCAGTTGCCTGGTAACAGCTGGGAAGAAACTGTCAGTGTGGAGTTCGTATGTTCTTCCCGTGACCCCGTGGGTTTACTCCGGGTGCTCCGGTTTCCTCCCACGTCCCAAAGACGTGCAGGGGTATGTAGGTTAATCGACCCTCTGTAAATTGTTCCTGGTGTGTGCGGGGAGTGGATGAGAAAGCGGGATAACGTAGAACTAGTGTGAACGGGCGATAGCTGGTCGGCGCGGACTCGGTGGGCCGAAGGGCCTGTTTCCGAGCTGTATCGGATGAAACAAACAGTAACGTCGAAAAGCCCTGTCCCACTGTACGAGTTCATTCAAGAGCTCTCCCGAGTAAAAAATAATAATCAAAACTCATGGTAAGCACGGAGAATGTACGTCGGAGCTCGGGGACGTCTCTTAGCGGCTCGTAACGCTAACGGCAGGTACCCGGGAAACGCGGTGAGCTCGTGAAGACTCGTGAAGATTTTTCAACATGTTGAATAATATCCACGACAGTACCTACGAGCGGCCATTACCGTAATTCTCCGAGTTCGATTCAGGGGAAACTCGGGAGAAATCTTTGAATGAACTCGTACAGTGGGACAGGGCTTTTAGTTGTGTCAAGGGCCCGTCCCACTTACGCGGTTTTTATCGGCGACTTGCCGGCACCCGTCATAGTCGCAGCAGGTACCGCCGAAAACGTTCAACATGTTGAAAATCCAGCGGCAACCTGAAAAAGGTACGGCTCTTTTGGGCGGCTACTCACGACCATACAGGTGTCACCACCGCGACATGTCGACGCGTGACGCCTGTATGGTCGTGAGCAGTCGCCCAAAGAGTCGTACCTTTTTCTGGTCGCTGCTGGATTTTCAACATGTTTCAACATGGGTGCCAGCAAGTCGCTGAAATAAATCGCCTAAGTGGGACAGGCCCATTAGGCAATAGACAATAGACAATAGGTGCAGGAGTAGGCCATTCGGCCCTTCGAGCCAGCACCGCCATTCAATGTGATCATGGCTGATCATCCCCAATCAGTACCCCGTTCCTGCCTTCTCCCCATAACCCCTGACTCCACTGTCTTTAAGAGCCCTATCTAGCTCTCTCTTGAAAGTATCCAGAGAACCGGCCTCCACCGCCCTCTGAGGCAGAGAATTCCACAGATTCACAACTCTCTGTGAGAAAAAGTGTTTCCTCGTCTCCATTCTAAATGGCTTACTCCTTATTCTTAAACTGTGGCCCCTGGTTCTGGACTCCCCCAACATCGGGAACATGTTTCCTGCCTCTAGCGTGTCCAAACCCTTAACAATTTTATATGTTTCAATAAGATTGCCTCTCATCCTTCTAAACTCCAGAGTGTACAAGCCCAGCTGCTCCATTCTCTCAGCATATGACAGTCCCGCCATCCTGGGAATTAACCTTGTAAACCTACGCTGCACTCCCTCAATAGCAAGAATGTCCTTCCTCAAATTAGGGGACCAAAACTGCACACAATACTCCAGGTGTGGTCTCACTAGGGCTCTGTACAACTGCAGAAGGACCTGCACGGGAGACAGACAAGTGGGTCACAGTTAGGAGGGGCAAGGGGCACAGGCAGGGACTAGAGAGTACCCCGGTGGCTGTACACCTTGACAATAAGTACTCCTGTTTGAGCACTGTTTGGGGGGACAGCCTACCTGGGGGAAGCGACAGCGGCCGGGCCTCCAGTACAGAGACCGGCCCTGTTGCTCAGAGGGGTAAGGAAAAGAAGAGGAGGGCATTAGTAATAGGGGACTCTATAGTTAGGGGGTCAGACAGGCGATTCTGTGGACGCAGTCAGGAGACCCGGATGGTAGTTTGCCTCCCTGGTGCCAGGGTCTGGGATGTGTCTCAACGTGTCCAAGATATCCTGAAATGGGAGGAAGAGGAGCCCGAGGTCATGGTACATATAGGTACCAATGACATAGGTAGAAAAAGAGAAGAGGTCCTGAAAGGAGAATTTAGGGAGTTAGGAAGAGAGTTAAGGAGAAGGACCGCAAAGGTAACAATCTCGGGATTACTGCCTGTGCCACGCGACAGTGAGAGTAGGAATGGAGTGAGGTGGAGGATAAATGCGTGGCTGAAGGACTGGTGCAGTGGGCAGGGATTCAACTTTCTGGATCATTGGGACCTCTTTTGGGGAAGGTGTGACCTGTACAAAAAGGATGGGTTGCACTTGAACCCGAGGGGACCAATATCCTGGCGGGGAGATTTGCAAAGGCTACTGGGGAGACTTTAAACTAGAACGGTTGGGGGGAGGAACTCAAATAGAGAAAGCTAGTAGACAGTGTGTGAGGCAGGAGGCAGAGAAGGGAAGCACTCAGACCCAACATGTAGGGGGGAAAGAAGAAAAAGATAATAAACAGAGAATAAGAGGTGGTGGGTTTCTTAAATGTGTGAGCAGAGACAGAGGGGTGTAAAATGAGGGTAGAAGCAATAGGTAGCAAGGTGAAAAGTAAAAGTGGCAGGCAGACAAATCCAGGGCAAAAATCAAAAAGGGCCATTTTTCAACATAATTGTATAAGGGGTAAGAGTGTTGTAAAAACAAGCCTTAAGGCGTTGTGTCTCAATGCAAGGAGCATTCGTAATAAGGTGGATGAGTTGAACGTGCAGATAGCAATTAATGATTATGATATAGTTGGGATCACGGAGACATGGCTCCAGGGTGACCAAGGCTGGGAGCTGAACATCCAGGGATATTCAATATTCAGGAGGGATAGACAGAAAGGAAAAGGAGGTGGGGTAGCGTTTCTGGTTAGAGAGGAGATTAACGCAATAGAAAGGAAGGACATTAGCTTGGAGGATGTGGAATTGATATGGGTAGAGCTGCAAAACACTAAGGGGCAGAAAACGCTAGTGGGAGTTGTGTACAGGCCACCTAACAGTAGTAGTGGAGTTGGGGATGGCATCAAACAGGAAATTAGAAATGCGTGCAACAAAGGTAAAACAGTTATAATGGGTGACTTCAATCTACATATAGATTGGGTGAATCAAATTGGCAGGGGTGCTGAGGAAGAGGATTTCTTGGAATGTATGCGGGATAGTTTTCTAAATCAACATGTAGAGGAACCAACGAGAGAGCAGGCTATTCTAGACTGGGTATTGAGTAATGAGGAAGGGTTAGTTAGCAGACTTGTTGTGCGTGCCCCCTTGGGCAAGAGTGACCATAATATGGTTGAGTTCTTCATTAGGATGGAGAGTGACATAATTAATTCAGAAACAAGGGTTCTGAACTTAAAGAGTAAACTTTGAGGGTATGAGACATGAATTGGCCACGATAGACTGGCAATTGATTCTTAAAGGGTTGACGGTGGACATGCAATGGAGGCATTTAAAGGCTGCATGGATGAACTACAACAATTGTTCATCCCAGTTTGGCAAAAGAATAAATCAGGGAAGATAATGCATCCGTGGATAACAAGGGAAATCAGGGATAGTTTCAAAACAAAAGATGAAGCATACAAATTAGCCAGAAAAAGCAGCCTACCAGAGGACTGGGAGAAATTCAGAGTCCAGCAGAGGAGGACAAAGGGTTTAATTAGGAAAGGGAAAATAGATTATGAAAGAAAACTGGCAGGGAACATAAAAACTGACTGCAAAAGTTTTTATAGATATGTGAAGAGAAAAAGATTAGTTAAAACAAATGTAGGTCCCTTGCAGTCCGAAACAGGTGAATTGATCATGAGGAACAAGGACATGGCAGACCAATTGAATAACTACTTTGGTTCTGTCTTCACTAAGGAAGACTTAATTAATCTGCCGGAAATAGCAGGAGACCGGGGGTCAAATGAGATGGAGGAACTGAGTGAAATCCAGGTTAGCTGGGAAGTGGTGTTAAGTAAATTGAATGGATTAAAGGCCGATAAATCCCCAGGGCCAGATAGGCTGCATCCCAGAGTACTTAAGGAAGTAGCCCCAGAAATAGTGGATGCATTAGTGATAATTTTTCAAAACTCTTTAGATTCTGGAGTAGTTCCTGAGGATTGCAGGGCAGCTAATGTAACCCCACTTTTTAAAAAGGGAGGGAGAGAGAAACCGGGGAATTACAGACCAGTTAGTCTAACATCGGTAGTGGGGAAAATGCTAGAGTCAGTTATTAAAGATGGGATAGCAACACATTTGGAAAATGGTGAAATCATTGGATAAAGTCAGCATGGAAGTCAGCAAAGGTAAATCATGTCTGACGAATCTTCTAAAAAATTTCGAGGATGTAACTAGTAGAGTGGATAAGGAAGAACTAGTGGATGTGTTATATCTGGACTTTCAGAAGGCTTTCGACAAGGTCCCACATAAGAGATCAATATACAAACTTAAAGCACACGGTATTGGGGGTTCAGTATTGATGTGGATAGAGAACTGGCTGGCAGACAGGAAGCAAAGAGTAGGAGTAAACGGGTCCTTTTCACAATGGAAGGCAGTGACTAGTGGGGTACCGCAAGGCTCAGTGGTGGGACCCCAGCTATTTACAATATATATTAATGAACTGGATGAGGGAATTGAATGCAACATCTCCAAGTTTGCGGATGACACGAAGCTGGGGGGGCAGTGTTAGCTGTGAGGAGGGTGCTAGGAGGCTGCAAGATGACTTGGATAGGCTGGGTGAGTGGGCAAATGCATGGCAGATGCAGTATAATGTGGATAAATATGAGGTTATCCACTTTGGTGGCAAAAACAGGAAAGTAGACTATTACCTGAATGGTGGCCGATTTGGAAAAGGGGAGATGCAACGAGACCTGGGTGTCATGGTACACCAGTCATTGAAAGTGGGCATGCAGGTGCAGCAGGCAGTGAAGAAAGCGAATGGTATGTTAGCTTTCATAGCAAAAGGTGGTGAGTTGGTATACCCCATTTGCGTGATGCTAATAATAAAGTACTTGTTTTTCTCTTTTCTCTTCATTCTCTTTTTTTTTTCTTCTTTAGGGTCTATCTCTTAATCTTTTCTCTTTAATTTCTTTTCTACAGGGTCTCGGCTCTTTCCTGTTGACACGTTTTTACACTTTCACTATTTTCCTTCACTTTCTCTTCTTTCTTAATTTCAACCTTTTATTTTTATTAGTTTTAAAAAATGACGGAGTACATTAATTGTAATAAGATATACGTGATGAGTACTAATGTAATTTGTTGTAATTTAATGTACTTCTAATAAATTAAATTAAAAATAAAAAAGCATTCATAGCAAAAGGATTTGAGGATAAGAGCAGGGAGGTTCTACTGCAGTTGTACAGGGTCTTGGTGAGACCACACCTGGAGTATTGCGTACAGTTTTGGTCTCCTAATCTGAGGAAGGACATTCTTGCCATAGAGGGAGTACAGAGAAGGTTCACCAGACTGATTCCTGGGATGTCAGGACTTTCATATGAAGAAAGACTGGATAGACTCGGCTTGTACTCGCTGGAATTTAGAAGATTGAGGGGGGATCTTATAGAAACGTACAAAATTCTTAAGGGGTTGGACAGGCTAGATGCAGGAAGATTGTTCCCGATGTTGGGGAAGTCCAGAACAAGGGGTCACAGTTTAAGGATAAAGGGGAAATCTTTTAGGACTGAGATGAGAAAAAACATTATTTACACAGAGAGTGGTGAATCTCTGGAACTCTCTGCCACAGAAGGTAGTTGAGGCCAGTTCAGTGGCTATATTTAAGAGGGAGTTAGATGTGGCCCTTGTGGCTAAAGGGATCAGGGGGTATGGAGAAAAAGCAGGTACAGGATACTGAGTTGGATGATCAGCCATGATCATATTGAATGGCGGTGCAGGCTCGAAGGGCCGAATGGCCTACTCCTGCACCTATTTTCTATGTTTCTATGTTTTTATGACCTCTTTGCTCCTATACTCGACCTCTTGTTATAAAGGCCAACATGCCATTCGCCTTCTTCACTGCCTGCTGTACCAGCATGCTTACTTTCATAGACTGATGAACAAGGACCCCCAGATCCCGTTATACTTCCCCTTTTCCCAACTTGACACCATTTAGATAGTAATCAGCCTTCCTGTTTTTGCTACCAAAGTGGATAACCTCACATTTCTCCACATTAAACTTCATCTGCCATGCATCCGCCCACTCCCCCAACCTGTCCAAGTCACCCTGCATTCTCATAGCATCCTCCTCACAGTTCATACTGCCACCCAGCTTTGTGTCATCTGCAAATTTGCTAATGTTAATTTGAATCCCTTCATCCAAATCATTGACGTATATTGTAAATAGCTGCGGTCCCAGCACTGAGCCTTGCGGCACCCCTCTATTCACTGCCTGCCATTCTGAAAGGGACCCGTTAATCCCTACTCTTTGTTTCCTGTCTGCCAACCAATTTTCCATCCATGTCAGCACTCCCCCACCAATACCATGTGCCCTAATTTTGCCCACTATTCTCCTATGTGGGACCTTATCAAATGCTTTCTGAAAGTCCAGGTACATCCACTGGCCGTCCCTTGTCCATTTTCCTAATCAAAAAATTCCAGAAGATTAGTCAAGCATGAGTTCCCCTTCGTAAATCCATGTTGACTCGGACTGATCCTGTTACTGCTGTCCAAATGTGCGGCTATTTCATCTTTTATAATTGACTCCAGCATCTTCCCCGCCTTTGCTGGTCTGTAGGGGGGGCAGTAACTGCAGCCATAGGAGGTTCTGGTTCCAAGGGTCACATTTCCGAAACGCCTGCCGCAACAGCTGAAGGACTTAAATTCAACCAGTTAAAAAAGACACATCTGTTTTCATTTCCAAATCAGAGGGAGGTGGCTGTAAAAATGCAGCTGGGCCACAGATGTCCGTAATGGGTGGAATTCTGTTCTTCCGTCCCGGATCGACCCACATTTAACCTCAGACCCAAAGATGGGTTTTAGTTCAGGGTAGTCAAAAATGCTGGAGAAACTCAACGGATGAGGCAGCATCTGTGGAGCGAAGGGAATAGGCGACGTTTCGGGTCGAGACCCTTCTTCAGAATTCAGGTTTTAGTTTGGTTTGGTTGAGAGAATACACCCCGGAAACTGGCCCGCCGGGTCCGCGCCGACCAGCGATCACCCCCCCCTACACTAACACTATCCCACACACACACTAGGGATATTTTACATGTTCTACAAAAAGCCAATTAACCGACAAACCTGCACGTCTTTGGTGTGTGGGAGGAAACCGGAGCACCCGGAGAAAACCCACGCGGGTCACGGGGAGAAGGTACAAAGTCCGTGCAGACAGCTACTCCAGCCCTCTGTGAAACGTCACCTATCCATGTTCTCCACAGATGCTGCCTGACCCGCTGAGTTACTCCAGCACTCTGTGAAACGTCACCTATCCATGTTCTCCACAGATGCTGCCTGACCCGCTGAGTTACTCCAGCACTTTGCGTCTTTTTTTGTGAACCAGCTACTGCAGTTCCTTGTTTCTACATTTAAATTAAGGACTGTCTTTGTTTGCATTAAGGACTTAGGGCTTTTTATTAATAATATTCGGGTGAATAATTTCTTTGTTGTATGTTTTGTTAGTTTACGAGGTGCAGTGAAAAGCTTTTTTGTTGCGTGCTAACCAGTCAGCGGAAAGACAATACATGATTACAACCGAGCCGTCCACAGTGTACAGATACAGGATAAAGGGAATAACGTTTAGAGCAAGGTAAAGTCCGATTAACGATAGTCCGAGGGCCTCCAATGAGGTAGATGGTAGTTACCTATGAGTAGTGTGTTCAGTTTTGTCTGTTGTGCTGCTGCAAGTAAGAATATCAAGTCGTTTAAGAAGGAACTGCAGATGCTGACAAAATCGTAGGTAGACAAAATTGCTGGAGAAACTCAGCGGGTGCGGCAGCATCTATGGAGCGAAGGAAATAGGCAACGCTTCGGGCCGAAACCCATTTTGTCTACCTAGTAAGAATATCAAGTAGGCTGGCACGGTAGATTTGCTGCCTCTCAGCGCCAGAGACCCGGGTTCGATCCTGACCACGGGTGCTGTCTCAAGTCAAGTCAAGTCAACTTTATTTGTCACATACACATACAAGACGTGCAGCGAAATGAAATCGTCAATGCCTGCGGATTGTGCGAAAACTACAGAACAACAGAACAGAACAGAACCAGTATTTACATTTTAAAAAAAGACACAACACAACAGTAATTAGTCCCTGGTGAGATCAGAGTTTACAATCCTAACGGCCTGTGGGAAGAAACTCCTTCTCACCCTCTCTGTTTTCACAGCGTGACAGCGGAGGCGTTTGCCTGACCGTAGCAGCTGGAACAGTCCATTGCTGGGGGGGTAGGGGTCCCCCATAATGTTGTTGGCTCTGGATCTGCCCCTCCTGGTGTAGAGGCCCTGCAGGGGGGCGAGTGTAGTTCCCATGGTGCGTTCGGCCGAACGCACTACTCTCTGCAGAGCCTTCCTGTCCTGGGCAGAGCTGTTCCCAAACCAGATCGAGATGTTGCCGGACAAGATGCTTTCTACAGCCCCAGAGTAGAAGGACTGAAGGATCCTCATTGAAGGAGACTCCTGAATTTCCTCAGCTGCCTGAGGTGGTAAAGGCGCTGCCTTGCCTTACTCCCCGGTGCGGCAGCGTCTGTAGGGAGTTTTGTCCTTTCCCCCCGTGACCTGCGTGGGTTTTCTCCGGGCGCTCCGGTTTCCTCCCGCACTCCAAAGACGTGCGGGTTTGTAGGTGAATTGGCTTTGGGTAAAATTGTAAATTGTCCCCAGTGTGTGTGTAGGATACATACCCTAACTCCAACCCGAATAATATGAATTATTATTACGATGATGCTAGTGTACGGGGTGAACTCAGCCGCCGGATGTCTCCGCAGTGAGTCACGTCTAGGGCCAGGCTTTTACCCCTGAGGCAGAACACAGACACATCACCGTCTGGGCTGTCGTGAGAGAGGGCCGATTAGCGGTGGAGTCAGCCGGCTGGTACAGGCTAGATGCAGGGATAGAGTGGACGTGGGGAGGATGTTTCCACCGGTGGGACAATCTAGGACCAGAGGGCACAGCCTCAGAATTAAAGGACGTTCCTTTAGGAAGGAGATGAGGAGAATTCTCTTTGCCAGAGGGTGGTGAATCTGCGGAACTCATTTCCACAGAAGGCTGTGGAGGCCAAGTCGGTGGATTAGTGTAGATGGGGCATGTTGGTCGGTGTGGGCAGGTTGGGCCGAAGGGCCTGTTTCCACTCTGGGTGGTGAATCTGTGGAATTCCTGGCCAAGTCAGTGGATATTTTTAAGGCATAGAAACATAGACACATAGAAACATAGAAAATAGGTGCAGGAGGAGGCCATTCGGCCCTTCGAGCCAACACCGCCATTCATTGTGATCATGGCTGATCTTCCCCAATCAATAACCCGTGCCTGCCTTCTCCCCATATCCCTTGACTACACTAGCCCCTAGAGCTCTATCTAACTCTCTCTTAAATCCATCCAGTGACTTGGCCTCCACTGCCCTCTGTGGCAGGGAATTCCACAAATTCACAACTCTCTGGGTGAAAATGTTTTTTCTCACCTCAGTCTTAAATGACCTCCCCTTTATTCTAAGACTGTGTGGCCCCTGGTTCTGGACTCGCCCCAACATTGGGAACATTTTTCCTGCATCTAGCTTGTCCAGTCCTTTTATAATTTTATATGTTTCTATAAGATGCCCCCTCATCCTTCTAAACTCCAGTGAATACAAGCCTAGTCTTTTCAATCTTTCCTCATATGACATAAGGCAGAGATAGATAGATTCTTGATTAGTACGGGTTTTAGGGGTTATGGGGAGAAGGCAGGAGAATGGGGTTAGGAGGGAGAGATAGATCAGCCGCGATTGAATGGCGGAGTAGACGTGATGGGCCGAATGGCCTAATTCTTCTCCTATCACATGATTCCAAAGTGTCCTGCTCAGTCCCCTTAGTCGTGTAACTATCCCTGTCCAAACCACATCTTGTGTCCACCTTCCAAACTGATATCAAAATCTCTCCGACCAGCACATTGGGACGGAACTACAGGCCGGCACGGCAACACAGCGGTAGAGTCACTGCCTCACAGCGCAAGAAGTAAGTAAGCATGCGGGTACAGCAGGCAGTGAAGAAAGCGAACGGCATGTTGGCCTTCATAACAAGAGGAATCGAGTATAGGAGCAAAGAGGTCCTTCTGCAGTTGTACAGAGCCCTAGTGAGACCACACCTGGAGTATTGTGTGCAGTTTTGGTCCCCTAATTTGAGGAAGGACATTCTTGCTATTGAGGGAGTGCAGCGTAGGTTTACAAGGTTAATTCCCGGGATGGCGGGACTGTCATATGTTGAGAGAATGGAGCAGCTGGGCTTGTACACTCTGGAGTTTAGAAGGATGAGAGGGCATCTCATTGAAACATATAAGATTGTTAAGGGTTTGGACACGCTAGAGGCAGGAAACATGTTCCCGATGTTGGGGGAGTCCAGAACCAGGGGCCACACAGTTTAAGAATAAGGGGTAAGCCATTTAGAACGGAGACGAGGAAACACTTTTTCTCACAGAGAGTGGTGAGTGTCGAATTCTCTGCCTCGGAGGGCGGTGGAGGCCGGTTCTCTGGATGCTTTCAAGAGAGAGCTAGATAGGGCTCTTAAAGATAGCGGAGTGAGGGGATATGGGGAGAAGGCAGGAACGGGTACTGATTGGGGGATGATCAGCCATGATCACATTGAATGGCGGTGCTGGCTCGAAGGGCCGGATGGCCTGCTCCTGCACCTATTGTCTATTGTCTATTGTCTATTGTCCAAGAGACCCCGGGTTCCATCCCGACTACAGCGGTGCTTTTTCTACGGAGTTTGCATGTTTCTCCCCGTGGCCTGCAAGGGTTTTCTCCGGGCGCTCCGGTTTCCCCCCACGCTCCAAAGACGTGCAGGTTTGTAGGTTAATTGGCTTCTGTAAATTGTAAATTGTAAATTGTAAATTGTCCCTAGTGTGTGTGGGACAGTGCTAGTGTGCAGGGGGGGATCACTGGTCCACTATGAGAAACCATGCAGTTTCTCTGGACCAAACTAACCCCTCATTGCACAGATGACAATGAAACGCTCTTGACTCGAGACTCACCGGAAGACGTTCCTTTGAGCTTTGAGCTGAGACAGTGGGTGAAAGTGCGGTTTCTCGCTGGGAACTATGGGTGGGGGGGGGGTTGGGGAGGAGGGAATTCTTTACAGGAGATAGAACGGGTGAGATGTACTTTAGTTGAGTGCAGTGAAAAGTTTTTGTTTCTGTGTTAGACATGAATACAATCAAATCGAGTTCCATGCACAGGTAAATGTAACGTTCAGTTCAAGGCAAGTGTGTGGGGATCGCTGGTCGGCGCGGACTTGGTGGGCCGAAGGGCCTATTTCCACACTGTATCTCGAAACTAAACTAAATAAAAAAACGAACTAGTGCAAAGTTTAAGCAGCAATTAAACGGGCACATGGATAGGACCGGTTTAGAGTGATATGGGCCTAACGCGGGCAGGTGGGCCTAGTGTAGCTGGGACACGTTGGTCGGTGTGGACAAGTTGGCCCGACGGGCTTGTTTCCACGCTGTGTCACTCCAATGGGCCTGTCCCACTTAGACGACTTTTTAGGCGACTGCAGGAGACTATGCAGCCGCCACATGGTTGGGTATAGGAGCAAAGAGGTCCTTCTGCAGTTGTACAGGGTCCTAGTGAGACCACACCTGGAGTATTGAATACAGTTTTGGTCCCCTAATTTGAGGAAGGACATTCTTGCTATTGAGGGAGCGCAGCGTAGGTTTACAAGGTTAATTCCGATTGAACACAGTCACAGGTCTCCAATGAGGTGGATGGGAGTTCAGGACCACTCTCTAGTTTTTTGTTTTGGTTTTTATAGATAGGGCGCGGAAGCAGGCCCTTCGGCCCCCCCGAGTCCGCACCGACCAGCAATCCCCGCGCATCAACACTATCCTGCACACACTAGGGACAATTTTTACATTTATATCGCCAATTAACCTACAAACCTGTACGTCTTTGGAACCAAAATTCTCGGAGAAAACCCACGCAGGTCAAGGGGAGGGCGTTCAAACTCCATACAGACAGCACCCATAGCCAGGATTGAACCGAGGTCTCTGGTGCGGTAAGCGCTGTAAGGCAGCAACTCTACCGCTGCGCCACCGCGCCGTCGGTTGGTGGTGGGACGGTTCAGTTGCCTGATAACAGCCGGGAAGAAACTGTCCCTGAATCTGGAGGAGGTGTGTGTGCGTTTTCACACTTCTGTACCTCTTTCCCGATGGGAGAGGGGAGAAGAGGGAGTGGCCGGGGCTGAGACTGGTCCTTGATGATGCTGCTGGCCTTGCCGAGGCAGCGTGAGGTGTAGATGGAGTTAAATGGAAGGGAGGTTGGTTTGTGCGACGGTGTGGGCTGCGTCCACAATTCACTGCAATTTTGTGCGGGTCTGGGATGGAGCCGTTCCCAATGAAATGCTTTCTATCGCACAATAGATCCACATCTATTGTGTGGGGGGGGGGGCTCATTGAAACTTGCCGAATAGTGAAAGGCCTGGATAGAGTGAAATTTCGTTCAAGCCTAGGTTTGAATGACAATAAATAGCATTCAATTCAATTCAATTCAATTCAATTCAATGTGGAGAGGGTGTTTCCACTAGTGGGAGAGTCTAGGACCAGAGGACACAGCCTCAGAATGAAAGGACGTACCTTTAGGAAGGAGATGAGGAGGAATTTATTTCGTCAGAGGGCGGTGAATCTGTGGAATTTATTGCCACAGAGGGCTGTGGAGGCCAAGTCGGTGGATATTTTTAAGGTGGAGATAGATAGATTCTTGATTAGTGCGGGTGTCAGGGGTTATGGAGGCGAAGGCAGGAGAATGGGGTTAGGAGGGAGAGATAAATCAGCCGTGATTGAATGGCGGAGTACACATGATGGGCCGAACGGCCTAATTCTGCTCCTATCACTTATCAGCACAGGCCCAATCTTCAGTAGACAAAAATGCTGGAGAAACTCAGCGGGTGAGGCAGCATCTATGGAGCGAAGGGAATAGGCAACGTTTCGGGTCGAGACCAGGCCCAAATCATAGAAACATAGAAATATAGAAAATAAGTGCAGGAGGAGGCCATTCGGCCCTTCGAGCCAGCACCGCCATTCATTGTGATCATGGCTGATCGTCCCCTATCAATAACCCGTGCCTGCCTTCTCCCCATATCCCTTGATTCCACCATCACCTAGAGCTCTATCTAACTCTCTCTTAAATCCATCCAGTGACTTGGCCTCCACTGCCCTCTGTGGCAGGGAATTCCACAAATTCACAACTCTCTGGGTGAAAACATTTTTTATCACCTCAGTCTTAAATGGCCTCCCCTTTATTCTAAGACTGTGGCCCCCTGGTTCTGGACTCGCCCAACATTGGGAACATTTTTCCTGCATCTAGCTTGTCCAGTCCTTTTATAATTTTATATGTTTCTATAAGATCCCCCTCATCCTTCTAAACTCCAGTGAATACAAGCCTAGTCTTTTCAATCTTTCCTCATGTGACAGTATTTTCTCACCTCAGTCTTAAATGACCTCCCCTTTATTCTAAGACTGTGGCCCCTGGTTCTGGAACTGTGGCCCCTGGTTCTGAATCTCCGATCATTTTCATTTGTAATGCATGCAAAGATCAGAATGCTCTTGGGAGGCTGTTCTGAATTTATAAAGCAACTAAATGCAGATGTACGACTCAAATAAAAAGAAGCATTTGGCATGGGACTTTGGACTCCTTTCATCTAGCTCATGAAATATGCATTTCTGCCGGGATAAAGCATTTACTGACATCAATATAAATGTTTCTTTCAAAATATCTTTTCCATCAGGCTTCATCTTAAGTTGATGCGTTATTCACCCCTGCTGGAATCCATCAATGGAAAAACAATTCGGCTTTGATAAAATCATTTAAGTGCTGCCTGCCTTGACCGAAAATTAATTTTGATGAAACATTTTTGTCATTAGCCCTCGGACTTCCAGCTGGCGTAACTCCTGACGCTGCCCGACCCGCTGAGTTACTCCAGCACTCTGTGAAATGTCACCTATCCATGTTCTCCACAGATGCTGCCTGACCCGCTGAGTTACTCCAGCACTCTGTGAAACGTCACCTATCCATGTTCTCCACAGATGTTGCCTGACCCGCTGAGTTACTCCAGCACTCTGTGAAACGTCACCTATCCATGTTCTCCAGAGATGCTGCCTGACCCGCTGAGATACTCCAGCACTCTGTGAAACGTCACCTATCCATGTTCTCCACAGATGCTGCCTGACCCGCTGAGTTACTCCAGCACTCTGTGAAACGACAGGCAGCATCTGTGGAGAGAAGGAATGGGTGACGTTTCGGGTCGAGACCCTTCTTCAGACTGGTTAGGGATCAGGGAACCGAGAGATATAGACGGTGATGTGGAGAGATAATGAACAATGAATGAAAGATTTGCAAAAAAAGTACCGATGACAAAGGAAACTGGCCATTGTCAGCTGTTTGTTGGGTGAGAACGAGAAGCTGGTGCGACTTGTGTGGGGGGAGGGACGGAGAGAGAGGGAATGCCGGGGTTACCTGAAGTTGGAGAAATCAATATTCATACCACAGGGCTGTAAGCTGCCCAAGCGAAATATGAGATGCTGTT
Source organism: Malacoraja senta (assembly GCA_038087875.1). NCBI lineage: Eukaryota > Metazoa > Chordata > Chondrichthyes > Rajiformes > Rajidae > Malacoraja > Malacoraja senta. Next base: position 48,129 of record JAXLNO010001972.1, on the reverse strand, counting down.
CCTCCAATTTGCGTAAGGCCTCACTCTGACAATGGAGGAGGCCCAGGACAGAAAGGTCAGTGTGGGAATGGGAAGGGGAATTAAAGTGTCCGGCAACCGGGAGATCAGGTTGGTTCAGTAGATGGTACATGTTGGTTGGTGTGGGCAAGTTGGGCCGAAGGGCCTTTTTTTATGCTGTCAATGTCTCCAGAACCAGAACCAGGGGCCACACAGTTTAAGAATAAGGGGTAAGCCATTTAGAACGGAGATGAGGAAACACTTTTTTGCACAGCGAATTGTGAGTCTGTGGAATTCTCTGCCTCAGTGGGCAGTGGAGGCCGGTTCTCAGGATGCTTTCAAGAGAGAGCTAGATAGGGCTCTTAAAGATAGCGGAGTCAGGGGATATGGGGAGAAGGCAGGAACGGGGTACTGATTGGGGATGATCAGCCATGATCACATTGAATGGCGGTGCTCTTGAAAGCATCCTGAGAACCGGCCTCCACCGCCCTCTGAGGCAGAGAATTCCACAGACACAATTCGCTGTGTAAAAAAGTGTTTCCTCATCTCCGTTCTAAATGGCCTACCCCTTATTCTTAAACTTTGGCCTCTGGTTCTGGAGACATTGACAGCATATAAAAAGGCCCTTCGGCCCTTCGGCCCAACCTGCCCACACCAACCAACATGTACCATCTATTAAACCTACCTGATCTCCCGGGCGGTGCTGGCTTGAAGGGCTGAATGGTCTACTCCTGCACCTATTGTCTATTGTCTATTGCCGTGACTCTATAATGTTGAACTGTGCAGCACAGGGACAGGCCATTCGGCCCACAATGTCCATGCTGACCCCGATGCCAAGTTGCTGTAACCCGTTGCTATGGTTTCAGGCTTCCTGGAGGTGTGGGGCGTGGAGGTCCACGCTAGGCCGGACGACGTGAACAAGGCCCAGCATCACACACAGTTCTATGACTGCAACAACCTGGTGGTGAGGCGTGGACAACCCTTCCAGATCACCATCACCACCAGCCAGCCCTACAGAGCTCACATCGACAAGCTGTGGGTCGAACTGCTCATCGGTGAGAACCTGACTCACACACACACACACACACACACACACACACACACACACACACACACACACACACACACACACACACACACACACACACACACACACGCACACACACGCACACAGACACACACATACACAGACACACACACACACACACACACACACACACACACACACACACACACACACACACACACACACACACACACACACGCACACACACACACACAGACACACACAGACACACACACACACAGACACACACACACACACACACACACAGACACAGACACAGACACAGACACACACACACACACACACACACACACACACACACACACGCACACACACACACACAGACACACACAGACACACACACACACAGACACACACACACACACACACACACAGACACAGACACAGACACAGACACACACACACACACACACACACACACACACACACACACACACACACACACACACACACACGCACACACACACACACAGACACACACAGACACACACACACACAGACACACACACACACACACACACACACACAGACACAGACACACACACACACACACACACACACACACACACACACAGACACACACACACAGACACACACACACACACACACACACACAGACACACAGACAGACAGACACACACACACACACACACACACACACAGACAGACACACACACAGACACACACACACACACACACAGACACACACACACACACACACACACACACACACACACAGACACACACACACACAGACACACACACACACAGACACACACACACACAGACACACACACACACACACACACACACACACACACAGGGTGACACAGTGTGGAAACAGGCCCTTCGGCCCAACTCGCCCACACCGGCCAACAATGTCCGAGCTACACCAATCCCACCTGCCTGCGTTTGGTCCATATCCCTCCAAACCTGTCCTATCCATGTACCTGTCCAACTGTTTCTTAAACGTTGTGATAGTCCCAGCCTCGACTACCTCCTCCGGCAGTTCGTTCCATACACCCACCACCCTCTGTGTGGAAAAGGTTACCCCTTCAGATTCCTATTAAATCTTCCGCCCCTCACCTTAAAGTGACAGAGAATTCTCCAACTGAGAGCATGCAGAACATAATTAGGTTCAATCAGAGAAAATGTGTGACTGATTCCAAAACACTCAGCAGGTTGCAAAGCCATAAGGAGTTGGAATGAGATAATTGGAAACGAAAAAACTGAGACTAGGGGCCTGTCCCACTTAGGCGATTTTTTTCGGCGACTTGCTGGCACCCGTCATAGTCGCAGCAGGTCGCCGAAAATTCTCAACCTGTTGAATATCCAGCGGCGAGCAGAAAAAGGTACGAAAAAGGGCTTGGACACGCCAGAGGCAGGAAACATGTTCCCGATGTTGGGGGGAGTCCAGAACCAGGGGCCACACACACAGTTTAAGAATAAGGAGTAAGCCATTTAGAACGGAGACGAGGAAACACTTTGTAGCGCATCAGTTCCACAGACACAGTGGGCGGCACAGTGGTGCAGCGGGTAGAGCTGCTCCCTCACAGCGCCAGAGACCCAGGTTTGTTCCTGACCTTGGAGCCTGCGCTGCGTTTGTACGTTCTCCCCGTGGCGTTTCTTGTTGTGTAATTTAGCTCAGTTCAGTTTATTGTCACGTGTGCCGAGGTACAGTGGACAATAGACAATAGGTGCAGGAGTAGGAAGCCATTCGGCCCTTCGAGCCAGCACCGCCATTCAATGTGATCATGGCTGACCATCCCCAATCAGTACCCCGTTCCTGCCTTCTCCCCATATCCCCTGACTCCGCTATTTTTAAGAGCCCTATCTAGCTCTCTCTTGAAAGCATCCAGAGAACCTGCCTCCACCGCCCTCTGAGGCAGAGAATTCCACAGACTCACCACTCTCTGTGAGAAAAAGTGTTTCCTCGTCTCCGTTCTAAATGGCTTACCCCTTATTCATAAACTGTGACCCCTGGTTCTGGGCTCCCCCCAACATCGGGAACATGTTTCCTGCCTCTAGCGTGTCCAAACCCTTAATAATCTTATATGTTTCAAACCGATTTTTTACACAGAGAGTGGTGAATCTGTGGAATTCTCTGCCACAAAAGGTAGTTGAGGCCAGTTCATTAGCTATATTTAAGAGGGAGTTAGATGTGGCCCTTGTGGCTAAAGGGATCAGGAGGTATGGAGAGAAGGCAGGGATGGGATACTGAGTTGGATGATCAGCCATGATCATATCAAATGGCGGTGCAGGCTCGAAGGGCCGAATGGCCTACTCCTGCACCTATTTTCTATGTTTCTATGTTTCTATGAGATACCCTCTCATCCTTCTAAACTCCAGAGTGCACAAGCCCAGCCGCTCCATTCTCTGTGAAAAGTGAAAAGCACAGTGAAACCACAGTGAAAAGCTTTTGTTGCGTGCTAACCAGTCAGTGGAAAGACAATACATGATTACAATCGAGCCGTCCACAGTGTACAGATACACGATAAGGGAATAACGTTTAGTGCAAGGTGAAGCCAGCAAAGTCCGATCAAGGATAGTCCGAGAGTCACCAATGAGGTAGATAGTAGTTCAGGACCGCTCTCTGGTTGTGGTAGGACGGTTCAGTCGCCTGATAACAGCTGGGAAGAAACTGTCTCTGAATCTGGAGGTATGTGTGTTTTCACACTTCTGTACCTCTTGCCCGATGGGACAGGGAGTGGCCAAATCACAAAGAGCTGGAAGAATCCTCCCAACCTGTGGCCGGCACGGTGTCACAGCGGGTAGAGCTGCTGCCTCACAGCGCCAGAGACCCGGGTTCCATCCTGACTACGGGACGCTGTCTGTGCGGAGTTTGTACGTTCTCCCCGTGACCCGCGTGGGTTTTCTCCGGGTGCTCCGGTTTCCTCCCACACTCCAAAGACGTGCAGGTTTGTAGGTTAATTGGCTTCGTTAAAATTGTAAATTGTCCCCAGTGTGTGTAGGATAGTGTTAGTGTGCGGGGGGATCGCTGGTCGGCACGGTCTCAGTGGGCCGAAGGGCCTGTTTCTGCACTGTATCCCAGAACTCTAAAGCCTAACCATGCTCTCACCAACTGGCGAGCGGTCCTGACCTCCCATCTACCTCATTGGAGACCCTCGGACTATCTTTAATTGGACTTTACCTTGCACTAAACGTTAGTCCCTTATTCCCTATCTGTATTCTGAATATATAGGCTTTCTTGTGACTGGACAGGACGCAACAAAAGCTTTCCACTGCACACTTGACAAGAAACTACACTAAACATAGATCCAGGGATAGGCAGAAGGTCACAAGGTCATAAGTGATAGGAACAGAATGAGGCCATTCGGCCCATCAAGTCTACTCCGCCATTCAATCATGGCTGATCTATCTCTCCCACCCAACCCCATTCTCCTGCCTCCTCCCCATAACCCCTGACACCCGTACTAATCAAAGATCTATCTATCTCTGCCTTAAAAGTTGAGCTCGAACTGAGACTTGACCCAGGTGTTGTGTGTAATCCAGGTGTTGTGTGTGACCCAGGTGTGTGTGTAATCCAGGTGTGTTTCAGTGTGTAATCCAGGTGTTGTGTGGTAATCCAGGTGTTCTATGTAACCCAGTTGTGTGTAATCCAGGTTTGTTTAATCCAGATGTTGTGTGTAAACCCAGGTGTGTGTAATCCAGGTGTTGTGTGTAACCCAGGTGTTGTGTGTAATCAAGGTGTGTGTGACCCAGGAGTGTGTGTAACGCAGGTGTTTTGTCTAACCCAGGTGTTGTGTTTAATCCAGATGTTGTGTGTAATCCAGGTGTTGTGTGTAATCCAGGTGCTGTATGTAACCCAGGTGTTGTGTGTAATCCAGGTTTGTTTAATCCAGATGTTGTGTGTAAACCCAGGTGTTGTGTGTAATCCAGGTGTTGTGTGTAACCCAGGTTTTGTGTGTAATCCAGGTGTTGTGTGTGACCCAGGAGTGTGCGTAACCCAGGTGTTATGTCTAACCCAGGTGTTGTGTTTAATCCAGGTGTTGTGTGTGACCCAGGTGTTGTGTCTAACCCAGGTGTTGTGTGTAACCCAGGTGTTGTGTGTGACCCAGGTGTTGTGTGTAACGCAGGTGTTGTGTGTAACACAGGTGTTGAATGTGACCCAGGTGTTGTGTGTAACCCAGGTGTTGTGTGTGACCCAGGTGTTGTGTGTAACCCAGGTGTTGTGTGTGACCCAGGTGTTGAATGTGACCCAGGTGTTGTGTGTAACCCAGGTGTTGTGTGTTACCCAGGTCGCTACCCGAGTGCCGTGAAGGGAACATACATCCCGATTTACCTGGAGGACGAGCTGGTGAAGGGGAGGTGGGGAGCGAAGGTGATCTCTGCCCAAGGCAACATCCTCAGCCTCTCCGTCCTCTCTCCCGCCGACTGTATCGTGGGCAGATTCCGCATGTATGTGGCCATCATGACCTCGCACGGAATTCGCAGGACGGCACGGGACAAGGCCAGTGACATCTACTTCATCTTCAACCCTTGGTGTGAAGGTACTGCCTGCTTACGTTTCAGCGTTTCCCGTCTGAAGAAGGGTCTCGACCCAAAATGTCACCTATCCATGTTCTCCACAGATGCTGCCTGACCACATCTGGAGTGTTGTGTACAGTTTTGGTCCCCTAATTTGAGGAAGGACATCCTTGTGATTGAGGCAGGACAGCATAGGTTCACGAGATTGATCCCTGGGATGGTGGGACCGTCATATGAGGAAAGATTGAAAAGTCGAGGCTTGTATTCACTGGAGTTTAGAAGGATGAGGGGGATCTTATAGAAACATATAAAATTACAAAAGGACTGGACAAGCTAGATGCAGGAAAAATGTTCCCAAAGATGGGCGCGTCCCGAACCAGGGGCCACAGTCTTAGAATAAAGGGGAGGCCATTTAAGACTGAGGTGAGAAAAAACGTTTTCACCCAGAGAGTTGTGAATTTGTGGAATTCCCTGCCACAGAGGGCAGTGGAGGCCAAGTCACTGGATGGATTTAAGAGAGAGTTAGATAGAGCTCTAGGGGCTAGTGGAGTCAAGGGATATGGGGGAGAAGGCAGGCACGGGTTATTGGTTGGGGACGATCAGCCATGATCACAATGAATGGCGGTGTTGGCTCGAAGGGCCGAATGGCCTCCTCCTGCACCTATTTTCTATGTTTCTATGACCGGCTGAGTTACTCCAGCACTCTGTGTCTATCTGCCATCTCTCACACACTGCACGTCTTGTTATAAAACCATCCACTCCCTGAAAATTGCCAACAACATGGTGAGGCCACACTTGGAGTACAGTGTTCAGCCTTGGTCACCCAGCTATAGTTAGTCTGTGGAACTCATTGCCACAGAGGGCTGTGGGGACCACGTTAGTGGATATTTTTAAGGCAGAGAAAGACAAGTTCTTAATTAGTGTTAAAGAAGGAACTGCAGATGCTGGAAAACTGAAGGTACACAAAAATGCTGGAGAAACTCAGCAGGTGCAGCAGCATCTATGGAGCGAAGGAAATAGGTAACGTTTCGGCCGAAACCCTTCTTCAGACTGATAGGGGGTGGGGAGAAGAAAGGAAAAAAGGAAAAAGGCGGAGGAGGAGCCCGAGGGCTGGGGGAGGGGAGGAGACAACCAGAGGGCTGATGAAGGGGAGGGGACAGCAAGGGCTAGCAGAATTGGGAGAATTCAATGTTCAAGCCCCCAGGATGTAGACTGCCCAAGCGGAATATGAGGTGCATTTCCTCCAATTTCCGGTGTTGCTCGCTGTGGCCATGGAGGAGACCCAGGACAGAGAGGTCAGATACGGAATGGGAGGGGGAGTTGAAGTGCTGAGCCACCGGGAGGTCAAGTTGGTTATTGCGGACCGACCGGAGGTGTTCGGCGAAACGATCGCCAAGCCTCCGCTTGGTCTCACCTTGACCCTTAACCCTTGAAGCTTAATTAGTATGGGCTTCAAGGGTTATGGGGAGAAGGCAGTATAATGGGATTAGGAGATCAGCCAGGATTGAATGGTGGAGTGGACTCGATGGGCCGAATGGCCTAATTCTACTATAACTTGTGAACTTGTGAAAGATGAATAGGAAGGAACTGCAGATGCTGGTTTATACCGAAGACAGACACAGAATGCTGGAGTAACTCAGTGAGTCAGGCAGCATCTGTGGAGAACATGGATAGGTGACGTTTCACAGAGTGCTGGAGTAACTCAGCGGGTCAGGCAGCATCTGTGGAGAACATGGATAGGTGACGTTTCACAGAGTGCTGGAGTAACTTCAGCGGGTCAGGCAGCATCTGTGGGGAACATGGATAGGTGACGTTAACACTCAGTTTGCGTTTTCAAACTGAAAGTAGAAGGAGGAGAACTGGAGGAAGGTAAAGGACAGAAATGTTTAAAAAAACAGATACATGCATAGGACAGGTTTGGTGGGATATGGGCCAAGCCCTGGCAGGTGGGACTAGTGTAGATGGGGCCTGTTGGTCGGTGTGGGCAAGTTGGGCCGATGGGCCTGTTTCCACGCTGTATCACTCCTTGACTCTGTTGGTGGTGAATCTGTGGAATTCTTTGCCACAGATGACTGTGGAGGCCAAGTCAGTGGATACTTTCCAGCCTGCACTCACTGGAGTGTAGAAGGATGAGGGGGGGGTACCTCATTGAAACTTTACTGAATGGTGAAAGGCCTGGATAGAGTGGATGTGGAGAGGATGTTTCCACTGGTGGGAGAGTCTAGGACCAGAGGACACAGCCTCAGAATTAAAGGACGTTCCTTTAGGAAGGAAATGAGGAGGAATTTCTTTACTCAGAGGGTGGTGAATCTGTGGAATTCTTTGCCACAGACGGCTGTGGAGGCCAAGTCAGTGGATATTTTAAAGGCAGAGATGGATAGATTCTTGATTAGTACGGGTGTCAGAGGTTATGGGGAGAAGGCAGGAGAATGGGGTTAGGAGGGGGAGATAGATCAGCCATGATTGAATGGTGGAGTAGACTCGATGGGCCGAATGGCCTAATTCTGGTCCTGTAACTTGTGACCCGTGGACTCTATGTGGATAAATGTGAGGTTGTCCACTTTGGTGGCAAGAACAGGAAAGCAGATTATTATCTGAATGGTGTCAGATCAGGAGAAGGGGAGGTGCAACGAGACCTGGGTGTGCTTGTACATCAGTCATTGAAAGTAAGCATGCAGGTACAGCAGGCAGTGAAGAATGTTGGGATATGTTGGCCTTCATAGCGAGAGGATTTGAGTTTAGGAGCCAGGAGGTCCTACTGCAGTTGTACAGACTGCACCTGGAGTATTGTGTACAGTTTTGCTCTCCTAATTTGAGGAAGGACATTATTGCTATTGAGGGAGTGCAGCATAGGATCACCAGGTTAATTCCCAGGATGGTGGGACTGTCATATGATGAAAGAATGGGTCGACTGGGTTTGTATTCACTGGAATTTAGAAGGATGACAGGGAATCTTATAGAAACATATACAATTCTTAGAGGATTGGACAGTCTAGATGCAGGAAAAATGTTCCCGATGCTGGGGGCGTCCAGAACCAGGGGTCACAGTTTAAGAATAAGGGGGTCGGCCATTGAGGATGAGATGAGGAAAAACTTCTTCACCCAGAGAGTTGTGAATCTGTGGTATTCTCTGCCACAGATGGCAGTGGAGGCCAATTCACTGGATGTTTTCAAGACCGAGTTAGATTTAGCTCTTAGGGCTAATGGAATCGAGGGATATGGGGGGAGAAGCAGGAACGGGGTATTGATTGGGGATGATCGGCCATGATCACATTGAATGGCGGTGCTGGCTCGAAGGGCCAAATGGCCTACTCCTGCACCTATTGTCTATGTTTCTATGTTGTCCATCTGTGGGACTTCGGCCCATCAGCTGACTGTTGCCCCCTTCTCTTGTTCTGCCTCGTTCCCCCCACCTGTGTGACGGGACCTCCCGCATGGACCAGAGGATGCGGTGTATCTCAGCGATGACGCCCAGCGCCAGGAGTACGTCATGAACGACGTAGGCTGCATTTACTACGGAACCTCCACCGAAGTGACCAGCAGGCCGTGGATCTACGGGCAGGTTTGTCTCTCCTTCCTCCGGTTTCAATCTTGCTATTGAGGGAGTGCAGCGTAGGTTTAACACAAGGTTAATTCCCGGGATGGCGGGACTGTCATATGCTGAGAGAATGGAGCGGCTGGGCTTGTACACTCTGAAGTTTAGAAGGATGAGAGGGTATCTCATTGAAACATATAAGATTGTTAAGGGTTTGGACATGCTAGAGGCAGGAAACATGTTCCCAATGTTGGGGGAGTCCAGAACCAGAGGCCACACAGTTTAAGAATAAGGAGTAAGCCATTTAGAACGGAGACGAGGAAAAAAAATTCTCACAGAGAGTGGTGGGTCTGTGGAATTCTCTGCCTCAGAGGGCGGTGGAGGCCGGTTCTCCGGATGCTTTCAAGAGAGAGCTAGATAGGGGTCTTAAAAATAGCGGAGTCAGGGATATGGGGAGAAGGCAGGAACGGGGTACTGATTGGGGATGATCAGCCATGATCACATTGAATGGCGGTGCTGGCTCGAAGGGCCGAATGGCCTACTCCTGTACCTATTGTCTATTGTCTATTGTCTATTGTCAACATTGACTTCTCCGACTTCAAGTAACCCTCGATTCCCCTCTCTCTCCATCCATGGATGTTATAGAGTCACAGTGCTACAGTGTGGAAACAGGCCCTTCGTCCCAACTTGCCCACACCGGCCAGCAATGCCCCATCTATCCTCGTCCCACCTGCCCGCGCTTGGTCCATATCCATCCAAACCTCTCCTATCCATGTACCTGTCTAACTGTTTCTTAAACCCTGCCTCAACTACAATAGACAATAGACAATAGACAATAGGTGGAGGAGTAGGTGCCATTCGGCCCTTCGAGCCAGCACCGCCATTCAAGGTGATCACGGCTGATCATCCCCAATCAGTACCCCGTACCTGCCTTCTCCCCATATCCCCTGACTCTGCTATCTTTAAGAGCACTATCTAGCTCTCTCTTGATAGTATCCAGAGAACCGGCCTCCACCACCCTCTGAGGCAGAGAATTCCACAGACTCACCACTCTCTGTGAGAAAAAGTGTTTCCTCGTCTCCGTTCTAAATGGCTTACTCCTTATTCTTAAACTGTGTGTGGCCCTGGTTCTGGACTCCCCCAACATCGGGAACATGTTTCCTGCCTCTAGTGTGTCCAAACCCTTAACAACCTACCTCCTCTGCCAGCTCGTTCCATACAACCACCACCCTCTGTGTGAAAAAGTTACCCCTCAGGTTCCTATTAAATCTTTCCCCCCTTCACCTTGAACCTATGTCCTCTGGTCCTCGATTCCCCTACTCTGGGCAAGAGACTCTGTGCATCTACCCGATCTATTTCGATCATCCATCCCCCAGTCTTACTGTCCTCCTGACTAAATTGTATATCGTCTGCCTTCACCCTCAGTCTGAAGAAGGGTCTCGACCCGAAACGTCACCCAGTCCTTCTCTCCAGAGATACTGCCTGTCCCGCTGAGTTACTCCAGCTTTTTGTGTCAATCTGCACCATTTCGTAAGTGATAGGAGCAGAATTAGGCCATTCGGCCCATCGAGTCTACTCCGCCATTCAATCGTGGTTGATCTATCTCTCCCTCCCAACCCCATTCTCCTGCCTTCTCCCCATAACCCCTGACACCCGTACTAACCAAGAATCTATCTATCTCTGCCTTATAAATATCCACTGACTTGGCCTCCACTGACTTGGCCTCCACAGCCGTCTGTGGCATTGAATTCCACAGATTCACCACCCTCTGACTAAAGAAATTCCTCCTCATCTCCTTCCTAAAGGAACGTCCTTTAATTCTGAGGCTGTGCCCTCTGGTCCTAGACTCTCCCACTAGTGGAAACATCCTCTCCGCATCCACTCTGTGCAAGCCTCTTTATGCTTTCATTTTTAAGAAGCATTTTAATATTACTCCAGCTGTTTGTGTCTGTCTATCTGATGAACTTATTATACTGACATAAGTTAGTTGTCTGATCATAATCTAATCATCTGTCTTGCTGTTCGTTTACTTCCAGTTTGAAAGGAATGTCCTTAACGCTTGCATCTACGTTCTGGACCGGGCCCGGATGCCTCTACAGTCCAGGGGTTGCCCCATCAAGGTGTGCCGTGTGGCATCTGCCATGGTGAGTTCCACGTGGGTTGGAGGGCAATGACAAATGCCCCCTGTCAATAGACAATAGATAATAGGTGCAGGAGTAGGCCATTCGGCCCTTCGAGCCAGCACCGCCATTCAATGTGATCATGGCTGATCACCCCAATCAGTACCCCGTTCCTGCCTTCTCCCCATATCCCCTGACTCCGCTATCTTTAAGAGTCCTATCTAGCTCTCTCTTGAAAGCATCCAGAGAACCGGCCTCCACCGCCCTCTGAGGCAGAGAGTTCCACAGACTCACCACTCTCTGTGAGAAAAAGTGTTTCCTCGTCTCCGTTCTAAATGGCTTACTCCTTATTCTTAAACTGTGGCCCCTGGTTCTGGACTCCCCCAACATCGGGAACATGTTTCCTGCCTCTAGCGTGTCCAAGCCCTTAACAATCTTATAGGTTTCAACGAGATATCCTCTCATCCTTCTAAACACCAGAGTGTTCAAGCCCAGCTGCTCCATTCTCTCAGCATATGACAGTCCCGCCATCCCGGGAATTAACCTTGTAAACCTACGCTGCACTCCCTCAATAGCAAGAATGTCCTTCCTCAAATTAGGGGACCAAAACCGCACACAATACTCCAGGTGTGGTCTCACTAGGGCCCTGTACAACTGCAGAAGGACCTCTTTGCTCCTATACTCAACTCCTCTTGTTATGAAGGCCAAGAGAGTTGTGAGTCTGTGGAATTCTCTGCCTCAGAGGGCGGTGGAGGCCGGTTCTCTGGATGCTTTCAAGAGAGAGCATCCTCTCGATTCCTCTTGTTATAAAGGCCAACATGCCATTCGCTTTCTTCACTGCCTGCTGTACCTGCATGCTTACTTTCATTTAGGAATATTATTTGTGTAGGGAGAAATGTATTTGAAGCATGTGGCAGAATGCGTGATTTGGACCCGAGTTTGCCAACATGTAAAGCAACAAGTGAGCTGTTGTATCCTTGCATCTCTCAAGCTGTTGACTTGGATGTCCTCAGCAGTGCAAGTTCCCTAATTGCCTTTTAATCTTATTCAGTGAATTTTCAGTCAAGGGCCTGTCCCACTTGGCGATTTTTTTCGGAACATTTCAAAATCCAGCGTCGACAAAAAAAATGTTGCGACACTTGAAAAAAAACACCGCGCGTCAACACGCCGTCACGCCGCACGTTTTTCTGTGACCTGATACGCCAGTCAATGATGCCAGCAGTCGCCGAAAAAATCGGCAAGTGGGACAGGCCCTTCAGCCTCTCAGTTGAATGAAGAAAGGATAATCATAAAATTCACCTCATGTTAAAATTGCGTGGAGCAGAGTCACAGAGTCATCGAGCCCCATCTACACTAGTCCCGTGCTAGGCGTCTCGGTGGCGCAGCGGTAGAGTTGCTGCCTCACAGCGCCAGAGACCCGGGTTCCACCGCGACTACGGAGTTTGTACGTTCTCCCCGTGACCTGTGTGGGTTTTCTCCGGGTGGGCCGAATCACGCTATATGTATAAACTAAACTAAACTCCAAAGACGTGCAGGCTTGTAGGTTAATTGTCCCCAGTATGTAGGATAGTGCTGGTGTAAGGGGGGCAATCGCTGGTTGGCACGCACTCGATGGGCTGAAGGGCCTGTTTCTGCATTGTATCTCTAAATATTTTTTCTCTGCGCAGATTAATTCGAAGGACGATGCGGGCGTGCTGGTGGGGAGTTGGGACGGGACGTACACTGATGGAGTGGCCCCCACAGCCTGGAACAGTAGCGTAGAGATATTGCTGCTGTACTTCAAGCAACGACTACCTGTCTGTTACGGACAGTGCTGGGTCTTTGCTGCCGTGCTGAACACAGGTACGCACGCACGCGCACACGCACACGCACACGCACATGCACACGCATGCACACGCACACGCACACGCACACGCACACGCACATGCACACGCGCACGCACATGCGCTCACACGCACGCACGCAAACACACGCACACGCACGCACGCACAAGTACACACGCAGTCATGCACGCACACACGCACGCACACAAGCATGCACGCACGCGCACGCACATGCACACGCACACGCACGCGCACACACACACGCACGCACACGCACATGCACGCACACGCACGCACGCACATACACACACGCACGCACACATGCACGCACACGCACGCACGCACACTCACGCACACGCACGCACGCATACACATGCACGCACACTCACACACAAACATGTGACCTTATGACCTTATAGAAGTATATAAAATCATGAGAGCCTCTTGCTCAGAGCAGGGTAATCGTGGACATAGGTTTAAGGTGTGGGGGGAAGGAACCTCCATTCCATTGAGTGTAGGAGGATGAGGGGAGATCTTATAGAGGTGTACAAAATCCTGAGAGGAATAGATCGGGTAGACGCACAGAGTCTCTTGCCCAGAGTAGGGGAATCGAGGACCAGACGACATAGGTTCAAGGTGAAGTGGGAAAGATTTAATAGGAATCCGAGGGGAAACTTTTTCACACAGAGGGTGGTGGGTGTACGGAACAAGCTGCCAGAGGAGGTAGTTGAGGCTGGGACTATCCCATTGTTTAAGAATCAGTTGGACAGGTACATGGATAGGATAGGTTGGGAGGGATATAGACCAAGCGTGGGCAGGTGAGACTAGTGTAACTGGGACATTGTTGGCCGGTGTGGGCAAGTTGGGCGAACGGCCTGTTTTCACACTGTATCACTCCGTGACTATGACTAGATTCTCTGGATGTGGCCTTGTGATTGAGGCAGTGCAGCGTAGGTTCACGAGATTGATCCCTGGGATGGCGGGGACTGTCATATGAGGAAAGATTGAAAAAGACTAGGCTTGTATTCACTGGAGTTTAGAAGGATGAGGGGGGGATCTTATAGAAAGATATAAAATTACAAAAGGACTGGACAAGCTAGATGCAGGAAAAATGTTCCCAATGTTGGGCGAGTCCAGAACCAGGGGCCACAGTCTTAGAATAAAGGGGAGGCCATTTAAGACTGAGGTGAGAAAAAACTTTTTCACCCAGAGAGTTGTGAATTTGTGGAATTCCCTGCCACAGAGGGCAGTGGAGGCCCAAGTCGCTGGATGGATTTAAGAGAGAGTTAGATAGAGCTCTAGGGGCTGGTGGAATCAAGGGATATGGGGAGAAGGCAGGCACGGGTTATTGATTGGGGACGATCAGCCATGATCACAATGAATGGCGGTGCTGGCTCGAAGGGCCGAATGGCCTGCTCCTGCACCTATTGTCTATGTTTCTATGTTTCTATGTTTCTATAGCCGCCACTGAGAGGGTGTTGATGGCATTGTGTTTTTGTGCCCCTCCCTAGTGCTGCGATGCCTGGGCCTCCCCGCCAGAGTGGTCACCAACTTCTCCTCGGCCCACGACAACAATGCCGACCTGCACACGGACATCATCTTGGACCCGGACGGGAAGAAGATGCTGGAGCTGACCAAGGACTCCATCTGGTACGTTTTGGTCCCTATCTAAATGGCGTCAAGTTGGGAAAAGGGGAAGTACAACGGGATCTGAGGGTCCTTGTACATCACTCAATGAAAGTAAGCATGCAGGTACAGCAGGCAGTGAAGAAAGCCAATGGCATGTTGGCCTTTATAACAAGAGGAATCGAATATAGGAGCAAAGAGGTCCTTCTGCAGTTGTACAGAGCCCTAGTGAGACCACACCTGGAGTATTGTGTGCAGTTTTGGTCCCCTAATTTGAGGAAGGAAATCCTTGCTATTGAGGGAGTGCAGCGTAGGTTTATGGCGGGACTGTCATATGCTGAGAGAATGGAGCGGCTGGGCTTGTATACTCTGGAGTTAAGAAGGATGAGAGGGAATCTCATTGAAACATATAAGATTGTTAAGGGTTTAGACACGATAGAGGCAGGAAACATGTTCCCGATGTAGGGGGGAGTCCAGAACCAGGGCCACACACAGTTTAAGAATAAGGGGCAAGCCATTTAGAACGGAGACGAGGAAACACCTTTCTCACAGTGAGTGGTGAGTCTGTGGAATTCTCTGCTCAGAGGGCGGTGGAGGCGGTTCTCTGGATGCTTCCAAGAGAGAGCTAGATAGGGCTCTTAAAAATAGCGGAGTCAGGGGATATGGGGAGAAGGCAGGGACGGGGTACTGATTGGGATGATCAGCCATGATCACATTGAATGGCGGTGCTCTAACTCTCCCTTAAATCCATCCAGTGATTTGGCCTCCAGTGCCCTCTGTGGCAGGGAATTCCACAAATTCACAACTCTCTGGGTGAAAAGTTTTTTTTCTCACCCAGATAAATGTCTTAAACGGCCTCCCCTTTATTCTAAAACTGTGTGGCTCCTGGTTCTGGACTCGCCCAACACTGGAAACATTTTTCGTGCATCTAGCTTGTCCAGTCCTTTTATAATTTTATAAGTTTCTATAAGATCGCCCCTCATCCTTCTAAGGCATGTAGGTTAATTCCCAGGATGGCGGGACTGACATATGATGAAAGAATGGTCGACTGGGCTTGTATTCACTGGAATTTAGAAGGATGAGAGGGCATCTTATAGAAACATATAAAATTCTGAGAGGATTGGACAGGTTATTCATTGAAACATATAAGATTGTTATGGGCTGGACACGCTAGATGCAGGAAAATGTTCCCAATGTTGGGGAGTCCAGAACCAGGGGCCACACAGTTTAAGAATAAGGGGTCGGCCGTTTAGGACTGAGATGAGGAAAAACCTTTTTCACCCAGAGAGTTGTGAATCTGTGGAATTCTCTGCCACAGAAGGCAGTGGAGGCCGATTCACTGGATGTTTTCAAGGGAGAGTTAGATTTAGCTCTTGGGGCTAATGGAATCAAGGGATGTGGGGAAAAAGCAGGAACGGGGTACTGATTGTGGATGATCAGCCATGATCATATTGAATGGCGGTGCTGGCTAGAAGGGCCAAATGGCCTACTCCTGCACCTAATTTTCTAAGTTTCTATGTTTAATTGACCTGGTGTAAATGTAAATTGCCCCTAGTGTGTGTAGGATAGCGCTAGTGTACGGGGTGGTCGCTGGACGGCTCGGATCCGTAGGCCGAAGGTCCTGTTTTTCGCGCTGTCTCTCTAAACTAAACTGAAAAAAGATTAACCCACAAACCTGTACGTCTTTGGAGTGTGGAAGGAAGCCAGAGCACCCGGGGAAAACCCACGCAGGTCAAAGGTACAAACTCGTACAGACAGCACCGGTGGTCAGGATCGAAGCCGGTATTCTGGCGCTGTGAAGCAGCTGCTCTACCCGCCGCCCCACCCCACCACCCCCCCGGCACCCACTATCGAGAGATCCATTTTTTTTTCAGTTCAGTTTACTTTATTGTCACGTGTACCGAGGAACAGTAAAAAGCGTTTTTTGTTGCGTGCTAACCAGTCAGCGCAAAGACAACACGGTGCTGGCTCGAACGGCCGAATGGCCTACTCCTGCACCCATTGTCTACTGTCTATAACACATCATTACCCTCCTCCAACCTCATCTATTGCATCCGCTGCTCTAGATGTCAGCTGCTCTACATCAGTGAGACCAAGCGTAGGCTTGGCGATCGTTTCGCCGAACACCTCCGCTCGGTTCGCAATAACCAACCCGATCTCCGGTGGCTCAGCACTTCAACTCCCCCTCCCATTCCGAATCCGACCTTTCTGTCCTGGGCCTCCTCCATGGCCAGAGTGAGGCCCACCGCAAATTGGAGGAGCTGCACCTCATATTTCGCTTGGGTAGTTTACACCCCAGCGGTAATGAACATTGACTTCTCCAATTTCAGGTAGTCCCTGCTTTCTCCTTCTTTCCCCTCCCTTCCCAGCTCTCCCACAGCCCACTGTCTCCGCCTCTTCCTTTCTTCTTCCCACCCCCCCCAACCCCAACATCGGTCTGAAGAAGGGTCTCGACTCGAACGTTGCCTATTTTCTTCTCTCCACAGATGCTGCCTGACCCGCTGAGTTACTCCAGCACTCTGTGAACGTCACCTATCCATGTTCTCCACAGATGCTGCCTGACCCGCTGAGTTACTCCAGCACTCTGTGAAACGTCACCTATCCATGTTCTCCACAGATGCTGCCTGACCCGCTGAGTTACTCCAGCACTCTGTGAAACGTCACCTATCCATGTTCTCCACAGATGCTGCCTGACCCGCTGAGTTACTCCAGCACTCTGTGAAACGTCACCTATCCATGTTCTCCACAGATGCTGCCTGTCCCGCTGAGTTACTCCAGCACTCTGTGAAACGTCACCTATCCATGTTCTCCACAGATGCTGCCTGTCCCGCTGAGTTACTCCAGCACTCTGTGAAACATCTTCCATTCACAGTCTATAGATACCCTCTATTGAAACAACCTCTGTTGAAGAATGGTTTAAGAAAGAACTGCAGATGCTGGAAAAATCGACGGTAAACGAAAAATGCTGGAGTAACTCAGCGGGTGAGGCAGCTTCTACGGAGAGAAGGAATTGGCGATGCTTCGGGTCGAGACCCTCTGCCAATTTGTGGAATTCCCTGCCACAGAGGGCAGTGGAGGCCAAGTCACTGGATGGATTTAAGAGAGAGTTAGATAGAGCTCTAGGGGCTAGTGGAGTCAAGGGATATGGGGAGAAGGCAGGCACGGGTTATTGATTGGGGGACGATCAGCCATGATTGCAATGAATGCGGTGCTGGCTTGAAGGGCCGAATGTCTCCTCCTGCACCTATTTTCTATGTTTCTATGTTTCTATGTTTCAGATGTCTGCCTCGATTAAAGAATGTTCTCAAAGTACCTAGTGGTAACTTTTAACATTCAACATCTGAACACTATTTGTAGATATTTTTAAATAATTGAAAGCATGGATGTTTAAACCTGAAAGTTAAAAAGAAGTGTCTGTGTGTTGCGCGTGTTAATGCAGGTTGGCATTCTCAAACACGCCTATCTCCTGGGAGGCTGAATGTACTCGGCTAATTGAAATATATTTAGATTCTTCCCCAGCTGTTTACCACATTTGAATCTAGGTTGCCAGCAGTTGAAAGCAAGTGCCTGCCTTCAACCCTCTCCCACCACCATATGCTTTCTTAGTTTAGTTTAGTTGAGAGATACAGTGCGGAAACAGGCTCCTCGGCCCACCGTCCGCGCCGACCAGCGATCCCCGCACATCAGAATCAGAATCAGAATCAGATTTTATTCGCCAAGTATGTTTTGCAACATACGAGGAATTTCACTGGCCTGGTCAGTCATACAATTAAAAGCAACAGATCACTCAAAAACACATGAACATCCACCACAGTGACTCCTCCACATTCCTCACTGTGATGGAAGGCAAAATAAAGTTCAAGTCCTTCCTTTTGTTCTTCCTCGGTCGGGGGCCTCGAGCCCCCCGTTGACGGGACGGTCTTGACTGCCGTAGCTGGCCGCGTTCGGGCCCTCCGCGTCGAGGCGATCAGCTCCTGCATCGGGGGGGGGATGTCAGCTCCCCCGCTCCGGGCGATCGAACCTCGCGTCGGGGCTGGTCAAACCTTCCGCGGCGTTGGAGCTCCCGACTCGGCCTCTCCCGAGACTGCGAGCCCTTGATGGTAAGTCCGCAGGCTGCGGTGGGAGCGATCCCAGGCAAGGGATCCGCTCCGATGTTAAGTCCGCGCCCCGCGGTGGGGCTCACGACATTCCGAGGAGGCCTCCAGCTCCAGCGATGGTAGGCCGCAGAGCCCGGAGAATGTGATCCGAAAAATGATCACATCTCCGGGAAGGTAGGAACTTGAAAAAAAGGTTTCCCCCGATCCCCTCCCCCCTCCCCCCCACATAAAACAAACCGAAGTACATTAAAAGAAACTTTTAACAAACGCTAAAAATAACAGAAAGATGGAAAAACTAACAGACTGCCGGCAGGGCTGCCATCTCCCCGGCGCCCCTGGTGGTCATATAGGAAACATTATAGGAAAGACATTTAAGAAGGAACTGCAGATGCTGGAAAATCGAAGGTAGACAAAAATGCTGGAGAAACTCAGCGGGTGAGGCAGCATCTACGGAGCGAAGGAAATATATTTCCTTCGCTCCATAGATGCTGCCTCACCCGCTGAGTTCCTCCAGCATTATTGTCCACCGTAGGAAAGATATTGTCAAGCTTGAAAGGGTTCGGGGATGTAGCCAGGACTGGAGGGTGTGAGCTACAGGGAGAGGTTGAGCAGGCTGGGACTCAAATGTGATCCAAAAAATGATCACATCTCCGGCAAGGTAAGAACTTGAAAAAATGTTTCCCCCGACCCCCTCCCCCTCCCCCCTCCCCCCACATAAAACAATCCGAAGTACATTTCTTACCAGACGCTAAAAATAACAAAAGATGAAAAAAAACGACCAGACTGCCGGCAGGGCAGGCCATCTCTCCGGCTGCCCCTGAACTGACCTCCTCTCCGCGGCACTCTATGATACGATAGAACTTTATTCATCCCAGGGGGGAGAGTGGAAGCGTTCTGACGTCCTCCTTCTTCTTGCCCAAGGAACTACCACTGCTGGAACGAGTGCTGGATGCTGAGGGCTGATCTCCCATCCCGCTACGGAGGCTGGCAAGCTGTTGACGCCACCCCTCAGGAGACCAGTGAAGGTTTGCCACGGGTTCTAAGGCGGGTGGGGCGGGGGGGGGTAAGAGCGTTCACGTCACGGCCCTGTTTCCACCAACCTTTCCACCACCACACACAAGAAGCGACAAGACAGACACAGTTGGGCTTGTACACTTTGGAGTTTAGAAGGATGAGAGGGTATCTCATTGAAACATATAAGATTGTCAAGGGCTTGGACACGCTAGAGGCAGGAAACATGTTCCTGATGTTGGGGGAGTCCAGAACCAGGGGCCACACAGTTTAAGAATAAGGAGTAAGCCATTTAGAACGGAGACGAGGAAACACTTTTTCTCACAGAGTTGTGGTGAGTCTGTGGAATTCTCTGCCTCAGAGGGCGGTGGAGGCAGGTTGCTTTCAAGAGAGAGCTGGATAGGGCTCTTAAAGATAGCGGAGTCGGGGGATATGGGGAGAAGGCAGGAACGGGGTACTGATTGGGGATGATCAGCCATGATCACATTGAATGGCGGTGGTGGCTCGAAGGGCCGACTGGCCTCCTCCTGCACCTATTGTCTGTTGTCTATTGTCTATTGTGTGCAGATGCCGAGAAGTGTGTTCCAGCTCTGGGCTGGACAACTTCTAATCTTGTGACGTGGACTCGACAAGAAGGAGAAGG
Organism: Malacoraja senta; assembly: GCA_038087875.1. Lineage (NCBI taxonomy): Eukaryota > Metazoa > Chordata > Chondrichthyes > Rajiformes > Rajidae > Malacoraja > Malacoraja senta. The sequence continues at coordinate 27,702 of JAXLNO010001972.1, read as the reverse complement.
GGTATTAGGCCATTCTGAATTAGGACAAGAGCTGTAGGGAGAGGTTGAGCAGGCTGGGACTCTATTCCTTGGAGCGCAGGAGGATGAGGGGTGATCTTGTAGAGGAGCACAAAATCATGAGAGGAATAGATCGGGTAGTCTCTTGCCCAGAGTAGGGGAATCGAGGGCCAGAGGACATAGGTTCAAGGTGAAGGGGAAAAAATTTAATACGAATGTGAGGGGTAACTTTTTCCACACAGAGGGTGGTGGGTGTATGGAACAAGAGGTGGTAGTTGAGGCTGGGACTATCGCAACCTTTTAAAGATATTTAGACAGGTACATGGATAGGATAGGTTTAGAGGGATATGAGTCAAACATCAGTCTGAAGAAGGGTTTCGGCCCGAAACGTTGCCTATTTACTTCGCTCCATAGATGCTGCCGCACCCGCTGAGTTTCTCCAGCAATTTTGTCTACCTTGGGTCAAACGCGGGCAGGTGGGACTAGTGTGGCTGGGACGCGTTGGCCGATGTGGGCAGGTTGGGCCGAAGGGCCTGTTTCCACGCTGTGTCACTCTATGCTTCTATGTAGCGAGGTACAGTGAAAAAACGTTTTTGTTGTATGCTATCCAGTCAGCGGAAAGAAGGTCTGATGAAGGGTCTCGACCTGAAACGTCACCCATCCTTTTTCTCCAGAGATGCTGCCTGACCCACTAAGTTACTCCAGCACTCTGTGTATATCAGCGGAAAGACTATACATGGTCACAATCGAGCCGTCCACAGTGTACAGATACAGGATGAAGTGAATAACATTTAGTGCAAGATAAAGTCCGATTAAAGATAGTCCAAGGGTCTCCATTGAGGTGGATGGGGAGGTCAGGACCGCTCTCTAGATGTTTGACTTTAGAGATACAATATGGAAACAGGCCCTTTGGCCCATCGAGCCCACGATGACCAATAATCACCAGCGGTCCCCGTACACTATAGACAATAGACAATAGACAATAGGTGCAGGAGTAGGCCATTGGGCCCTTCGAGCCAGCACCGCCATTCAATGTGATCATGGCTGATCATCCCCAATCAGTACCCCGTTCCTGCCTTCTCCCCATATCCCCTGACTCCGCTATTTTTAAGAGCCCTATCTAGCTCTCTCTTGAAAGCATCTAGAGAACCTGTCTGAGGAAGAGAATTCCACAGACAGAATTCCACCAGTTCGATCCTAACCGCTAGGGAAAATTTACAGACCAACTATTAGCGTACGACCTGCATCACGGGAGTACGCCGGTCGGCCCACCGACTCCGCGCCGACCAGCGATTCCCGTACACGAGCACTATCCTGCACGGACTAGGGACGATTTAGAATTTTGTTACAGGCCAATTAACCTACAAACCTGCACGTCTTTGGAGTGTGGGAGGAAAACCCACGCAGGTCACTGGGGGGGACGTGCAAACTCCGTACAGACAGCACCCGTCGTCAGGGTTGAACCCGGGTCTCTGGCGCTGTGAGGCAGCAGCTCTCCCGCCACGCCCTGTTTGTGCACCATTTGCACCTTCTCCCCGTGACTGCGTGCGTTTTCACCGGGCGCTCCAGTTTCCTCCCACATTACAAAGATGTACAGGTTTGTAGGTTAATTGGCTTCCGTAAAACGCTGCCTCTGCCACCACCCCTGGCATCGCGTTCCTGGCTCCCACCGCCCTCTGTGTGAACAAAACATGTCCTGCACATCTCCTTTGAACTTTGCCCCTCTCACCTTATAGATATGAATGAATGAATTAATGAATGAATAGGTTTATTGGCCAAGTTATTCACATACAAGGAATTTGCCTTGGTGCTCCGCCCGCAAGTGACAACATGACATACAGTGACGGTTGGGAATGACACATAAAACATTAAACATTAATAATAAAACATTATTGATTTTACTTCGGAGTCACGTGAAGAAGACCCCGTCCAGCCGCACACGTGTCATATCGTCAGACGCATAGCGCATAAGGGAGGTGTACCGCAGGTAAACGCGAGAAACACCGCGGGTCTGTGAGTAGCGGGCGCCCGTTTGAGGAGTCGGTGGCAGCGAGGCCATCGACTTTAGACACGGTTAAAAGAAATACCGTTGCAGCGCCATTAGGGCGCAAGGCCAGGCAAAAGTCCGGGTGGCCAGCAGACTCTGAGGAGTCAGACCGGAGGTTCCCCGCCTCAGGCAGACATTTTGTCTATTCGGGTCCGCATCGGCCTACGGGAGAGCCAGCGCAGGGAGTGTCTGGGGAAGGTCCGGCTCAGCGTTGGCCTACAGGAGAGCTGTAATGGGAAACCAATGTGAAATACAAATGTGAAACCATGCGTGTCACCAGAAAGAGGAATCCAGGCGAAACATCTTACAATATACTTGGTGCCACCCTTGAAGAATCCAAACAAACCAAGTATCTTGGCATCAAATTGCAGAATGATCTGCGTTGGAATGGTCAGACTCATCATGCAACAGTGAAAGCAACAGGTGTCCTAAATGTTCTGAGGCGCAACTTTCGTCATTGTCCAACTTCTGTCAAGGAGAAGCTATACTTCACCCTCGTTAGACCTCATTTGGACTACGCAGTTGCAGCATGGGACCCATACACAAACAAAAACATTTCTTCCATCGAACGTGTCCAAAGACAGGCAGCTCGATTTGTTACTAACACCTATGAGAGAGAAGCGAGTGTTACCAAACTTCTGAATTCTCTGGGTTGGAAGGAACCCTCTCCAAGACAGACGTGAAGCTCACCGTTTGACCTGTTTTTACAAAATGTTAAATGGTCAGCTGGACATAGATTACAAGACCTACACCAAACCCAAACCAATTAGGAGCAGACGAGGGCATTCGATCCAATTTGTGATTCCAGCTACCAAGACAGATGTGTTACAGCAATTCATTCTTCCCCCGCACAATTACAGCATGGAATAATCTCCACCCTACTTTAGTTACCCAACCAGATGCAACTAAATTTAAGGTAGCTCTTTCTTCCCATAAACCCTTTCTGGCTTAAATCCTCCCTCCACCACCTCCAGTTTAAATTCCCATTTGGAATATTTTGGAGGACCAAGAAACCAAGAACCAAGAACCAAGCGCAGGGAGTGTCTGGGGAAGGTCCGGCTCAGCGTTGGCCTACAGGAGAGCCAGCGCAGGGAGTGCTTTGGAAGGTCCAGCTCAGCGTATATTAAATAAAATACCAGAGCAAAAAGGAGGCTACAGATTTTTTGGTTATTGAGTAGAGCTACTACTCGTGGAAAAAAGCTGTTTTTATGTCTGGCTGTGGCAGCTTTGACAGTCCGGAGTCGCCTTCCAGAGGGAAGTGATTCAAAGAGTTTGTGACCTGGGTGAGAGAGGTCAGAGATGATCTTACCCGCTCGCTTCCTGGCCCTTGCAGGTGTACAGTTTGTCGATGGGGGGAAGGTTGCAGCCAATAACCTTCTCAGCTGATATGCCCCCTAGTTTCGAGCTATGGCCCACCTAGTCTGCACCAACCATTGGTCTCGTGCGCCACCCACTCACAATAGACAATAGGTGCAGTAGTAGGCCATTCGGCCCCTCGAGCTAGCACCGCCATTCAATGTGATCACTCGCGACAATTAACATATCCAGATGGGCAATTAACCTACAAACCTGCACCTCGTATTATTTTAGTATCAAAATTAATTAATTTTATTACGATCACGTTACCAAACAAAGCCGTGGTGACTCGCCCACCGTCGTAGTACAACATCACCAAATCATCTCGACAATAAATTTTCAGACAACTATGTTACAATCCTTACAAATATACTAATTAAGGGTTTGGACACGCTAGAGGCAGGAAACATGTTCCCGATGTTGGGGGGAACAACACCTCACGCTTGCTCGGGTTAAACTCCATCTGCCATTTTTCTGCCCGTTTCAGCATCCGATCACACATGTCTATATATATAGAGTGTCTATATGTATAGACTCGCATGTAAATATGATCATGTACAGAAGAATATGTGTATGTACGCACCCATGTGTATGTATATGTACTGTATATATATATATATATATATATATACCACCGGGTGGCGCCGTACGACGGCAGCCTCGCCAACAGTCTGTCTGTCCTTTTCGTCTTTTTAATGTTATTTTTAGTGTGTTTTAAAAGTTTGTGTTAGTTCTCTGGTTTGTTTTATGTGGGGGGTCGGGGGAAACATTTTTTCAACCTCTTACCTTGCCGGAGATGCGACTGTTTTCCGGATCGTATCTCCGTTCGCTCTGCGGCCTAACATCGTGGAGCTGGAGGCCACGCTCGGGACTGACTTTTGAGCCACACCACGGGGCCGTGGACTTACCGTCGGAGCCTGCCATCCCTTGCCTGGGATCGACGCTCCAACCGCGGCCTGCGGACTTTAACATCGAGGAGCTCGCAGTCTCGGGTCGAGACCGGCGTCGGGGAGCTCCAAAACCGCACGACGTTCGACCAGCCCCGACCCGGGGTCAGATCGCCCGGCGCATGGGAGCTGAGATTCCCCCACCCCCGATGCAGGAGCTAGATCACCACTGCCGCCGGCTGCGGGAGTAAGATCTCCCTGTCAACGGAAGGCTACACTAAACACACTAAAAATAACATAAAAAAGACGAAAAGGACTGACAGACCGTTGGCGAGGCTGCCTTCTTGCGGGAAAGCAAAGACCGGAAGAGATTGAACTTTTTTTTTCGCCTTCCATCACAGTGTGGAATGTGGAGGAGTCACTGTGGTGGATGTTCATGTTAAAATGTGTTTTGTGTGTTCTGTTGCTTTTTATTGGTATGATGATTGTACGGCGAATCAAATTCCTCGTATGTTGCAAAACATACTTGGCTAATAAAGTATGATTATGATGATTATTATTATCTTTAGTTTTGTGGGAGGTGGGTGGGGGAAACTTTTAAAAATCTCTTTCCTGGACGGAGATACAACTTTTTCTGTGTCGTATCTCCGTCTGCGCCGAGGCCGAACATCGTGGAGCTGGCGACCACTTGGTCAGGGACCGACTTCGGGAGCTGCAACCGTGGGGAGCTTCAAGCGCCCCGATCGCGGGGGCTGCGATCGCCGAGTGCAGGAGCTTCGATCTCCGACTGCAGATGGTTCGACTGCCCCGACAGCGGGAAAAAAGGAGGGAAGAAGATAATACATTATTGCCTTCCATCGCAGTGCGCTGTGGTGGATGTTTATGTTAATTTTTATGTAGTCGTGTGTCTTGTTGCTTTTATGTGTGACTGTGTGGCAAATCAAATTCCTCGTACGTTCTTACATACATGGCTAATAAACTGTTTGTACGTATATTGTATGTATATTTATATGTACATATGTGTACATACACACACATACACTTATATATACATACACACACACACACACTCACACACACACACGCACACACTTATGTATACATACACACACTTATATATACACATACACTCACACACACACACACTTATATATATACATACACACACACTCACACTCACACACACACACACACACTTATGTATACACATACACTCACACACACACACACAGTTATATATATATACACACACACACATATATATATATACATACACACACACATACACACACTTATATATACATACACACACACACACACACTTATATATACATACACACATATATATATCTATACATACACACACACACATACACACACTTATATATACATACACACACATACTTATATATACATACACACACACACACACTTATGTATATATACACACACACATACACACACTTATATATACATACACACACACACACATGTATATATACACACACACATACACACACTTATATATACATACACACACACATACACACACACACACACTTATGTATATATACACACACATACACACATACATTTATATATATACACACACACACACATACACACACACATTTATATATATATAGACACACACACACACATATATATACATACACACACACACACGCTGTAGATTAACCCTTATTAATCCATGCTATGTATAATCTCCACTACACATATATGCATGCCACCCATTACATGGTATTACAGTACTACACTAACAAGGACAGACGGCTCTCAGAAGCCACATTGAGCTGGGTATGCATGGCTGGCAGATTGAATGTTCTGTATTGCTTATGGAACAAAGACTAATGTTTCTCCATGTATGTTGTCGTGGATCATTCACACACGTGGTGTCAGGAGTACACATACAGATACAGGTGAATATATATATATATATATATATACAGTACATATATTCTCGATGATCTGATTGTGCCGTTCCTTGTTCCTTTCCGCAGGCATGTACCGGTGTGGCCCGGCCTCTGTCATCGCCATTAAAGAGGGCAACGTCTGCTTCCCGTTCGATGCACCCTTTGTCTACGCTGAGGTGAGTGAGACTCGAGTCTTCTTCTTTCGTGTGGCGTGCACAGCCAAAAGTTGTAGGACAACTTGTTCTATTTGATCTTCCGTTTGTGCACGTCGAGTTGATTGCATTAGTCGAAACAGGGTGGACCACGTGAAGGTTGCAATCTCCCACCCCGAGACTCGAGTAAAGACCGAAGATCCTACAGAGAATATCCGCGCGCTGTGGGCCCTTGGCACAATGTAAGACATTGCGTGTCAGAGGAGTTTGTGGGGAGAGGGCAGGAGAATGGGATTTTCGGAGGGAGGGATAGATCAGCCATGGATTGCATGGCGGAGTAGACTCGATGTGCCGAATGGCCCAATTCTGCTCCCGTCTCTTCTGCTCCTGTCAGCTCCGATCATCCCGGCGAGCGGGCCTGAAACATCGGGCCGCCCGTAGCGGCGACTGCGGAGGGTTCGAAGGCCCCGACCACGGGTGAACAAAGAGGAAGATTGACTGAACTTTATTGCCTTCCCTCACAGTGGGGAACGTTGATTCCGCTGTGTGGGGGGTGTTCATGTTGAATTCTACCGTGTGGTGTTTGTTTTATTCGTGTGGCTGTACGGCAGCTCAAATCTCACTGACAACAAATGTAACTTGACCTTGAAGTTGATGAACATGACATTTACAACCCTTTAGAGATACAGCGCGGAAACAGGCCCTTCGGCCCACCGAGTCCGTGCCGACCAGCGATCCCCGCGCACCAAAGGGCCTGTCCCACTTTCACGACCTAATTCACGACCTTTTTTTAACTCGTGGACATTTTTCATCAGGCTAGAAAAAACGCCCCGACCTACTTGATGCCACGAGTGCCTACGACTAGCATCAAGACCTACCTACAACCTCCTACGACCTCGTGACGACCATGCTGAGAGTATGAGTCGAGGGCGAACTCGGCAGAGGTCGTGAATTAGGTCGTGAAAGTGGGACAGGGGCTTAAAAGCTACCCTGAATGTAGTTTGTAAGTTGGTGCATGGTGCTGTGATGTGTGAGTTTGGGCTGCAGTCAGGGCCCGTTTTGAAACATAGAAACATAGAAAATAGGTGCAGGAGTAGGCCATTGGGCCCTTCGAGCCTGCACCGCCATTCAATGTGATCATGGCTGATCATCCCCAATCAGTACCCCGTTCCTGCCTTCTCCCCATATCCCCTGACTCCGCTATCTTTAAGAGCCCTGTCTAGCTCTTTCTTGAAAGCATCCAGAGAACCGGCCTCCACCGCCCTCTGAGGCAGAGAATTCCACAGACTCACAACTCTCTGTGAGAAAAAGTGTTTCCTCGTCTCCGTTCTAAATGGCTTACTCCTTATTCTTAAACTGTGTGTGGCCCCTGGTTCTGGACTCCCCCAACATCGGGAACATGTTTCCTGCCTCTAGCGTGTCCAAGCCCTTAACAATCTTATATTTACATTTACATTTGCATCAAGCACAACTAACCTACAAACCCGCACGTCTTTGGAGTGTGGGAGGAAACCGAGGATCTCGGAGAAAACCCGCGCAGGTCAACGGGGAGAATGTGCAGACCCCAGTGGTCAGGATGGAACCCGGGTCTCTGGCGCTGTGAGGCAGCAACTCTACCGCTGCGCCACCGCGCCGGTCCCTGTGTGTCAACCGATGGTGATTTTCTTCTTCCAGGTGAACAGCGACGTTGTGTACTGGACACAACAGAACGATGGCTCGCTGGTGAAAGGGGAGGTGAAGACTGATGAAGTCGGCAAGTTGATTCTCACCAAGGAGGTTGGGTCGGATATGAGGATGAATATCACCGACCTGTACAAGTACCCGGAAGGTAGGTCACACAACCCAACCTTGGTGGCACAGTGTTCAGTTTAGTTTATTGTCACGTGTACCGAGGTACAGTGAAAAGCTTTTGTTGCGTGCTATCCGGTCAGCGGAAAGACAATACATGATTACAATCGAGCCATCCACAGTGTACAGATACAGGGTAAAGGGAATAATGTTTAGTGCAAGGTAAAGCCAGCAAAGTCCGATCAAGGATAGTCCGAGGGTCACCAATGAGGTAGATAGTAGTTCAGGACCGCTCTCTGGTTGTGGTAGGATGGTTCAGTTGCCTGATAACAGCCGGGAAGAAACTGTCCCTGAATCTGGAGGTGTGTGTGCGTTTGTTTTCACACTTCTGTACCTCTTGCCCGATAGGAGAGGGGAGAAGAGGGAGTGGCCGGGGGTGCGACTGGTCCTTGATGATGCTGCTGGCCTTGCCGAGGCAGCGTGAGGTGTAGATGGAGTCAACGGAAGGGAGGTTGGTTTGTGTGACGGTCTGGGCTGCGTCCACAATTCGCCGCGATTCCGTGCGGTCTTGGATGGAGCTGTTCCCAAGTTGTGACGCATCCCGATAAAATGGTTTCTAAGGCGCATCTGTAGAAGTTGGTGAGAGTTGTTGGGGACATGCCAGACTTCCTAAGCCTTCTAAGGGAGTAGAGGAGTTGGTGTGCTTTCATGGTCGTTGCTTCAATATGGGTGGTCCAGGAGAAGTTGTTGGTGATATTGACTCAAGATTCAAGATTCAACATTCAAGAGAGTTTATTGTCGTGTGTCCCAGACAGGACAATGAAATTCTTGCTTTGCTTCAGCACAACAGAACATAGTAGGCATGAATACAGAACAGGTCAGTGTGTCCATATACCATTATATAAATATATACACACATGAATAAATAAACTGATAAAGTGCAAATAACAGATAATGGGCTATTAATGTTCAGAGTTTTGTTTGAGTTATAATTTTTTATTTTTTTATTAGAGGCATCTGCATATCATAGTCCAAACCAATAAAAAATTTGTTTAACGATTACATATTAATAATAATAAATAATAATTCATTTTATTTACTGGCGCCTTTCTAACACCCAAGGACACCTTACAAGGCATAGAATCACAAAAATAGAAAACACATAATCGGAGTAAATTAAATATAAAAACACCACAGTACACAAATCAAGGACAGAATTCAATTACAAAAGCACAAAAAGAAAATAAGAAACACAATTTGAGGAGAGAGCAACGGCAGCCAATTCGTGCCAGCGTCCACTCTCCCCTCCGACCGCCATCTTGTACACGGACTAACAGGCACAGCACACAAAAATCATCCCCCCACAATGGTTACCACTGTGGGGGAAGGCACAATGTCCAGTCCCCAACCCAGTTCTCCCCAGAGTCAGGCCCATCGAGGCCACCACAGTTGCCTCTACGGAGGCCCGATGTTCCCGGCCGTCGGGAGAGTCCTCGCAGCAGCTGGAACGGCCGGTTTCCCAGCGGAGTCCATGGAACCTGAAGCCGACAGGGCCGCGCCGAGTTGGAGCCACGAGGCTCCCGATGTTGGAGTCGGCACCGCCGCCCGCGGCTGGTCGCTCCGCAGTCCCGCAGCCCGGAGGTGTTGATCTCGGCGGTCACCGCATACCGGAGCTCCACTGCGGCGAATCAGGCAAGGCATCGCCCGCTACGCTCCACGATAGCGCTCAAGCGCTGTGCCGCCGACCGAAGCTGAAGGTGCTCGGCGGTCCCCGTCAGGAAACGCCGCTCCATGCCCGCTGGTAGGCCACGAGGACGGGTCGACGGGGCAGCCTGGAGAAAAAGCTGCCTCACCGACCAGGTAGGGACCCAGAAATAGTTTCCCCCTTACCCCCCCCCCACATTAAAAGTCAAAATTCCCCAAACAAAGAAATAAAAAAAGCTAAAACTAAAGAAAAAGTGAATTTGACGGACGGCTGCTGTTTAGCAGCCGTTCCTCCAAGATGGCGGCTCCTCCTCAATATTAAGTATCCAGAATTCCAGGGATCCAGTTACCAAAGTAGCTGGGACCCTCCTTTATCGGTTACATATTAACGTTGCCTCTAATTACTTATTTATGTTTATAGATGGAAAAAATAAAGAAATAAAGAGAAGAAATTAGAAAAATAGGATAAACTATCAATAATACAACTTAGGAGAGAGGTCCGTAGGTCAGAGAACATAACTATTTATCTAGTCCTGGGGTCAGGTTTCAGTCAGGCCTCCGTGCCGGCCCAGTCTACCCCTTCAAATAATCTATAAATGGAGACCATATTTTATTAAATAATTCTGGTTTGTCAATTAAGACATATCTATTTTTTCCCAAATGTAAGGTCTCTAACATCTCCATAATCCACATCTTGATTGTGGGGGTTTGCAGGATTTTTCCAAAATTTTAATATTAATTTTTCCCCAATTATTAAGCTGTAATCAAGGAAATTTCTATGGTTTGTTGTAAGTTTTATGTATTGTTCTGACATGCCCAATATTATTAATTTAGGATCGGGATCCGGTTGGGTATTAACAACTACAGAGATTATTTTAATAATATCCATCCAGTAATTTTTAATTTTTATACAATTTACAAAAGTATGGGTTAAATTAGCCGCCGAGTATTGGCATTTATCACAGATAGGAGAGATATTAGGAAAAAATCGATTTAATTTTGTTTTAGAATAATGCAGTCTATGTAGTACTATAAATTGTATTAAAGAATGTCTGGCATCTCGTCAAGGTATGCCTACTTTGAAGAAGTTCTCCTCCTCTCTCCGGAGACTGTTCCACACCCAACTCTCTAACTGCCCCATCTCTGTGATCCCCCCTGCCCTCCAACTCTACGACCACATCCTTACCCAAAAGACCCAAGCAGTCGTTCCAGGTGCGAGAGAGGTTCACCTGCATCTCCTCCAACCTCATCTATTGCATCCGCTGCTCTAGATGCCAGCTGATCTACATCGGTGAGACCAAGCGGAGGCTTGGCGATCGTTTCGCCGAACACCTCCGGTCGGTCCGCAATAACCAACCTGAACTCCCGGTGGCTCAGCACTTCAACTCCCCCTCCCATTCCGTATCTGACCTCTCTGTCCTGGGTCTCCTCCATGGCCACAGCGAGCAACACCGTAAATTGGAGGAAATGCACCTCATATTCCGCTTGGGCAGTCTACATCCTAGTGGCCTGAACATTGAATTCTCCCAATTCTGCTAGCCCTTGCTGTCCCCTCCCCTTCATCAGCCATCTGGTTGTCTCCTCTCCTCCCCCAGCCCTCGGGCTCCTCCTCCGCCTTTTTCCTTTTTTCCTTTCTTCTCCCCACCCCCTATCAGTCTGAAGAAGGGTTTCGGCCCGAAACGTTGCCTATTTCCTTCGCTCCATAGATGCTGCTGCACCCGCTGAGTTTCTCCAGCATTTTTGTGTACCTGGCATTTAACGAACATTGATGTATATGTTGTAGACTTTCATCCCAAATATCTTTCGTTATAAGTTGAGCTAATTCCTTTTCCCATGCTAGTCTATATAATTCCGTCGACGGAATCTCACTGTCTAAAAGAGTAAGATATTAATTTGACTGTATTAGGGTGTTTATTCAAACATTCATCTAAAATCTCTGGTTCTCTAGTTCTGTATTCTTGTGTATGTGATTTAACATAATCTTTAAGTTGTAAATATCTAAAAAAATTATTTGAATGTAAATCCGTAATTCTGTTGTAGTTCATGAAGCGAGAGAAAAATACCATTTCTATAAAGATGTCCCATCTTTTTAATTCCATGATTTTTCCATTGTACAAAACCTTTATTCAACACAGAGGGTTTAAATGAAGGATTATTTGCAATGGGGAGAGAAAGTGATAAATTATCCAATTTGAATGTCTTTTTTAGTTGTTTCTAAATTCGAATACCATTATATATTATAGGGTTTTCACTATAGATTTTTTTAATTCAATTTTGTGGTTGAGTTTAATAGCCTGATGGCTGTGGGGAAGGAGCTGTTCCTGAACCTGGACGTTGCAGTCTTCAGGCTCCTGTACCTTCTACCTGAAGGTAGCAGGGAGATGAGTGTATGGGCAGGATGATGTGGGTCCTTGATGATGCCGCCAGTCTTTTTGAGGCAGCGACTGTGATAGATCCCCTCGATGGTAGGGACTCCTAGGAATTTGAAGTCTTCAACAATCTCTACTTCGGAGCCGTCGTTGCGAACTGGGGTGTGTGTACCGTTTCGCTTCCTGAAGTCGATCACAAGCGGCGGCATCTCTACCGCTGCACCACCGTGGCATTCAACGTTGGAACACCTGACTGGACAGGAAAGGTTCTGAGGTATCTGGGCCAAACGTGGGCTGGTGGGACCGGTGGGACAGGTGAGGCTGGCAGCCACTAGTGTTTCAACTCTTGCCCGTTCAGCCCACCTTGCGATTCCTCGCCTCTAGACTCTCGAGTCTGAAGAAGAATCATGACCTACGTTCTAAAAGACCATAGACAATAGGTGCAGGAGTAGGCCATTCGGCCCCTTCGAGCCAGCACCGCCGTTCAATGTGATCATGGCTGATCATCCCCAATCAGTACACCGCTCCTGCCTTCTCCCCATATCCCCTGACTCCGCTATCTCCAAGAGCCCGATCTAGCTCTCTCTTGAAAGTATCCAGAGAACCTGCCTCCATCGCCCTCTGAGGCAGAGAATTCCACAGACTCACAACTCTCTTGGCCTTCATAACAAGAGGAGTTGAGTATAGGAGCAAAGAGGTCGTTCTGCAGTTGTACAGGGCCCTGGTGAGACCACACCTGGAGTATTGTGTGCAGTTTTGGTCTCCATATTTAAGGAAGGATATTCTTGCTATTGAGGGAGCCCAGCGTAGGTTCACAAAGTTAATTCCCGGGAAGCGGGACTGTCATATGCTGAGAGAATGGAGCAGCTGGGCTTGTACACTCTGGAGTTTAGAAGGATGAGAGGGCATCTCATTGAAACATATAAGATTATTAAGGGTTTGAACACACTAGAGGCAGGAAACATGTTCCCGATGTTGGGGGAGTCCAGAACCAGGGGCCACAGTTTAAGAATAAGGGGTAAGCCATTTAGAATGGAGATGAGGAAACACTTTTTCACACAGAGAGTGGTGAGTCTGTGGAATTCTCTGCCTCAGAGGGCGGTGGAGGCCGGTTCTCTGGATGCTTTCAAGAGAGAGCTAGATAGGGCTCTTAAAAATAGCGGAGTCAGGGGATATGGGGAGAAGGCAGGAACGGGGTACTGATTGGGGATGATCAGCATGATTACATTGAATGGCGGTGCTGGCTCGAAGGGCCGAATGGCCTACTCCTGCACCTATTGTCCATTGTCTATAGATCTGAGGGACTAATGGAATCAAGTGATATGGGGAGAAGGCAGGAACGGGGTACTGATTGGGGATGATCAGCCATGATCACATTGAATGGCGGTGCTGGCTCGAAGGGGCCGAATGGCCTCCTCCTGCACCTATTGTCCATGTTTCTATGTTCCTGGGTCTCCAGCGCTGTGAGGCAGCATCTCCACCTGCTCCAGCTCTATGGTGTATCGATGAAGAATGATGACAATATTCTCTTCAGCCGGAAAGAGGGTGAGGAACATATTTGCTGAATAACTCAGTGTTGGGCAGGAGTGAAGTTACATTGCCCTGGAAAGGTCATGTACAGGCCGTCTTCTACATTACACAAACATAGCCATCAGATGCTGCCAAAAGAAGCCATTTCTCGATGAAGCAACCTACCGATGAATCAGAGAACTCATCAAAACCTGCGATCCAAATTTGTCATCGAGAACATAGAACATATGTCACCCTGAAGACAGACACAAGATGCTGGAGTAATTCAGCGGGTCAGGCAGCATCTCTGGAGAGAAGGGAGCAGGTGAGGTATAGGGTCGTGACCCTTCTTCTAACCTGAAACGTCACCTATCCATGTTCTCCACAGATGCTGCCTGACCCACCCGCTGAGTTACAGAATAGACTCAAATGGGTGACGTTTCGGGTCGAGACCCTTCTTCAGACTCGAATAGGTGACGTTTTGGGTCGAGACCCATCTTCAGACTCGAATGGGTGATGTTTCGGGTCGAGACCCTTCTTCAGACTCGAATGGGTGACGTTTCGGGTCGAGACCCTTCTTCAGACTCGAATAGGTGACGTTTCCTCGACCCGAAAGGTCACCTATTCCTTCGCTCCATAGACGCTGCCTCACCCGCTGAATTACTCCAGCATTTATTGACAACACTTTAATCGGGTTACTGCCCCTCCCATCTTTCTATCTTTAACACCCTTAAATAGGCAGAGGTTGATAGAGTTAAGTGCTTTATTTCTCCCAGCGCTGACATTAATAACAGCTTCATGAATTCAATTCAGAGACTTCAAATTGGTTCATCTGCACCAATCCGTCATATTAACGAGATATACTACATGGCTGAGCCTTGACCTTGTAAACTCTAACAAGCATTAGAACTACACCCGCCCGCACTCTTACTGAGAGTCATAGAGTGATACAGCGTGGAAACAGGCCCTTCGGCCCAACTTGCCCACACCGGCCAACATGTCCCATCTACACTAGTCCCACCCGCCCGTGTTTGGTCCATATCCCTCCAAACCTGTCCTATCCAAACCTGTCTAACTGTTTCTTAAATGATGGGATAGTCCCAGCCTCGACCACCTCTTCCGGCAGCTTGTTCCATACACCCACCACCCCATGTGTGGAAAAGTTACCCCTCAGATTCCTATTAAAACTTTTCCTATCAAACCTTGAACCTGTGTCCTCTGGTCCCCGATTCCCCTACTCTGGGCAAGAGACTCTGTGCATCTACCCGATCTATTCCCCTCATGGTTTTTATACACCTCTATAAGATCACCCCTCATCCTCCTGCGCTCCATGGAATAGAGACCCAGCCCACTCAACCTCTCCCTGTAGCCCACACCCTTAGCAGTAGGTATGTGGGGACAGTACCCTGTAAAACCCATGATGTACAACAAAAATGTTTCAGTAATTATATTTTAAGAAAACAAGTACAAAATAATGGAAAATACCGAAGATAGACACAAAAAGCTGGAGTTAAGGGCCTGTCCCACTGTACGAAGTAATTCAAGAGCTCTCCCGAGTTTTAAAAAAATCTAACTCGTGGTAAGCACGTAGAATGTACGTAGCGGGTACGTCGGAGCTCGGGGACGTCTCTTAGCGGCTCGTAACGCTAACGGCAGGTACTCGGGAAATGCGGTGAGCTCGTGAAGACTCGTGAAGATTTTTCAACATGTTGAAAAATGTCCACAAGAGCCCCGGGTACTTACGAGCGGCTATTACCGTAATTCTCCGAGTTCGAATCAGGGGAAACTCGGGAGAACTCTTGAATTAGCTCGCACACAGTGGGACAGGGCCTTAACTCAGTGACCCGCAAGAAATTGCAGTGAATTGTGGACGCAGCCCAGACTGTCGCACAAACCAACCTCCCTTCCGTCGACTCCATCTACACCTCACGCTGCCTCGGCAAGGCCAGCAGCAGAATCAAGGATCAGTCTCACCCCCTGGTCACTCCCTCTTCTCCCCCTCTCTCCCATCGGGCAAGAGGTACAGAAGTGTGAAAACAAACGCACACACCTCCAGATTCAGGGACAGTTTCTTCCCAGCTGTTATCAGGCAACTGAACCATCCTACCACCAACTAGAGAGCGGTCCTGAACTACTATCTACCTCATTGGTGACCCTCGGACTATCCTTGATCAGACTTAGCTGGCTTTACCTTGCACTAAACGTTATTCCCTTATCATGTATCTGTACACTGTGGACGGCTCGATTGTAATCATGTATTGTCTTTCCGCTGACTGGATAGCACGCAACAAAAGCTTTTCACTGTACCTCGGTACACGTGACAATAAACTAAACTGAACTGAACTGATCTCTGTGGAGAAGGGTCAGGTGATGTTTCGGGTCGAGACCCTTCTTCAGACTGAGTGTCAGGGGAAAGGGAAACAAGAGATATAGACGGTGATGTAGAGAGATCATAAGTCCTTAAGGTCGAAAGTGTTAGGAGTAGAATTAGGCCATTCGGCCCATCAGATCTACTCTGCCATTCAATCATGGCTGATCTATCTCTCCCTCCTAACCCTATTCTCCTCCCTTCTCCCCATAACCACTGCCACCCGTACTAATCAAGAATCTATCTATCTCTGCCTTAAATATATCCACTGACTTGGCCTCCACAGCCGTCTGTGGCAATGAATTCCACAGATTCACCACCCTCTGATTAAAGAAATTCCTCCTCATCTCCTTCCTAAAGGAACGTCCTTTAATTCCGAGGCTGTGACCTCTGGTCCTAGACTCTCCCACTAGTGGAAACATCCTCTCCACATCCACTCTATCCAGGCCTTTCACTATTTGGCAAGTTTCGGTGAGGTCCCCCCGTCATTCTTCTAAACCAGCGAGTACAGGCCCAGTGCCGACAAACGCTCGTCATTTGTTAACCCAATCATTGCTGGGATCATTCTGAGAAATTCGTCCTCCTCTCTTTCCTAAAAGAAAGTCCTTTAATTCTGAGGCTGTGACCTCTAGTCCTGGACTCTCCCCCTCCCAGATATAGAACAAATAAATGAAAGATATGCAAAAAAAAGTTACAATGATAAAGGAAACAGGTCTGAGTGCCGAAGGGCCTGCTCCAGCACCTATTGTCTATTGTCTATTGTCTATTGGACACGCTAGAGGCAGGAAACATGTTCCCGATGTTGGGGGAGTCCAGAACCAGGGGCCAAAGTTTAAGAATATGGAGTAAGCCATTTAGAACGGTGATGAGGAAACACTTTTTCTCACAGAGAGTGGTGAGTCTGTGGAATTCTCTGCCTCAGAGGGCGGTGGAGGCAGGTTCTCTGGATGCTTTCAAGAGAGAGCTAGACAGGGCTCTTAAAGATAGCGGAGTCAGGGGGTATGGGGAGAAGGCAGGAATGGGGTACTGATTGGGGATGATCAGCCATGATCACATTGAATGGCGGTGCTGGCTCGAAGGGCTGAATGGCCTTCTCCTGCGCCTATTGTCTATGTTTCTATGATCACATTGAATGGCGGTGCTGGGTCGAAGGGCCGAATGGCCTACTCCTGCACCTATTGTCTATTGTCTATTGAGACGAATCTCCCGCTGGCATAGCTCTTGGTGCCACTGAGACACAGAAGTTCCCCGACCACGACAAGGTTGCAATCCAACCGGGAGAAGAGAGAGAGAGAGAGAGATGTGATAAAAAAATGGGAATTTTGAAGGTTCTGTAGTTAAACAGCAAAGGTTTTTTTTTTAATGAGTATATAACCAAAGAGGTGAAATGCATAATTTGTTAAAAATGCCTCAATGCCAGAATTGAATACTGATCCACACATTTAGCTTTTCACTGCTGCAGGTTAATGAATTTTTAATTGCCGGATAATAAATTTTTAATTTAAGTTGAATTTAGCTTTGGGGTGAATTACTTTATGTTGCGTCTTCAGGGAGAGACTTGGTTGCCTGATTGTATTCACCAGCGACTGAGTCAGAATAAAGAGTGGCCTCCCATCTCGAGACTCCTGACGCCATTGTGCCCATCACAAGCAGAGTCCCGGAACTGACGGATGATGAAAGAATGGGTCGACTGGGCTTGTATTCACTGGAATTTAGAAGGATGAGAGGGAGATCTTATAGAAACATGTACAATTCTTCAAGGATTGGACAGGCTTGATGCAGGAAACATGTTCCCCGATGTTGGGGGAGTCCAGAACCAGGGGTCACAGTTTAAGAATAAGGGTAGGCCATTTGGGACTGAGATGAGGAAACATTTCTTCACCCAGAGAGTTGTGAATCTGTGGAATTCTCTGCCACAGAAGTCAGTGGAGGCCGATTCACTGGATGTTTTCAAGAGAGAGTTAGATTTAGCTCGTTGGGCTAAAGGAATCAGGGGATATGGGGAAAAAGCAGGAATGGGGTACTGATTTTAGACGATCAGCCATGATCATATTGAATGGCGGTGCTGGCTCGAAGAGTTGAATGGCCTACTCCTGCACCTATTGTTCTATGTTTCTATGTTTCTAGAGGCGTGCTAGCCCAACCTCATGGTTCTAACGCACAAAAGTGTTTGTAGATGGTTGTCTAATATCCGCAGGGCTCGGTGCCGGGGCCGCTACTCTTCACGTTGTATGTCAATGATTTGGACCAGGGGATCGAAGGCTTTGTGGCTAAGTTTGCGGATGATACGAAGATAGGTGGAGGGGCAGGTGGTGTAGAGAAAGCAGGGACTCTGCAGAAGGACTTGGACAGGTTGGGAGAGTGGGCAGAGAAGTGGCAGATGGAATATAGTGTAGCAAAGTGTGGAGTCGTGCATTTTGGTCGTCGGAATAAAGGCGTAGAGTATTTTCTAAATGGGGGGAGAATCCAGAATTTGGAGGTGCAAAGGGACTTGGGAGCTGGTGCAGGATTCCCAAACAGTTAATCTGCAAGTCGAATCGGTCGTAAAGAAAGCAAACTCAATGCTAGCATTTATGTCAAGAGGGCTTGTGTACAAAAACAGGGATGTAATGCTGAGGCTCTATAAGGCGCTGGTCAGGCCAAATTTGGAATATTGTGAGCAGTTTTGGGCCCCATATCTGAGGAAGGATGTGCTGACTCTGGAGAGGGTCCAGAGGAGGTTTACAAGAATAATCCCAGGAATGAGTGGGTTAACATATGATGAGCATTTGTCGGCACTGGGCCTGTACTCGCTGGGGTTTAGAAGGATGAGGGGGGGGGGGGGGGGGGACCTCATTGAAACTTACAGAATAGTGAAAGGCCTGGATAGAGTGGACGTGGAGAGGATGTTTCCACTAGTGGGAGAGTCTAGGACCAGAGGGCACAGCCTCAGAATTAAAGGACATTCCTTCAGAAAGGAGATGAGGAGGAACTTATTTAGCCAGAGGGTGGTGAACCTGTGGAATTCTTTGCCACAGACGGCTGTGGAGGCCACAAGTCAGTGGATATGTTTAAGGCAGAGACAGATAGATTCTTGATTAGTGCGGGTGTCAGGGGTTACGGGGAGAAGACAGGAGAATGGGGTTGAGAGGGAGAGAGATCGATCAGCCGTGATTGAATGGCGGAGTAGACTAGATGGGCCGAATGGCCTAATTCTGCTCCTATCGCTTGTGAACTGATGAACACACTAAAGGGGGTGGTGTTATTGATGGGGAAGATGATTGTCAAAGATTACAACAGAATGTTGATCGGTTGGGCAGGAGTGCTGAGGAATGATTGATGGAGTTGAGTTTATTGTCACGTGTACCGAGGTACAGTGAAAAGCTTTTTGTTGCGTGCTAACCAGTCAGCGGAAAGACAATACATGATTACAATCGAGCCGTTTGCAGTGTATAGATATATCAATGAATCAAGTATTATTCATCACTTGCACATAAGTGCAGTGAAATGAATTTGCCAGCAGCGGTACAATAATAAAGAACACACAATACATAATAATAATTTAACACAAACATCCACCACAGCATTCATCACTGTGGTGGAAGGCACAAAGTTTGGCCAGTCCTCCTCCATTTTCCCCCGTGGCCGGGACCTCAACCCTCCGCAGTCGCCGCTGCGGGCGTCCAGATGTACAGACAGGGCAAGTAAGTCCTGAATCGGCGCCTCCCCACCGGAGACCACGGCTTCAAGATGGTGTAGGCCGCAGGCCGGCGGTGGAAGATCTAAAGTCCCCGCCGCGCCACAGCCAGAATTACCGCAGACCGCAGGGCCGTCGGTCAGAGCACCTCTACAGGGATCCCCGGCAAGGGACCCCGCTCAGGATGGTAAGTCCACGCCGCGCCCGCGGTAGAAGTAGGCCGCGGGCTGGCGGTCGGAGCTCTTCTCCTCCGGGGTCCCCAACGAGGGATCCCAGGCTGCGGACGCTGCGCCAGCTGGAAGCTCCGCAGACCGCGGCTTCAGGCTGCCGCGGGCCAGCGAACGGAGCGCTCCCCTCCGGCGACCCCCGGCGAGGGCTCGCCCGCACCGCGACGAAAGTCCACGCTGCGCCCGCTGCTGAGGCCCCGGGTGCGTCTCTGGGAAAGGCTGCACCGATCCTCGATGTGAGGCCACGGGGAAGGCGACATGGAAAATGTCGCCTCTCCGTGGAGGAGGCGACCGAAGCGGTTTCCCCCTTACCCCCCCACACCACCCCCCACACAAGACACACAGAGAGACATTAAAAACACACATTAAAACACATTAAAAAAAACAAAAAAAGTTGAAAAAACGAACACGCTGCTGGCAGGGTTGTCGGCTTGCAGTGCCACCACGACCAATCATATGATTTATGATAAAGGAATAATGCGAATAAAATATAGGGCAAAATAAAGTCCAGTAAAGTCCAATTGAAGATAGTCCGATGGTCTCCAATGAGGTGGATGGGAGGACCGCTCAGGACCGCTCTCTAGTTGGTGTGAGGACGGTTCAGTTGCCTGATAACAGCCGGTGAAGAAACTGTCCCCGAATCTGGAGGTGTGTGCGTTTTCACACTTCTGTACCTCTTGCCCGATGGGAGAGGGGAGAAGAGAGGGAGTGGCCGGGGTCTGACCCTCTCCAGAGCCAGCACATCCTTCCTCAGATATGGGGCCCAAAGCCGCTCACAATATTCCAAATGCAGAGAATTGTGAGGTGTTGCACTTTGGGAAGTCTAACATGGACAGGACCTACACAGTGAATGGTCGGCCTCTGGGGAATGTTGTAGAGCAGAGGGATCTAGGAGTACAGGTGCATGGTTCCTTGAAGATGGATAAGGTGGTCAAGAAGGCTTTTGGCACTTTGGCCTTCATCAGTATTGAGTATAGAAGTCGGGAGGTCATGTAATAGTTGTATAAGATGTTGGTGAGACCACATTTAGCGTATTGTGTTCAGTTGCTCAAAACCTACTTTGGTCGAGCAGTCATTACAGGAAGGATGTGTAGGCTTCAGAAAAAGTGCCCGAGGTTTACCAGAACGATGCCTGGATTAGAGGGTTTCAGCTACAGGGAGAGGTTGGACAGACTTGGACTGTTTTTTCTGGAACGTCAGAGGTTGAAGGGAGACCTGGTAGAAGTGTATAACGTTATGAGAGGTGTAGATAGGGTAGACAGTCAGAACCTTCCCCCCCCCCCCCCCAGGGTGGAAATGTCCACCACTAGAGGGCGCAGCTTTAAGGTGAGAGGAGCAAAGTTTAAAGGAGATGTGCGGGGCAGGTTTTTTTTACACAGAGGGTGGTGGGTGCCTGGAACGCGCTGCCAGGGGTGGTGGTGGAGGCAGATACGATAGTGGTGTTTAAGAGGCTATTGGATAGGCACATGGATATGCAGGGAATGGCGGGACACGGATCACGTGCAGGCAGAGGAGAGTTGGTCTTGGCATCGTGTTCAGCACGGACATTGTGGGCCGAAGGGCCTGTTCCTGTGCTGTACTGTTGTATGTTCTATTTTCAGTTCCACCAATACCTCGCATAATGGTTTGTAAATATTTATTTGAAAATGCTAGTTAAGTTTGGATAGGCACATGGATA
Source organism: Malacoraja senta (assembly GCA_038087875.1). NCBI lineage: Eukaryota > Metazoa > Chordata > Chondrichthyes > Rajiformes > Rajidae > Malacoraja > Malacoraja senta. The sequence goes on along the minus strand of JAXLNO010001972.1, from coordinate 6,010 downwards.
TGCAGGGGTTAGAGGGATAAGGACCCTTTAAGAGCGGCACAGTGGCGCAGCGCCAGAGTCCCGGGTTCCATCCTGACTACGGGTGCTCTCTTTACGGAGTTTGCACGTTCTCCCCGTGACCTGCGTGGATTTTCTCTGAGATCTTCGGTTTCCCCCCACACCACAAAGACGTGCAGGTTTGTAGGTTACAGTGGCTTGCAAAAGTATTCATACCCCTTGAACTTTTCCACATTTTGTCACGTTACAACCACAAATGTAAATGTATTTTATTGGGATTTTATGTGATAGACCAACACAAAGTGGCGCATAATTGTGAAGTGGAAGGAAAATGATACACGGTTTTCAAATTTTTTACAAATAAAAAACTGAAACGTGTCGCGTGCAAAAGTATTCAGCCCCCTTTACTCTGATACCCCTAAATAAAATCCAGTGCAACCAATTGCCTTCAGAAGTCACCTAATTAGTAAATAGAGTCCACTTGTGTGTATCTAATCTCAGTATAAATACAGCTGTTCTGTGAAGGCCTCAGAGGTTTGTTAGAGAACATTAGTGAACAAACAGCATCATGAAGCCCAAGGAACACACCAGACAGGTCAGGGATAAAGTTGTGGAGAAGTTTAAAGCAGGGTTAGGTTATAAACAAATATCCCAAGCTTTGAACATCTCACGGAGCACTGTTCAATCCATCATCCAAAAATGGAAAGAGTATGGCACAACTGCAAACCTACCAAGACATGGCCGTCCACCTAAACTGACAGGCCGGGCAAGGAGAGCATGATCAGAGAAGCAGCCAAGAGGCCCATGGTAACTCTGGAGGAGTTGCAGAGATCCACAGCTCAGGTGGGAGAATCTGTCCACAGGACAACTATTAGTCGTGCACTCCACAAATCGGGCCTTTATGGAAGAGTGGCAAGAAGAAAGCCATTGTTGAAAAAAAGCCATAAGAAGTCCCGTTTGCAGTTTGCCACAAGCCATGTGGGGGACACAGCAACATGTGGAGGAAGGTGCTCTGGTCAGATGAGACCAAAATTGAAGTTTTTGGCCTAAATGCAAACGCTATGTGTGGCAGAAACCTAACACTGCACATCACCCTGAACACACCATCCCCACTGTGAAACATGGTGGTGGCAGCATAATGCTGTGGGGATGCTTTTCTTCAGCAGGGACAAGGGAAGCTGGTCAGAGTTGATGGGAAGATGGATGGAGCCAAATACAGGGCAATCTTGGAAGAAAACCTGTTAGAGTCTGCAAAAGACTTGAGACTGGGGTGGAGGTTCACCTTCCAGCAGGACAACGACCCTAAACATACAGCCAGAGCTACAATGGAATGGTTTAGATCAAAGCATATTCATGTGTTAGAATGGCCCAGTCAAAGTCCAGACCTAAATCCAATTGAGAATCTCCGGCAAGACTTGAAAATTGCTGTTCACAGACGCTCTCCATCCAATCTGACTGAGGCTTGAGCTATTTTGCAAAGAAGAATGGGCAAAAATTTCAGTCTCTAGATGTGCAAAGCTGGTAGAAGACATACCCCAAAAGACTTGCAGCTGTAATTGCAGCGAAAGGTGGTTCTACAAAGTATTGACTCGGGGGGGGCTGAATACTTTTGCACGCGACACTTTTCAGTTTTTTATTTGTAAAAACATTTGAAAACCATGTATCATTTTCCTTCCACTTCACAATTATGCGCCACTTTGTGTTGGTCTATCACATAAAATCCCAATAAAATACATTTACGTTTGTGGTTGTAACGTGACAAAATGTGGTAAAAGTTCAAGGGGTATGAATAATTTTGCAAGCCACTGTATTTGACTTGATGCAAGTGTAATATTATCCCTGGTGTGTGCAGGATAGTGTTAGTGTGCGGGGATCGCTGGTCGGTGCGGACTCAATTGGGTCGAAGGGCCTGTTTCTGCGCTGTATTTCTAAACACTAAATTCTAAACTCTAGAGTCTGGAAAGCAGTGATGGGATCGGTCAAAGTCAGCATGGATTTACGAAAGGGAAATCATGTGTGACTAATCATATGGAATTTCTTGAGGATCTAACAAGTAGAATGGATAAGGGAGAGCCAGTGGATGTGGTGTATCTGGACTTTCAAAAAGCCTTTGACAAGGTCCCACACAAGAGATTAGTGGGTAAAATTAGAGCACATGGTATTGGGGGTAGGGTATTGACATGGATAGAGAACTGGTTGGCATGCAGGAAAGCAAAGAGTAGGGATTAACGGGTCCTTTTCTGAAGGCAGGCAGTGACCAGTGGGGTACTGCAAGGCTCGGTGCTGGGACCCCAGTTGTTTACAATATATATGAACGATTTAGACAAGGGAATTAAATGTAACACCTCTAAGATTGTGATGACACAAAGCTGGGTGGCAGTGTGAGCTGTGAGGAGGATGCTATGAGGCTGCAGGGTGACTTGGACAGGTTGGGTGAGTGGGCAAATGCATGGCAGACGCAGTATAATGTGGATAAATGTGAGGTTGTCCACTTTGGTGGTAAGAACAGGAAGGCAGATTATTATCTGAATGGTTGCAGTTTAGGAAAAGGGGAGGTGCAACAAGACCTGTGTGTCCTTATACATCAGTCACTGAAAGTAAGCATGCAGGTACAGCAGGCAGTGAAGAAAGCTAATTGGCCTTCATTGCGAGAGCATTTGAGTTTAGGAGCAAGGAGGTCCTACTGCAGTTGTACGGGGTCCTGGTAAGACCACACCTGGAGTATTGTGTGCAGTTTTTGTCTCCTAATTTGAGGAAGGACATTATTGCTATTGAGGGAGTGCAGCGTAGGTTCACCAGGTTAATTCCTGGGATGGCGGGACTGACTTATGATGAAAGAATGGTTCGACTGGGTTTGTATTCTCTGGAATTTAGATGGATGAGAGGGGATGTTATAGAATCATATACAATTCTTAAAGGACTGGACAGGCTAGAAGCAGGAAAAATGTTCCCCATGTTGGTGGAGACCAGAACCAGGGGTCACACTTTAAGAATAAGTGGTAGGTGAGGAAAAACATCTTCACCCAGAGAGTTGTGAATCTGTGGAATTCTCTGCCACAGAAGGCAGTGGGGGCCAATTCACTGGATGTTTTCAAGAGAGAGTTAGATTTAGCTCTTTGGGCTAACGGAATCATGGATAGGGGGAAATAGCCGAACGGAGTACTGATTTTGGATGATCAGCCATGATCATATTGAGTGGCGGGTAGACAAAAATGCCGGAGAAACTCAGCGGGTCAGGCAGCATCTGTGGAGAACATGGATAGGTGACGTTTCACAGAGTGCTGGAGTAACTCAGCGGGTCAGGCAGCATCTGTGGGGAACATGGATAGGTGACGTTTCACAGAGTGCTGGAGTAACTCAGCGGGACAGGCAGCATCTGTGGAGAACATGGATAGGTGACGTTTCACAGAGTGCTGGAGTAACTCAGCGGGACAGGCAGCATCTGTGGAGAACACGGATAGGTGACGTTTCACAGAGTGCTGGAGTAACTCAGCGGGTCAGGCAGCATCTGTGGAGAACATGGATAGGTGACGTTTCACAGAGTGCTGGAGTAACTCAGCGGGTCAGGCAGCATCTGTGGAGAACATGGATAGGTGACGTTTCACAGAGTGCTGGAGTAACTCAGCGGGTCAGGCAGCATCTGTGGAGAACACGGATAGGTGACGTTTCACAGAGTGCTGGAGTAACTCAGCAGGTCAGGCAGCATCTGTGGAGAACACGGATAGGTGATGTATCAGGTCAAAAGTCTTCTTCAGACTTAAAGTAGAGGGGGTGCGGGGGAGTGGGGGTGCGGGGAATAAAGTGGAGTCGAGACCCGAAACGTCACCCATTCCATCGCTCCATAGATGCTGCCTCACCCGCTGAGTTTCTCCAGCATTTCTGTCTACCTTCGATTGCTCCAGCATCTGCAGTTCCTTCTCAAACATATTGAATGGCTCAAAGGGGCTGAATGGCCTAGTCCTGCACCTACTTTCTATGTTTCTAAACTTCCACCCTCCCCCCACCCTCCAGGCAGCCTTGAGGAAAGATCGTCCCTGGCAACGGCGTCCAATACGGAGTTGCAAAGCCAGAGGCACCAACGGACCTACCAAAGGACGTCTCAGTCAAGGTGCAGGTGGATGAGAACGTCACGGTGGGCTCCAACTTCACGCTGGCTCTGGAGTTCAATAACCACAGCAACGAAAGCCGCAGTGCGGACGTCCAGATTACCGGCTAACGTCACGTTCTACACAGGAGTCCCAAAGGTCCAGGTGACAGATGACAACATCGAGGTGGAGATGGAGCCTAATGAAGGTAAGACTCTTTTTTTTCCCTACATGTATAAGTTTTCTTTTAAACATTTAACCATATTTACATAGAGACCGGGAGGTCTATATTCAATGTGTATTTTGACACTGGACTCATATTTAGGTTACACATGCTATTAATGTAACCCTGATCCCTATGTCTCAATATCAATATTGTTATGTTTATCATTATTCTTTTTGTTTTGTATTTGTTTTTTGGAAAAAAACGAATAAAAAGATTTTAAGAGAAGGTAAGACCCGGCGTCCAATGCCTTCTTTATGTAGAGACCACTCTGCTGATGCTGGAGTAACTCAGCGGGTCAGGCAGCATCTGTGGAGAACATGGGATAGGTGACGTTTCACAGAGTGCTGGAGTAACTCAGTGGGTCAGGCAGCATCTGTGGAGAACATGGATAGGTGACGTTTCACAGAGTGCTGGAGTAACTCAGCGGGTCAGGCAGCATCTGTGGAGAACATGGATAGGTGACGTTTCACAGAGTGCTGGAGTAACTCAGTGGGTCAGGCAGCATCTGTGGAGAACATGGATAGGTGACGTTTCACAGAGTGCTGGAGTAACTCAGTGGGTCAGGCAGCATCTGTGGAGAACATGGATAGGTGACGTTTCACAGAGTGCTGGAGTAACTCAGCGGGTCAGGCAGCATCTGTGGAGAACATGGATAGGTGACGTTTCACAGAGTGCTGGAGTAACTCAGTGGGTCAGGCAGCATCTGTGGAGAACATGGATAGGTGACGTTTCACAGAGTGCTGGAGTAACTCAGTGGGTCAGGCAGCATCTGTGGAGAACATGGATAGGTGACGTTTCACAGAGTGCCGGAGTAAACTCAGCGGGTCAGGCAGCATCTGTGAGAACATGGATAGGTGACGTTTCACAGAGTGCCGGAGTAACTCAGCGGGTCAGGCAGCATCTGTGGAGAACATGGATAGGTGACGTTTCACAGAGTGCTGGAGTAACTCAGCGGGTCAGGCAGCATCTGTGGAGAACATGGATAGGTGACGTATCAGATAAAAAGTCTTCTTCAGACTTAAAGTAGAGGGGGTGGGGGGGGGGGGGGGGGTTGCGGGGAATAAAGTGAAGGTGAGAAAAGATGAGCTCTCCAGTTCCCTATCTCTTGCTATTCAAACTCTATTCAAAGGTCAAAATTAATTTTTGCCAGCTTTACTTACCTAAATAGTGACAGGGTTTATGTGCCGATAGGGACTGAGGGTGCTGGTTTACACCGAGATAGACACATAATGCTGGAGTAACTCAGCGGGACAGGCAGCATCTGTGGAGAGAAGGAAAGGGTGACATTTGTGGGCAAGACCCTTCCTTAATCCATCACTGGAAATAAGCACCTTGCCACATTAAAGGGGCTGTCCCACTTGGTCGACCTAATTGGCGAGTTTAGAAGGGTTGAAAAAGATGTCATGTTGAAGACCTCCTTCAACTATGTAGAAGACCTCCTTCCACCTCCTTTCGACTATGTTGAAGACCAGCTTCGACTAGCTTCGGGAAAATTGGACACCGAATAGTGGAGAGTGAAGACGACCTCCTTCGATCTCCTTCGACCTCCCTTCGACTATGATGAAGACTATCTACGACTACCTTAGACTACCCTCGATTACCTACGACTAACATGCCGACCTACTACGACCTACTACGACTAAATCTACGAGTAAAAAAAGTAATCGATTTTTCCATGGCGACCTTTTTTTTAACACGCGGG
>JAXLNO010001971.1:0-22648 GCA_038087875.1 Malacoraja senta | reverse complement strand
AGTCACTCCAGCACTTTGTGTCTTTGTTTCCAGGGAACTGCAAGTGCTGGGTGACCAAGAAAAGACACCAAGTGCTGGAGTAACTCAGTGGTCAGGGCAGCATCTCTGGAGAACATGGACAGGGGATGTTTTGGGTCAAACCCCCTTCTATAGAGATGCTGCCTGACCCCCCCCCCCACCACTCCCCCAGAGTTACTTCAGCTCTTTTTTCCTGGTGGCCCAGCACCTGCGGTTCCTTGAAAACAAAGACACAAAGTGCTGGAGCAACTGAGATGGACAAGAAGCATCCCCTGGAGAACATAGACAGGGGATGTTTGGGTCAGAAGCCTTCTTCAGACAGGGGAGGTGTGGTCTGAAGATGGATGGAGTGTAACTGGCTAAAAGGATGCAAGATACTGACCTTAAAGCGCTGGAGTATCTCAAATCTCTGTAGATGTGCCCTGGCCCAAAATATCCCCGCTCCGTGTCCTCCAGAGATGCTGCCCGACCAGCTGAGTTACTCCAGCAACTTTATATCCTTGTAGTGAGGAACTGCAGGTGCGTGGCTTTGGGGAAAAAAGGAACAAAGCACTGGAGTAAACTCGGGGGTTTAAAGCAACATCTCTGGAGAACATGGACCTGTCCAGCTGTTTCTTAAACGTTGGGATAGTCCCAGCCTCAACTACCTCCTCCGGCAGCTCGTTCCATACACCCAACGCCCTTTGTGTGGAAAAGTTACCCCTCAGATTGCTATTAAATCTTTCCCCCCCTCACTTTAAACCTATGTCGCCTGGTCCCTCGATTCCTCTACTCTGGGCAAGAGACTGTAAAACAGCAAACATAGAAAATAAGTGCAGGAGTCGGCCATTCAACCTTTCGAGCCAGCTCCATCACTCAATATGATCACGGCTGATCATCCAGAATCAGTACCCCGTTCCTGCTTTCTCCCCATATCCTTTGATTCCGTTAGCCCAAAGAACTAGATCTAACTCTCTTGAAAACATCCAGTGAATCGGCCTCCACTGCCTTCCGTAGCAGAGAATTCCAGATTCACAACTCACTGGGTGAAAAGGTTTCATCATCTCAGTCATAAATGGCCGACCCCTTATTTTTAAACTGTGTGTGGCCCCTGGTTCTGGACTCCCCCCATAGGGACATTTTCCTGCATCTAGCTGTCCAATCCTCTAAGAATTTTACATGTTTCTACAAGATCTCCTCTCATCCTTCTAAATTCCAGCGAATACAAGCCCAGTCGACCTATTCTCTCAGCATATGACAGTCCCGCCAATCCCGGGAATTAACCCAGTGAACCTACGCTGGGCTCCCTCAATAGCAAGAATGTCCTTCCTCAAATTCTCTCAGCATATGACAGTCCCGCCATCCCGGGAATTAACCCAGTGAACCTACGCTGGGCTCCCTCAATAGCAAGAATGTCCTTCCTCAAATTAGGGGACCAAAACTGCACACAATACTCCAGGTGTGGTCTCACCAGGGCCCTGTACAACTGCAGTAGGACCTCCTTGCTCAAATCCTCTCGCAATGAAGGCCAAATGAAGAACAAGTTAGGGCTTTATTCTTTGGAGCGCAGAAGGTTAAGAGGGGACTTGATAGAGGTCTTTAAAATGATGAGCGGGTTAGACAGAGTGGACGTGGATAAGCTTTTCCCATTGAGAGTAGGGAAGATTCAAACAAGGGGACATGACTTGAGAATTAAGGGACAGAAGTTTAGGGGGAACATGAGGGGGAACTTCTTTACTCAGAGAGTGGTAGCTGTGTGGAATGAGCTTCCAGTGGAAGTGGTGGAGGCAGGTTCGATGTTATCCTTTAAAAATAGATTGGATGGGTATATGGACGGGAAAGGAATGGAGGGTTATGGTCTGAGTGCAGGTAGATGGGACTAGGGGGAAGTATTTATTTTTAATTTAAAAAAAATAGTTTTAAAGTTTGGCACGGACTTGAAGGGCTGTTTCCGTGCTGTTATGGTTATATGGTTATATGGTTATATAACCAGGCGACATTAGCTTTCTTCACTGCCTGCTGTACCTGCACGCTTACTTTCAGTGACCGATGTACAAGGACACCCAGGTCTCGTTGCACCTCCCCTTCTCCTAATCTGACACCATTGAGATAATAATCTGCCTTCCTGTTCTTCCCACCAAAGTGGACAACCTCCTTATGCCTCCATAATTTGTAGTATTATTGTGATATCTTGCGCTGTTGTGTTTAAAGTGCCTGTAAAGTTGCAGCAAGCAGGAATTTAATTACGACAGACACAAACGCTGGAGTAACTCAGCGGGACAGGCAGCATCTCTGGAGAGAAGGGATGGGTGACGTTTCGGATCGAGACCCTTCTTCGGACTGGGAGTCGGGGGGGTGGGGAGGGAGACACAAGATGGCGGTGCCTCGCGGCAGCGGCCTCTGCTGTCCGTCTGCCTTTTTTTTTGTCCTGTTAGGTGTGTGTTTTTGGTTTTAGTTTTATGTTATGTCTAGCTATGTATATGTGGGGGGGGGTGGGGTGGGGGAAAAATTTTCATCTCTTCCCTGAACGGAGACGCGACCTTCTCTCTGTCGAGTCTCTGTTGTCCTTGGGGCCTAACACTGTGGAGCCTGCGGCCTCCAAACCGGAATCATAGAAACATAGAAAATAGGTGCAGGAGTAGGCCATTCGGCCCTTCGAGCCTGCACCGCCATTCAATATGATCATGGCTGATCATCCAACTCAGTATCCCGTACCTGCCTTCTCTCCATACCCCCTGATCCCTTTAGCCACAAGGGCCACATCTAACTCCCTCTTAAATATAGACAATGAACTGGCCTCAACTACCTTCTGTGGCAGAGAGTTCCAGAGATTCACCACTCTCTGTGTGAAAAATGTTTTTCCTCATCTCGGTCTTAAAGGATTTCCCCCTTATCCTTAAGCTGTGACCCCTTGTCCTGGACTTCCCCAACATCGGGAACAATCTTCCTGCATCTAGCCTGTCCAACCCCATAAGAATTTTGTACGTTTCTATAAGATCCCCCCTCAATCTCCTAAATTCTAGCGAGTATAAGCCAAGTCTATCCAGTCTTTCTTCATATGAAAGTCCTGACATCCCAGGAATCAGTCTGGTGAACCTTCTCTGCACTCCCTCTATGGCTATAATGTCCTTCCTCGACCTGAGGGGCTCCAGTCGCGGAGCCTGCGGACTCACGATCGCGGACCCGGCCGACTTCGGAGATTCGGAGGCTCAGGCCGCAGGCCCTGTGGACGGTGGCATCGGGAGCTCGCGGGTCCCCTGGTGGGAGACCGCTTTTCGGAGCTCCCGCAACGGCAACTTCTCCCGCCCGGGTTTAAATCGGCCCGGAGCGGGGCCTTGCATCGCCCGGCGCGGCTTAAACGTCCGCAGGACTTACCATCACCCGCCGGGGGCTTTAACATCAACTCGATGCAGCAGTTTGGCTGCTCGACTGCGGGAGAAGAATAAAGAACAGAGAACAGGGAAGAGATATGCCTTCCATCACAGTGAGGAGGTGTTTGGGGATTCACTGTGATGGATGTTTGTGTGGAATTGTGTTCATTGTGTGTCTTGTTCTTGTTGTTATGACGGCAGGAACATAATTTCGTTTCAACCCATGTTTACAATGACGATAAAGGGCATTCTGATCCTGATTCAGAGACATGGAAGGATGAGGTGTGAAAACGAGATATCAAAAGAGAAGCAGCTCAAGGAAAATGTCGACTAGATCATTGTTGGCTGGGAGAAGCTGATATCGTGGCGTACAGAGATAAAATGTAAACAAGGTCGGAGAACCAGAATGGGGGAGGGATGGAGAGAGACGGAAAGCAAGGGTAAAGTTAGTTGCTCCCCCTCTCACTCCATCCCTCCCTCATCCTAGTTCTCCCACCAGTCTGACTGTCCTCCCGACATTCTTGCTATTGTGGGAGCCCAGCGTAGGTTCACCAGGTTAATTCCCGGGATGGCGGGACTGTCATACGCTGAGAGAATGGAGCAGGTGGGTTTGTACACTCTGGAGTTTAGAAGGATGAGAGGGAATCCTATTGAAACATATAAGCTTGTTAAGGGTTTGGACACGCTAGAGGCAGGAAACATGTTCCCGATGTTGGGGGAATCCAGAACCAGGGGCCACACACAGTTTCAGAATAAGGGAGTAGGCCATTTAGAACGGAGACGAGGAAACATTTTTTCTCACAGAGAGTGGTGAGTCTGTGGAATTCTCTGCCTCAGAGGGCGGGTGGCGGCCAGTTCTCTGGATACTTTCAAGAGAGAGGGCACTTAAAGATAGGGCTCTTAAAGATAGCGGAGTCAGGGGATATGGGGAGAAGGCAGGAACGGGGTACTGATTGGGGACGATCAGCCGTGATCACATTGAATGGCGGTGCTGGCTCGAAGGGCCGAATGGCCTCTACTCCTGCACCTATTGTCTGTTGTCATATCTCTGCGACTCCCTCTCCCCTGACTCCCAGTCTGAAGAAGGGCCTCGATCTTAGGAGATTGAGGGGGGGATCTTATAGAAACGTACAAAATTCTTATGGGGTTGGACAGGCTAGATGCAGGAAGATTGTTCCCGATGTTGGGGAAGTCCAGGACAAGGGGTCACAGCTTAAGGATAAGGGGGAAATCTTTTAAGACCGAGATGAGGAAAAACATTTTTCACACAGAGAGTGGTGAATCTCTGGAACTCTCTGCCACAGAGGGTAGTTGAGGCCAGTTCATTGGCTATATTTAAGAGGGAGTTAGATGTGGCCCTTGTGGCTAAGGGGATCAGGGGGTATGGAGAGAAGGCAGGTACGGGATACTGAGTTGGACGATCAGCCATGATCATATTGAATGGCGGTGCTGGCTCGAAGGGCCGAATGGCCTACTCCTGCACCTATTGTCTATGTATCTATGTTTCTATGACCCGAAACGTCACCCGGTCCTTCTCTCCAGAGATGCTGCTGCCTGTCCTGCCTGAGTTACTCCAGCATTTTGGTGTAAAGCAGCATCTGCAACGCCGTCGAGTACGGCCTACGGGCAGATTGGAGCGGCGTTTTTTCTGCCGGGACCGGCCGGGACTTCAGCTCCGCCGGCGGCTCAGCGCTGGGGCGCCGTCGCGGAGCGGGCGATGCCCCTAACCCGGGTCGTCGTGCGGTGGGCTCCGGAGGGCTGAGACCGGCCACTCCAACACCACGGAGCTACGGTCTGGGGTCTGGGGTCTGCGGTCTGCGGAGCTTCCAGCCGCGGACGGCGCTGAGCTTTAAGCACCCGCGGTGCCTGGGATCTCACGACGGGGTCGCCAGGGTCGGAGCCCCGACCGGCGCGGCCCGTGGACTTCGGGAGCCGTGGTCTCCGGGGAGGAGGCAGCCGCTCCAAGCCGCTGAGAGTGTTCGCCCTCCATCATCCGGCGACAGGGCCTGAAGCATCGGGCTGCCGTATCGGCGACTGCAGAGGCCTCAATAGGCCCCGACTATGGGTGAACAGGGGATGGGGACTGGACGTTTGCTGCCTTCCTCCACAGTCGGAACCATTGTGGGGGGATGTTTTTATGTTTACTGTTAGATTCTTTGATTGATGTTGTGTCTTAACTTTATTCGTGTGCTGCAATGGCAAGTCAAATATCCTTTGTATCCCAACACTAGATTCTCTTGCCTCTAGTGCCTGGGTGGCAGCAGATGGCAGCATCGTTCCACTGTGGCAGAGAATTGAGAAACAGGGATATAAGTTTAAATTGTAGGTTCAATTATATTTATGGGTCATTTCACGAGGATGTTGCCGGGACTCGAGGGGGCCTGAGCTACAGGGAGAGGTTGAGCAGGGCTAGGTCTTTATTCCCTGGAGCGCAGGAGGATGAGGGGAGATCTTATAGAGGTGTACAAAATCACCAGAGGAATAGATCGGGTAGACAGACGCACAGAGTCTCTTGCCCAGAGTAGGGGAATCGAGGACCAGAGGACATAGGTTTAAAGTGAAGGGGAAAAGATTTAATAGGAATCTGAGGGGTAACTTTTCCACACAGAGGGTGGTGGGTGTATGGAACGAGCTGCCGGAGGAGGTAGTTGAGGCTGGGACTATCCCAACGTTTAAGAGACAGTTGGACAGGTACATGGATAGGACAGGTTTGGAGGGATATGGACCAAACGTGGGCAGGTGGGACTAGTGTAGCTGGGACATGTTGGCCGGTGTGGGCAAGTTGGGCCGAAGGGCCTGTTTCCATGCTGTATCACTCTGTGACTAGTGTAGATGGGACATGTTGGCCGGTGTGGGCAAGTTGGGCCGAAGGGCCTGTTTCCACACTCTACGACTCTCTATTTAGATTCAGAGGTACCGAGCGGACACGGGCCCTTCGGCCCACCAAGTCCGTGCCGACCAGTGACCCCCTTACACTAATTGTATCCTACACACCCTAGGGCCAATTGACAGAAGCCAATTAACCTACAAACCTGCAGGTCCTTGGGATGTGGGAGGAATGTGGGAGAAAACCCACTGGGAGAACGTGCAAACTCCGTACAGGCAGCACCCGTAGTCGGGATGGAACCCGGGTCTCTGGCGCTGTGAGGCAGCAACTCTACCGCTGGGCCTCCTTTGTTTCTTATTGTCACGTCTACGCAGGTACAGCGAACACCTTACTTTTGCATGCTATCCAATCAGATCAGATAACACGTGTGGGACTGAAGTGCAGATGCTGGTTTACACCGAAGATAGACACAAAATGGTGGAGAAACTCAGCGGGACGGGCAGCGTCTCTGTGGAGAAGGAACGGGCGACGTTTCGGGTCCAGACCCGTCTTCAGACTGAGTGCAGAATGTAGTTCTCAGCATTGTAGGGCACCACGGCTCCAGTGAGACCACATCTGGAGTATTGTGTACAGTTTTGGTCTCCTAATTTGAGGAAGGACATCCTTGTGATTGAGGCAGTGCAGCGTAGGTTCACGAGATTGATCCCTGGGATGGCGGGACTGTCATATGAGGAAAGATTGAAAAGACTAGGTTTGTATTCACTGGAGTTTAGAAGGATGAGGGGATATCTTATAGAAACATATATAATTATAAAAGGACTGGACAAGCTAGATGCAGGAAAAATGTTCCCAATGTTGGGCGAGTCCAGAACCAGGGGCCACAGTCTTAGAATAAAGGGGAGGATATTTAAGACTGAGGTGAGAAAAAACTTTTCCACCCAGAGAGTTGTGAATTTGTGGAATTCCCTGCCACAGAGGGCAGTGGAGGCCAAGTCACTGGATGGATTTAAGAGAGAGTTAGATAGAGCTCTAGGGGGCTAGTGGAATCAAGGGATATGGGGATAAGGCAGGCACAGGGTTATTGATAGGGGGCGATCAGCCATGATCACAATGAATGGCGGTGCTGGCTCGAAGGGCCGAATGGCCTCCTCCTGCGCCTATTGTCTATGTAGTTCCAGAGACAAAGTCCAATGTCCGCAATGGGGGTTGAGTTGCTGCCTCACAGCGCCACAGACCCAGGTTCAATCCCGACTACGGGTGCTGTCTGCGCGGAGTTTGCACGTTCAACCCCGTGATCCCCGAAAGGATGGATCAGCCACGACCGAATGGCGGAGTCGACTCGATGGGCCGAATGGCCTAATTCTGCTACGATGACGAACGAACTTACGCCTCTCACGTACGTTTCACAAGCGGCCAGGGAGGAACTTTGAGCAGAGAAGATTTCGGGTGATGTGTGGAATGTAAAAAATACCTCGCCAGGAATGCTTTAAGAATGTGGCAGAAAATGATCAGCTTGTGCCCGTATCGAGACTCGATTAACTAGTCTCTGTGGAATGAGGGTGGAATGTACTCGGTGGCAAAAATAACACTGGCGATAGTCACACACTACAAAATGGCTTCCACAGGCCGTGTTTCTGTCTTCGTGCCGTTGATCTTCGTCCTATCGTCGCCCTTCTTGGACAGCTCCGACTTATCCCGGCCACAGTACTTGCCTCACCTTGGTTCCCTGGTCCCCTACACCCCTCTCTGTAGCCCCCTCCCCCTCTCCCCATGGTAGCAGCAAGATGAGAGCGTGGCCAGTGCGGTGTGGGTCTCTGACGATGCTGGCTTCCTTTAATGAGGCAGCAACTCCTGTGGATCCCTTCGATGGTGAGGAGGGCAATAGACAATAGGTGCAGGAGTAGAGGCCATTCGGCCCTTCGAGCCAGCACCGCCATTCAATGCGATCATGGCTGATCGTCCCCAATCAGTATCCCGTTCCTGCCTTCTCCCCATATCCCCTGACTCCGCTATCTTTAAGAGCCCTATCTAGCTCTCTCTTGAAAGAATCCAGAGAACCGGCCTCCACCGCCCTCTGAGGCAGAGAATTCCACAGACTCACAACTCTCTGTGAGAAAAGTGTTTCCTCGTCTCCGTTCTAAATGGCTTACTCCTTATTCTTAAACTGTGGCCCCTGGTTCTGGACTCCCCCCAACATCGGGAACATGTTTCCTGCCTCTAGCGTGTCCAAACCCTTAACAATCTTATATGTTTCAATGAGAAACCCTCTCATCCTTCTAAACTCCAGAGTGTACAAACCCAGCCGCTCCATTCTCTCAGCATATGACAGTCCCGCCATCCCGGGAATTAACCTTGTAAACCTACACTGCGCTCCCTCAATAGCAAGAATGTCCTTCCTCAAATTAGGGGACCAAAACTGCACACAATACTCCAGGTGTGGTCTCACTAGGGCCCTGTACAACTGCAGAAGGACCTCTTTGCTCCTATATTCAACTCCTCTTGTTATAAAGGCCAACAGGGCCAAAACTGCACACAATACTCCAGGTGTGGTCTCACTAGGGCCCTGTACAACTGCAGAAGGACATCTTTGCTCCTATATTCAACTCCTCTTGTTATAAAGGCCAACATGCCATTTGCTTTCTTCACTGCCTGCTGTACCTGCATGCTTACTTTCATAGACTGATGAACAAGGACCCCCCAGATCCCGTTGTACTTCCCCTTTTCCCAACTTGACGCCATTTAGATAGTAATCTGCCTTCCTGTTTTTGCTACCAAAGTGGATAACCTCGCATTTATCCGCATTAATCACGGGTTGGCGCCCGTGATGGACCTGGCAGTGTTCACCATTTTCTCGTTTATCGTCACGTGTACCGTGAAAGGCTTTTGTCGCGTGCTAACCAGTCAGCGGAAAGACAATACATGATTACAATCGAGCCTTTTACAGTGTACAGATACATGATAAGGGAATAACGTTTAGTGCAAGGTAAAGCCAGCAAAGTCCGATCAAGGATAGTCCGAGGGTCTCCAATGAGGTAGATATTAGTTCAGCACCGCTCTCTGGTTGTGGTGGGATGGTTCAGTTGCGTGATAACAGCCGGGAAGAAACTGTCCCTCAATCTGGAGGTGTGTGTGCGTTTGTTTTCACGCTTCTGTGCCTTTTGCCCAATGGGAGAGGGGAGAAGAGGGAGTGACCAGGGGTGAGGCTGGTCCTCGATGATGCTGCTGGCCTTGCCGAAGCAGCGTGTGGTGTAGATGGAGGCAATGGAAGGGAGGTTGGTTTGTGTAATGGTTCTCTGGGCTGTGTCCACAATTCGCTGCGGGGCTGCTCTCAAACCAAGCTGTGATGCATCCAGATAAAATGCTTTGTAGAAAGTTTTGGTGAGAGTTGCAGGGGACATGTCGAACTTCCAGAACCTGCCAAGGAAGTTGAAAGGCCTCAAAACCCTCATTGAAACTGGCGCACAAGATTGGAATTCAGACGGCAAGGGCGTGAATTATACAAATATTTACCTCCCGCGGAGTAATGAGCAGAGTCGCAGGAATTCAATGTTTGGCTGCCGTTGTAGGGCCGTTGCTAGGCGAGGCCTAACTCAGGCTTTTAGTACATTCCGTGCCCATTGACTACCTGAGACAAGAACCTTGTTTTTTTTTTTCTCTCTCTCTGACGAATCCTAGCAACAGAAAGAAATTTGGCAAGTCGAAACACGTTGCCCTGGGAAGGGCAAGTTGGAGATTATTCTAGCATCTGTGGCTCTGCCAAAGGTGTTGAAGGCCTTCATTTTAGTATCTGTAACTTTCTCCGACCCCTGCACCCCCTCCCTGACTCTGCAACCCCCCCCCCTTCTTTCCATGCTGTGTGACACCTTTCTGGAGATAAGGTTAGGTGTTTTTGTGTGTTCTTTATCATTGTACCGCTGCTGGCAAATTCATTTCACTTGACGAATAAATGCGGTATTACTGCAGCGGCCCCTACAGCCTGTCTGTCTTTTTAAATTATTTTTGTCTAGTTAAATGTAGTTGTTTGTGGTTTTTTGGGTATTGTTTTTAATTGTGTATATGTGGGGGGAGGGGGAAACTTTAAAAATCTCTTCCCTGCACGGGAGACCCGACCGTTTCCCTGTCGGGTCTCCGTTGTCGTTGGGGCCTAGCTCCGTGGAGCGGCCTCCGACCGGGACGACCTGGGGGCTCCAGTCGCGGAGCCTGCGGACTAACCATCGTGGGGCTGGCCGGCCTCGGAGCGTGGGAGCGGTGGTGGCTCGCTGCTGCTCACTCCGGAGCTCGGAGGCTCCAGCTGCCGACCGGTGGACTGGGACATCGGGAGCTCGCGGGTCCGGGTGGGGAGACCGCTTTTCGGAGCTCCTGCAACTCTAACGTCTCCAGCCCGAGTCGCGGGGTTGGAACGATCCGGAGCGGGGCCGTACATCGCCCGGCGCGGCCTAAAATGGCCGTGGGACTTACCGTCGCCCGCCTGGGGCTTCAACATCGGGAGAGAAATGGTGCACAGGGGAGAGAAAAGACTTTGCCTTCCATCACAGTGAGGAGGAGATTCACTGTGATGGATGTTTTTCTGTAAATTGAATTGTTTGTGTGTCTTAGAGATTAGAGATTCCTTTATTTGTCATTCAGACCTTTCGGTCTGAACGAAATTTCGTTGCCTGCAGTCATACATATAATAAATAACAAAACACACAATAAACACAAATTAACATCCACCACAGTGAGTTCACCAGGCACCTCCTCACTGTGATGGAGGCAAAAGTCTTCAAGTCTCTGTCTCTTCCCTCTTTGTTCTCCCTCTACGCTGAGGCGATCCTGGCTTCTGATGTTGTGACCCCGCCGGGTGATGGCAAGTCAGTCCCGCAGCTGAATCCGTGCTCCGTCCGTCTTGTAGGAATTGTTTTGTTTGTATGGCTGTGGAAACGGAGTTTCGTTTGAGCCTCTCTGAGGTTCAAATGACAAGAAATAAAATCTAATCTAATCTAATCTGATTGTTGAGGTGTCGAACCGTCCCAAATCGCGGTAAGATTTTCTATGTAAACGCGTCACGGTTCAGCGCTCCCCGTCCTTCTCTCTCGTAGAGACACAAGGAACCAAAGATCCTACAGCGAGCAAGATCGATCACCCGACGGAAAAGGCGTAGTACGGTCATGGGCAGATTCGTGGGGTAATTTTCGGCCCCATTTCCGTAACCGGCTTCCGTCTCCGCACCAAAGATCCCGTCACAGCGGAGCAAGGATAACTGAGTTACTCCAACATTTTGTGTCTATCTCTGGAATAACTCAGCTAACAACTAAGTCAAATCTTGTAGACACAAAATGCTGGAGTAACTCAGCGGGACAGGCAACATCTATGGACAGAAGGAATGGGTGACGTTTCGGGTCGAGACCCTTCTTCAGACTGATGCTTCTTCATAGATGCTGCCTCACCCGCTGAGTTACTCCAGTATTTTGTGTCTACCTTCGATTTTATCCAGCATCTGCAGTTCTCTCTTATACAAGTCAATTCTTGTACTCGGCACAGACATTGTGGGCCGAAGGGCCTGTTCTTGTGCTGTCATAACAAGAGGAGTTGAGTATAGGAGCAAAGAGGTCCTTCTGCAGTTGTACAGGGCCCCAGGGAGACCACACCTGGAGTATTGTGTGCAGTTTTGGCCTGTTGGCCTTCATAACAAGAGGAGTTGAGTATAGGAGCAAAGTGGTCCTTCTGCAGTTGTACAGGGCCCTAGTGAGACCACACCTGGAGTATTGTGTGCAGTTTTGGTCTCCAAATTTGAGGAAGGACATTCTTGCTATTGAGGGAGCGCTGCGTAGGTTCACCAGGTTAATTCCCGGGATGGCGGGACTGTCATATGCTGAGAGAATGGAGCGGCTGGGCTTGTACACTCTGGAATTTAGAAGGATGAGATGGGATCTTATTGAAACATATAAGATTATTAAGGGTTTTTACACGTTAGAGACAGGAAACATGTTCTCGATGTTGGGGGAGTCCAGAACCAGGGGCCACAGTTTAAGAATAAGGGGTAAGCCATTTAGAACGGAGATGAGGAAACACTTTTTCCCACAGAGAGTGGTGAGTCTGTGGAATTCTCTGCCTCAGAGGGTGGTGGAAACCGGTTCTCTGGAAACTTTCAAGAGAGAGCTAGATAGGGATCTTGAAGATAGCAGAGTCAGGGTATATGGGGAGAAGGCAGGAACGGGGTACTGATTGGGGACGATCAGCCATGATCACATTGAATGGCGGTGCTGGCTCGAAGGGCCGAATGGCCTACTCCTGCACCTATTGTCTATTGTCATCATCGGCGGTCACTCGAAACGAGTATGACTGTCCTCTCATGGGGGACGCCTGTGCGTGACTTTGTTTAACGTGGGGAGACTGGTGCACAGACAGCCACCCCACGGTCCTTGACAGATCTGGGTCAGGATCCAGTGGCGTGGAGTCCAAGGCGACCGTTGTGACGCTCCACTAAGGACAGCCATCATCCTCCGCCTGTTCCACCCTTGAGGTCTTGGTTGGATTGCTCTTTGTCAGAGACCTCCCCCTCGACCTTACCGCCATGGGTGGCCGTGGCCCTCCCAGGAGCATCGCTCCAGACGGCATCGCTCTCGGGGTCTCAGGTCCACACAAGCTTCTCCACCACGACAAGGTGACAATCCACGGAGAAGTTCTGTTCTGCTCCGAAGTTCGAAGCCTCATTTCTTAACGTGACAATTATGTAAGATCTCTTCTTGATTACTATTATGAGTGATTTAAGAAAGATGTCTGGCTTTTTTTTTTTTAAAGCTGTCTCTTTACACTAATTAAAATGTTATTTTTATTTTAAGGCTGCTCCCTCCTCACCGCCCCTCCCTCCCTCCCTCCCTCCCTTGTCCACTTGCAGTGTGAGAGGTTGCAGCGAACTGAAGGGCCTGCTCCTCAAGTATCGCCGACTTTTTAGCCCCATTTTAGCTCGTGATATATTGGCACCCGGTACAGAGGGGGGGGGGATCTCCCTGTCGGTCAGCTCCTGGGCCCGGGACAAGATGGCCGTTCGCGGGTCCCGGCAGCGGGCGCTCGACGGCCGCACTGGGGTCGGCTGCCCGCCCCTTTTCCGGGCCTACGCCCGTGCCTGGAGGGGGGACACGCACGCGGTGTCCACGGGGACTCTGGAGGCCTTCCATGAACGCTGGTTGCCGCGGGAGGTCGAGTGTGTTGTTGATAAAAGTCGGCGATATATTCATCTGATGGCCGCTCGTTTGGTCCCCTAATTTGAGGAAGGACATTCTTGCTGTTGAGGGAGTGCAGCGTAGGTTCACCAGGTTAATTCCCGGGATGGCGGGACTGTCGTACGCTGAGAGAATGGAGCGGCTGGGCTTGTACACTCTGGAGTTTAGAAGGATGAGACGATATCTTATTGAAACATATAAGATTGTTAAGGGTTTGGACGCGCTAGAGGCAGGAAACATGTTCCGGATGTTGGGGGAGTCCAGAACCAGGGGCCACACACAGTTTAAGAATAAGGGGTCGGCCATTTAGAACGGAGACGAGGAAACACTTTTTCTCACAGAGAGTTGTGATTCTGTGGAATTCTCTGCTCCACTGAGGGCGGTGGAGGCCGGTTCTCTGGATACTTTCAAGAGAGAGCTGGATATGGTTCTTAAAGATAGCGGAGTCAGGGGATATGGGGAGAAGGCAGGAACGGGGTACTGATTGGGGATGATCAGCCATGAACACATTGAATGGCGGTGCTGGCTCGAAGGGCCGAATGGCCTACTCCTGCACCTATTGTCTATTGTTTGAAAACTGCCAAAATAGACAGCCTTTGATCATGTCAATAATCTGTATGTTTATTTTTAATTTTCAGAATAAAAGTATTTGCATAATCTTTTTTAAAACAGCGCAACACTACTCTCACCCTCCCCTCCCCCCCTCCCCACAGCGCGACGCTCCTGCCTCTCCGCACCCCCCCCTACCCCCCCCCCCCCAACAGCATTCCTGTGGAAGAAAGGATCGGATACACTGAGGATTTGTGGGGAGAATTTCTGGATTGTCGCTCGCACAGGCAGACGTTTGGACGGGAGCCAAGAAGCAAGAGGCCCCACATGACTTCTGAGAATCGCTCCCTGTTTTGTGAAAATGAAACACATACGTCAGTGGCCTTTCTTGCCGCCTGTTGCTACACCGTGGATCATTTGCATCACCAATCAGCGCCGCACCACCTCCTCCTCCTCCGCCTCGGCTCAAGGTTTTGGTTTTTGAAAGAAAACAAAAAAAAAACAATTTCATCGGTTGTTGAACAAAAATGGTTTTTACAATGCAAACCCACCACAAAAATCACCCAAATATTGTTAAATACTGAATATATTAAATTACCATTTCCCCATCCTCATTAATCATAGGAGTGATACAGCGTGGAAACAGGCCCTTCGGCCCAACTTGCCCACACCGGCCAACATGTCCCATCTACACTAGTCACACTAGCAGCTTGGTCCATATCCCTCCAAACCTGCCCTATCCGTGTAGGATTATTAAGGATTCATTCCACCCCTCGCCGTGCCCATTCCATCCCCCCTGGGAGCCCGTGGACAGCGCGTAGCCCCTCTCGAACTCCGCCCGGGCGCGGACAGTAACCCCGGGAAAAAGGGGCAGGCAGCCGGCTCGGGCCTAGACCTCTTCCGCCTGGCCGGCAGGGTGGTGTGGGTCTCTGATGATTCGGGCTGCCTTTTTCTTTCCACGTAGAACTAGTGTGTGTGTACGGGTGGTCGATGGTCGGCATGGACTCGGTGGGCTGAAGGGCCTGTTTCCGTGCTGTATCTCAGAGTGCAACTGACCCGCGTGGGTTTCCCCCGGGTGCTCCGGTTCCCTCCCACGTCCGAAAGACGTTCCCGTGCGGGTTTGTGGGTCGATCGGCCCCTCAGTAAATTGCCCGCTAATAATTATACTAATAGATTTTCTTTATATAGCGCCTTTCAAGGACTCAAAGTCGCTTTACATGGAGAGTCAAGAACAAAACAAAATAGAGAAGTAAGACAGAGATACAAAGGGGAGGGGGACATGGGACTAAGGGTATGCAGAGGTGAAGAGATGGGTCTTGAGGTGGGACTGGAAGATGGTGAGGGACTCAGAATTTCGGACCAGTTGTGGGAGGGAATTCCAGAGCCTGGGAGCTGCCCTGGAGAAGGCTCTGCCTCCAAAAGTGCAGAGGTTGGATTTCGGAGTGGAGTGGAGACCGGCTGATGTGGATCTGAGGGACCGTGAGGGTTGGTAGGGGGAGAGGAGGTCAGTGAGATAAGGGGGGGGCCAAGTTGTTGAGGGCTTTGTAGGTGAGGACCAGGATTTGGTGTCGATGATCCGGTGGGAAATGGGAAGCCAGTGAAGTTCTTTGAGAACTGTGGGGTGATGTGGTGCCAGGATTTGGTGTGGGTGATGAGTCGGGCGGCTGCATTCTGGACCAGTTGGAGTCGGTTGATGTTGCTGGAATTGAGTGTGTAGGGGGTGGATGAGAGAGTTGGATTACATAGAACTACTATTTCTAGGGCATCCGGGGATGATCAGCCATGATCACATTGAATGGCGGTGCTGGCTCGAAGGGCCGAATGGCCTCCTCCTGCATCGATTGTCTATTTCTGCAACTCATTTTGGACGGCACAGTGGGAGGGTTGCTGCCTCACAGCGCCAGAGTCCCAGGTTCGATCCTGACCACGGGTGCTGTCTGTACGGAGTTTGTACGTTCTCTCCCCATGACCCGAGTGGGTTTTCTCCGGGTGCTTCGGTTTCCTCCCACACGTCAAAGACGTCCAGGTTTGTAGGTTAATTCACCCAATGGGTTGTGAGTCTGTGGAATCCTCTGCCTCAGAGGGCGGTGGAGGCCGGTTCTCTGGATACTTTCAAGAGAGAGCTGGATAGGGCTCTTAAAGATAGCGGAGTCAGGGGGATATGGGGAGAAGGCAGGAACGGGGTACTGATTGGGGATGATCAGCCATGATCACATTGAATGGCGGTGCTGGCTCCAAGGGCCGAATGGCCTGCTCCTGCACCTATTGTCTAAATTGTCCCTGGTGTGTGTGTAGGATGGTGTGTGTGTGTGTGTGTGAGTGTAGGATGGTGTGAGTGTGTGTGTGTAGGATGGTGTGAGTGCGTGTGTGTAGGATGGTGTGAGTGAGTGGGGACCACAGGTCGGCTCAGTCTCGGTGGGCCTGTGTGTGTGTGTCTAAATACTATGAAAGGGTTAAATTGTGGCATTAGGAGCCAACTCTCATCCCCCCCCCCCATCCCCACCCCCACTCTCGCCCCTTCTCTCTGCTCCTACACAATGTTCCCGGTTAGAACAGGATGTCTATTTACGGAAAGCAAACAGCACGGCAGAAAGGAATGCAGGAATGTTTTCATCCGTATCTGTTTCCATTTCCAGTCTCCCTCCTCCCCCAGCTGGAGAATATCGTCAAAGGACACAAAGTACCGGAGTGACTCAGCGGGTCGATCAGGCGCCCGACTCTGGAGAACGCAGAGAGGGGTGACGTAAGCCCCCGCCGAGTTACTCCAGCACTCTGTGTGTCCTTTTTGTGCGCACCCAACCAGCACCTGCAGTTCTCCGTCTCCGCACACCGCTGTTCCTCGCTGCTGGGGGGGGGGGGAGTTCGTGGAGCGGAGGACAGTACAGCACAGGAACAGGCCCTTCGGCCCGCAATGTCCGTGGGCAAACATGATGCCAACTTGTTTTTTATTTACCCCAAAAATAATTTTAATTAACCATTTACAAAAAACACAAACAAACCTGCCATCGTAATATAAAATAAACAAAGAAATATATTATATTATATTTTACCATTTCCCCCATCCTTATTGAGGGTACCGTCCACACCCCACAGACTGCCCGGGCGCGGACGTAACCCCGGAAAAGGGGCGGGCAGCCGGCTTGGGAAGACCCTCTTCCGCCTGGCGCCAGCTTGGCCAGGCCCAGGAGCAAACCCGACCAGGACATCTTCAAAGTAGGCAAGTGAAGGGTTTCGGCAGGAAACGTTGCCTGTTTCCTTCGCTCCATGGATGCTGCTGCACCCGCTGAGTTTCTCCAGCATTTTTGTGTACCCCAGAACATCTTCAATCCTCTCACCCTCTCCCCTACGCACAGGGGGTGTCCAAAGATGAGGGCGGTGGGTGTGAAGTTCGGCCAGAAGGTGAAGGAACGGCCCCTTTAGAAGTTGGAACAGCCTCACACACTCCACGTACACGGGGATCATGGACTCTTCCAGCCCGCGACAGTGGCGAGTCTGCGAACCGTGAGAGTAACAGGTTGCACGCGGACTCCCCAGTGCAGTAGGCCCCGCCCCATCTCCCCGATGTAGAGGGGGAGAATCCCTGCGTAGAGGGACCCCCCCCACCCCACTGGCGACCGGACGGTGGACCAAGGTGTGGAGGAGGAGCCCGTACAGGACACGCCTGCCCGCGTCTCCGAGGGAGATGATGGGTGTCGAGGAAAGGCGGGCTCAGGTTGTGCGGGACCGGCTCCCGGGAAGGGTTCGACGAACATGACCATGCCAAGTTGAAATATGCCCTCTGGCTGAACTTCTCATCCACCATCTTTGGACTCCCTGTGCGTAGGGGCGGGGGTAGGGGCCGAAGATGTCCTGGCTGGGTTGCTCCTGGGCCTGGCCAAGCTGGCCATTCGCGAGTCACGGCGCCTTTTATTTTGTCTTATGATGGCGGGTTTGTTCGTATTTTTTGTAAATAGTCAATTTAATTTTTTTTAATCTAATCTCCTCTGCCTGGATGTGATCCAGATCCCTGCATATCCATGCGCTTATCATACCACACCATCCTGGCCACACACTCATCTCTCTGCTGCCTTCAGGTAGAAGGTACAGGAGCCTGAAATCTGCAACATCCAGGTTCAGGAATAGCCACTCCCCCACAGCCATCAGGCCATTAAACTCAACTCGTACAAAATCTGAACTTGAATTAGCCTACTGCACTTTGATATGCTTATTTATGTGTGTGTATATATATGGACACACTGATCTGTATTTATTTATGCCTAAATATTCTGTTGTGCTGAAGCAAAGCAAGAATTTCATTGTCCTGTCTGGGACACATGACTCTTGAATCTTGAACCTCGAGGCCACTGTTGCATCTGCTTCACTCCACGCGGGCGAGTGGGACTAGTGTAGCTGGGACACTGTTGGCCGGTGCGGGCAAGTTGGGCCAAAGGGCCCGTTTCCACACTGTATCGCTCCACGAGTCTAAGAGCACGGCCCCAATGTTGATTTAGAAAAGCCGGAAAAAAATTTGCGCGGTATTTCCGTCTGAAATTCTTAGAACTCTTTGCATTGCAACGCTGCAACGATATCAGCCACTTCCTGCTGCACTCTTATCTAGATTATCAATGTCAACAGTAAGATTAGGTGTAGGGGAAGGAACTGCAGATGCTGGTTTATACCGAAGATAGATACAAAGTGCAGGAGTCAGTCACTCAGTGGGTCAGGCAGCATCTCTGGAGGAAAAGGCCAGCTGATGTTTCCGATCAGACTGAAGAAGGGTCCAGACCCAAAACGTCACCCATCCTTTCTCTCCAGAGATGCTGCCTGACCTGCTGAGTTCTGTGTCCATCGATAGGGCCATATTGATGGTTAAGAAAGAACTGCAGATGCTGGAAAAATCAAAGGTAGACAAAAATGCCGGAGAATCTCAGCGGGACAGGCAGCGAAGGAATAGGCGACGTTTCGGGTTGAGACCCTTCTTCAGACTGATGGTTAAGTTCATAAGTGACAGGAGCAGAAGTAGGCCATTCAGCCCATCGGGTCAAACCGCCATTCACTCATTGCTAATCCATCTCACCCTCTCAACCCCATTCTCCTGCCTTCTCCTCATAACCCGACACCCGTACTAGAATCAAGAATTTGCCAATCTCCACCTTAAAACTACCCACTGACTTGTGGCCTCCACCGCCGTCTGTGGCAATGAATTCCACAGATTCACCACCCTCTGACTCAAGAAATTCCTCCTCATCTCCTTCCTAAAGGTACGTTCTTTCATTCTGAGGCTGTGCCCTCTGGTCCTAAACTCTCCCACTCGTGGAAACATCCTCTCCACTTCCCCTCTATCCAGGCCTTTCACTAATTTGAGGAAGGACATTCTTGCTATTGAGGGAGTGCAGCGTAGGTTCACCAGGTTCATTCCCGGGATGGCGGGACTGTCATATGTTGAGAGAATGGAGCGGCTGGGCTTGTACACTCTGGAGTTTAGAAGGATGAGAGGGGATCTTATTGAAACATATAAGATTGTTAAGGGTTTGGACACGCTAGAGGCAGGAAACATGTTCCCGATGTTGGGGGAGTCCAGAACCAGGGGGCCACACAGTTTAAGAATAAGGAGTAAGCCATTTAGAACGGAGATGAGGAAACACTTTTTCACACAGAGAGTTGTGAGTCTGTGGAATTCTCTGCCTCAGAGGGCGGTTCTCTGGATGCTTTCAAGAGAGAGCTAGATAGGGCTCTTAAATATAGCGGAGTCAGGGGATATGGGGAGAAGGCAGGAACGGGGTACTGATTGGGGATGATCACATTGAATGGCGGTGCTGGCTCGAAGGGCCAAATGGCCTGCTACTGCACATATTGTCTATTATTCGGTAAGTTTCAATGAGGTCCCCCCCTACCCTCATCCTCAACGAAAGATTAAGTTGCAGGTTACATAGTGTTGGGGGAATAGTTCTTGCAAACACTTTAATTTCCTTCACTCCATAGATGCTGCCTCACCCGCTGAGTTTCTCCAGCATTTTTGTCTAACTTTTCCCCCCTCCCATTCCCTGTCCTGGGCCTCCTCCACTGTCAGAGTGAGGCCCAGCGCAAATTTCGAGGAACAGCACCTGATATTTCGCTTGGGGCAGCTTACACCCCAGCGGTGTGAATATTGACTTCTCCAACTTCAAGTAACCCTTGCATACCCCCTCTCTCTCTCCATCCCTCCCCCACCCTAATCTTTGTACCACCTACAAAGTCATCTTGTTGAGTCTCATGCTTAAGAAAGAACTGCAGATGCTGGAAGAATCGAAGGGAGACAAAAAAAATGGCAGAGCGAGCGAGACAGCATCTACGGAGTGAAGGAATAGGTGACGTTTCGGGTCGAGACCCTTCTTCAGTCTGATGTGGGAGTGGAGGGGGCGGGATGAAGAAAGGAAGAGACTGAGACAGTGGGCTTGTGGGAGAGCTGGGAAGGGGAGGGGAAGGAGGGAGGAAGCAGGGACTACCTGAAATTGGAGAAGTCAATGTTCATACCGCTGGGGTGTAAACTGCCCAAGCGAAATATGAGGTGCTGCTCCTGCTATTTGCAGTGGGACTCACCCTGGCCATGGAGGAGGCCCAGGACAGAAAGGTCGGATTGGGAATGGGAGGGGGAGTTGAAGTGTTGGGCCACTGAGTCTCATTGTCTGTAACTCATTCTCACCTGGCCCACAGCTAACACTGACTGGCCTGTTTCCTTTAACATCATTACTTTGTTTTCATATCTTTCATTCATTTGCTCTCACTCTCTCTCTCTGCACCACCTTTGTCTATATCTCTCGTTTCCCTTTCCCCTGAAGGAGGGTGTCGACCTGAAACGTCACCCCATTCCTTCTCTCCAGAGACGCCGCCTGTCCCCGCTGAGTGGCTCCAGCTTTTTGTGTCTGTCTGCGGTTTAAAACAAGCGCCTGCATCTCCTTCCTGCACAGTTTTTGCCTGGAGCTAGCTTTGCTCTTTCCTTGGTTGCCGTGGGCAATTTGGTGATGCTCCCTTAGATATTTGGTACAACTGGTTCCCTAATCCCTGTCACGTAGCCCGAGTCCACCATTCACTGCAGGTACAACGCATCAGCCAGCACATCCACTGGCAACACGTCCCACTTATTCTCGCAAAATCTCTTCCCGAGGCACACATCTTTCGTCGAGTCGTAGTGGCGCACTGCACAAAACCAGGCCCTTCCGCCCGGCTCGTCCATGTATATCCTAGTGCGTAGGAAGGAACTGCCGATGCTGGTTTACACCAAAGATAGATACAAAATGCCGGAGTAACTCAGCTGTCGTATGAGGAAAGATTGAAAAGACTAGGCTTGTATTCACTGGAGTTTAGAAGGATGAGGGGGGGGGGCTTATAGAAACATATAAAATTATAAAAGGACTGGACAAGCTAGATGCAGGAAAAAATGTTCCCAATGTTGGGCGAGTCCAGAACCAGGGGCCACAGTCTTAGAATAAAGGGGAGGCCATTTAAGACTGAGGTGAGAAAAAACTTTTTCACCCAGAGAGTTGTGAATTTGTGGAATTCCCTGCCACAGAGGGCAGTGGAGGCCAAGTCACTGGATGGATTTAAGAGAGAGTTAGATAGAGCTCTAGGGGCTGGTGGAATCAAGGGATATGGGGACAAGGCAGGCACGGGTTATTGATTGGGGACGATCAGCCATGATCACAATGAATGGCGGTGCTGGCTCGAAGGGCCGAATGGCCTCCCCCTGCACCTATTTTCTATGTTTCTATGGGACAGGGAGCTTCTCTGGATAGAAGGAATGGGTGACCAGTCTGTTTTTATCTTTGTACGCCTCATTGTCACCTTTCCTTCAGCTAACAATGATCTATTAGTCATAGAGTGATACAGGGTGGAAACAGGCCCTTCGGCACAACTCGCCCACAATGTCCCAGCTACCCTAGTGCCACCTGCCCGCGCGCGCTTGGTCCATATCCCGCCAAACCTGTCCGATCCTAGTCTACATTTTCCTTCACCTTCGGCCCCTTTGATCTCTCGTTTTCACACCTTACCCTTCCACATCTCAGTGTCTCCCTCGCCCGACTCTCAGTCTGAAGGGTCTCGACCCCAGTTCCTTCTACCCAGAGATGCTGCCTGTCCCGCTGAGTTACTCCAGCATTGTGTGTCTATCTTCTAGCATTTATATCGAGAGGACTAGAATAGGGATGTAATGCTGAGCGCTCCAGGCCACTTTTGGAGTATTGCCAGCAGTTTTAGGCCCCCATATCTGAGGATGTCCTGGCGTTGGAGAGGGTCCAGAGGAGGTTTATGCGAATGATCCCAGGAATGATTGGGTTAATGTGTAACCGGGCCTGCACTTTCTGGAGTTCTTTCTCACACAGAAAGGGCCAGGTTGTCTAGCTCTCCACACTACCGTCATGGAGGAGGTGGATTCCCAAGAAGTCGACATTTCTGCCTTTTGTAGTGTGGGAGGAAACCAAAGGGCATGGAACAGTTGAAAGGCCTGGATAGAGTGGGTGTGGAGAGGATGTGCCTTTAGAAAGATGAGGAAGAATTAGAGGGTGGTGAATTCGTGGAATTCATTGCCACAGAAGGATGTGGTGGTCATTGGATATTTTTAAGTTGATTGATAGATTTTTGATTAGTACGGTGTTATGGGGAGAAGGGCAGGCATGGTTATTGATTGGGGACGGATCAGCCTATGATCACAATGAATGGCGTGCTGGCTCGAAGGGCCGAATGCCTCC
>JAXLNO010001970.1:0-41291 GCA_038087875.1 Malacoraja senta | reverse complement strand
TAAAACGCATTGAGCTCATCAGGGGAGTGATGTTTCGCCGACATTCGAGCTGCCTCCTGATTTCGCCTTGTAAGAGGTGATTGCATTCAGGCCCCGCCACAGCCGCCGAACATCAGTCTCTTCCTCCAGTTTGGAGCAGAAGTCCCTTTTGGCCTTTTTGATGGCCTTACCAAGGTCGTATCTGGACTCCTTGTAGGCCACTGTATCATCAGACATGAATGCCCGGTGTCTGGACTTCAGAAGAGTGCGGATCTCAAAGTTCATCCAAGGTTTCTGATTGGGAAACGCTCGGAAGGTTTTGGTGGGGATGCAGTCGTCCACACACTTCTTAATGAAGTCTGTAACGACTGTGGCGTATTCGTTTAAGTCCGTTGCCGAGTCCTTGAACATTGCCCAGTCTACAGACTCCAAACAGTCCTGTAGTAGTTCCTCTGCACCCCCCCCCCCCCGACCAGCTCTGCACTGTCCTCACCTCTGGGGGTGCGCTCTTTAATTGCTGCCTGTAGGCAGGAAGAAGCATTAGTTTTCAAATAAAAAAATTAAAACGTTTATTTAGTAATTAGAGAAAAAAAACATTTATTTAGGAAATATAGAAAGAATTTATATTTATAACAAAAAAAATTAAAAAGTTTATTTTCGTAGAAAAAAAATATTTTAGTACTTACAGAGAAAATAAGTTTATTTCGGAAATATAGAAAGAGTTTATATTTCAAATAAAAATTGTTTAAAGTTTATTTTCGTAGAAAAAAGTTTCGTTTAGTAATTAGAGAGAAAAAAGTTTATGTAGGAAATATAGAAAAAGCTTAGTTTTCAAATACAAATTTAAAAAAGTGTATTTTAGTAATTAGAGAGAAAAAAAAGTTTATGTAGGAAATATAGAAAGAGTTTATCTTTCAAAAGTTGTTTTAGAAGAGAGAAAACAGTTAATTTTAATAATTAGTGAAAACAGTTTATTTTAGTAATTTTGCTGCTCCATGCTCCACGTTGAATCCAACCGTGAAGGCTCCGGGGAGTTGTAGTTCCTCTGCTCCCTCTCACAATGGAGTGCAACAGAAGGTGTGACTTCATCTCCCAGCAGTCACCGCGCTCTCCTGCTCCACGTTGAATCCAACCGTGAAGGCTGCTGGGACTTGTAGTTACAATTGTTCCCTCACACACATGCGCACCATTCACTGCCGGCACCCACAGGTTCCCACACATGCGCACCGTTCACCGCCGGCACCCACAGGTTCCCACACATGCGCACCGATCGCCGCCGGCACCCTAAGGCTACCACACAAGCGCACTATGATCGCCGGCAATACTAAAAGCACTTGGCGGCTGCGCAATAAAGTGTGTCGGTGCCCTGACACTGCCACGCATGCGCAGACGTGACCGTCGGCACCTTCAACGCTTCCCACGCGCCTGCGCAGTGTCTCTTCTCACCCCAGTCTGTCGCTTCTTCTCTCTCCCTCCCTCTCTCTAACACAATACTAACACCTCGAGGCCCAGCAGGGTTAGTTTCTCCACAAGTCTCTGTGGGATGATGGTGTTAAACGCTGAGCTGAAGTCAATGTACAGGATTCTGGCGTATGTGTTTTTGTTTTCCAGATGCGTGAGCACTGTGTGCAGCGTGGTAGAGATTGGCATCCTCTGTAGAACGGTTGGGGCGATAGGCAAACTGGAGGGGGGTCTAACGATGAGGGGAGGCTGGCAGTAATGTGGGGTTTCACCAGGCGTTCAAAACACTTTATTATTATTGGGGACAGGGCGGTAGTCATTTAGGCAGGCAACAACTGGTTTCTTCGCTATGGGGATTATTGTGGACGTTTTGAGGCATGTGGGGACAATGGCTTGACAATGGTTTCTTCTCTCTCCCTCTCTCTAACACAATATTAACCTCTCTCCCTTTCTCTCTCCCTCTCTCTAACACAATATTAACCTCTCTCTCTCCCTTTCTCTCTCTCTCCCTCTCTCTAACACAATATTAACCTCTCTCTCTCCCTTTCTCTCTCTCTCTCTCTCCTTCTCTCTCTCCCTCTCTCTAACACAATATTAACCTCTCTCTCTCCCTTTCTCTCTCTCTCTCTCTCTCTCCTTCTCTCTCTAACACAATATTAACCTCTCTCTCTAACACAATATTAACCGCTCTCTCTCTCTCTCCCTCTCTCTAACACAATATTAGCTTCTCTCTCCCTTCTTCCTGCCAATGAAACATAAACTTAGACTCTCCCCCTGTCCCTTCTCTCCCTCCCTCCCTCTCAGTGTCGACCCCAATCCCAGTGTCTCCCCTCTCAGCCCCACTCCCTCAATCTCTCCCCTGTGTCTCTGTCTCCCCCAGTCGCTCTCTCCCTCCTTCTCAATGCCTCTACCTATCCCTCCCTCTCTCTCTCTCTCTCTTTCATGAACAGTTTTGAGCGGGATGAAGGGATGTGTGTGTAGGGGAGTGGGTGTAGAGGAGGGGGAGGGGATGTGGGGGAGGGGGTGTGGGGGAGGGGGAGTGGGTGTATGGGAGGGGGTGTGGGGGAGGGTGTGTAGGGGAGGGCGTGTAGAGGTGGGGGATGGGGAGGGGGTGTAGAGGTGGGGGATGGGGAGGGGGTGTAGGGAAGGGGGAGTGGGTAAATGGGAGGGGGTGTGGGGGAGGGGTGTAGGGGAGGGGGTGTGGGGGGGAGGGGTGTAGGGGGAGGGGGTTGTGGGGGGGGAGGGGGTGTAAGGGAGGGCATGAGGGTGTGGGGGAGGTGTAGGGGAGGGCGTGTGGGAGGGGGTGATGGGGAGGGGAACGAGAGTGACCAGAGGAGGAATGGAGGCGTTGTGGACGGGTTTTGAGGGGCTTTTCCGGGGGTCTTGAGGGGCTTGTGAGGGGTCGTTGATGGGTTTTTGAGGCGTTGTTGAGCAGTTGAGGTATTTTTGAGCAGTTTCGAGGGTTTGAGCAGTTTTCAGGGTTGTTGGGTTTTGCGGGTTGTCGTGGGATTGAGATGTTTTTCGGTTTTTTTGAGCAGTTTTGAGGGGGTTTGCGGGTTTGAGGGTTTTTTCCAGGGTCTTGAGGGCTTTTCAGGGTTGATGAGTGTTTTTGTGCTGTTTTGAGTTTTTTTTATTTTGATGTTTTTTTAGGATTTTGATGCAGCTTTAAGAGATCGGGGTTTTTTTGAGGTTCGGTTGTTTTCAGCAGTTTTGAAGGTTTTTTGAGGTGTTGCGGCGCGGATTACTGCAGCCTGTCTGTCTTTTTATTTATTATTTTTGTCTAGTCAAATGTAGTTGTTTGTGGTTTTTTAATACTGTTTTTAACTGTGTATATGTCGGGGAGGGGGAAACTTAAAAAAATCTCTTCCCTGCACGGGAGACCCGACCTTTTCCCTGTCGGGTCTCCGTTGTCGTTGGGGCCTAGCTCCGTGGAGCGGCCTCCGACCGGGACGACCTGGGGGCTCCAGTCGCGGAGCCTGTGTTGCTGCGGCATTACCATCGTGGAGCTGGCCGGCCTCGGAGCGTGAGGAGCGGTGGTGGCTCGCTGCTGCTGCCCGACTCCGGAGTTTCAGCTGCAGACCTGTGGACAGTGATATCGGGAGCTCGCGGGTCCGGGTGAGAGACCGCTTTCCGGAGCTCCCGCAACGCAACTTCTCCCGCCCGTGTCGCTGGGCCGTACATCGCCCGGCGCGTCTTTAATGGCCGCGGGACATTCCAGTGCCCGCCGTGGGCTCCAACTTGTGACCTTTGGGCCCGGAACGAGGCCGTACATCGCCCGGCGCGGCCTCAACGGCCGTGGGACTTAACATTGCCCGCCTGGGGCTTCAACATCGGGAGAAAAATGGTGCAGGGGAGAGAAAAGACTTTGCCTTCCATCACAGTGAGGAGGAGATTCACTGTGATGGATGTTTTTCTGTAAATTGAATTGTTTGTGTGTCGTGTAGGAATTGTTTTGTTTGTATGGCTGTGGAAACGGAGTTTCGTTTGAGCCTCTTTGAGGTTCAAATGACAAGGAATAAAAAATCAAATTAGGTGTCTCAAGGCCAAAAGAATTTTGAGGAGGCCCATGTCTGAAAACTCTGCGCATTGATCATTCTTTGAATCATGCTTGCCTGAACTGCAAAGAATCAATGTGCTGGGAGCAAAACGTGTATTGTTTTTCAAAGGATGGCGGCTTGCAATTTCTTGTATTTCACAGCTGTGGCAGCCCATAAAGAAAAAATACAGGCACTCATTTCATGCTCACATCCAGGCTTAATGAGGATGTCGTTGAGAATTTATTCTCCACCATTCGGCGAAAGGGTGGATTCTGAGAAAACCCATCAGTGAAGGAGTTTCTCTGTGCTTTAGAATGGTCATGGTAGCTGAACTGATAAAGCCAGTTCTGAGTGGCTTTATCAATTCTGTGTGCAAACTGTTCCCCTGACAATGCAAGATTTCTCTTAACACTACAAACACTGACAAAGGACAGAGTCAAGAAACCATCTCCATCTCTCTCCCATACCAATAGGACACAACAGAACAATGTCGTTTGCAGCATGTCATTTGATCTCCCTGAAGAGAATACACTGGGTTACATCGCAGGCCACATCTCTCGTAGAATCCTCACCACACATGAACTGACCTCAACATGTCACACATGCAGAGAAGTTCTGCTACAACCTGATACCACCTTAGTTGATCCTGCCCTCATATTCATGCACCATAAGGCATATGACACATCGACATCTGACTTCAGCTCCCTGATGGTGCCTTCTGAACACTTTCTCACGGTCTGTGGGGTGTGCTAGAAAGTGTTCTACACAGAAGTTCACAATGTTAACATGAGCAGGAACAACATTTCCCATCTAATAAATACACCAATACACAATACTCAGGAATACAAGGACATGAACTTGTGCTGCCAGAGAGTCAAGGCACGAATTGTAGCAATCTTTGTGAGTGTCCACATACGTTATGGACTCACATTTAAGAATAGAAACCTGCAGGACTTGACCATTAAAAGAAAGTGTAGGAAAGTTCAAAAAGTGGCACATAAGTAAAGTAAAATAAATTATTTATTGATGAAATACACTCATTTATGTACATAGTGTGATATTGTGATTTGTTAACTGCACAAAACAATGCAAATGCCGATTTATTTATTATTGTATCTACGTTTGACATTTTGCCCTTTGGTGTAAGCAGGGGTGGGGCTATCATTGTGTTACATACGTTGAATTGTGCATCACTTTCATTGGTTAGCTGATATGCTGAACACTGCAACCCTGTATATCTTGCGCACAGAATAATGTGAATTATGTAAATCTTACCATGCACGTCAGAAATGAAATGTGTTAACCATGTTAATGGATTTCTATTATTAATTATTTAAAATTGAGTGGGTTGGTGCAATATACTGCTAATGTGTCGTTATCAGATATTCAGCTTTAAAAAGAGAAATAAATCACAGTAAAAGCGAAAATATGCCTATGTTCCTTCCACAGCGTGTGGGGAGTCTGGCCCGGATCAGCACGGCTGGGACACCAGGGTGAAGTTACGGGGAGGTTTACAATGTTTTTTTATTTAATGTTGTCTCTTATCTAGTCTGAAATAAAGTTTATCATTAGAATTAAAAATCTGTGGAAATATATATGTGTGTTATATGATTATATACATTTATATCACATTCATATATATGTGTGTGTATGTGTATCTAATCAATTGTATGCTCGCTGAATAAAACCATCCTTAAGTTATACATCATTTTTTAATCTTGTTCAAAACACATTATATTTTGTGAAATACTTCATTCAGATAACCCCACCATTACAGACAGATCTCATTCCACTCTCTGGCTATTGGGAAGACCAGACCCATTTTATTGTTGAGAAACAACTCCATAGACACAAACAACATGAAGGTGTAGCGGCGCCTGCTGGCGTACGCAGAGATGGAACCCGGCGTTCGGAAGCCGTGGTCACGTGACTCGGGAGGGGCCGCTTGTTTTGCGCGGTTTTCACTTGCGCGCGTTAGTTCAGCGCTGACCACCGTTGTGGGCACACGTGTCAGAGAACCTGTACACTGGAAATCCAACTTGTGAATAAAGATCTGTTGGAAACCCCAGTTGTCATTCTTCAGATGTTCGCCAAAAAGGAACATTCCAAGAGTAGAGCAACTGCAATCTTCATATTGCTATTAGTTTTCCAAATACTGCAGTTGTGAACAGTGTGATTAGATGAATGAATTACAGTGCAAGTTAATATAAAAGCAACTCAAACACAGCACATGAGCCATTTAAAAAGAAATGTTTAAAAAAACATTAAAAGAAAATGAACAGAATCATAATTTATAAACATATTAATCCTTAACAAAAATGAACAGAATTATGAATTATGAATCTAACCCTATATCACACACAAACTGTTCCCCCGCAACGCTGATTACACTGCGAGAGTGTTATACAAAGTCGGGTCGGGTTACTGAAATGGCCGAAGAAATGGCCCACATTCCGCTCCGTAGCGTACTACAAATCAGCCCATTGGGTTTAGCAGGAGTGGACTATCTTGCTCGTTATAGGATCTTTGATTACAATGGCTCAGTGGCTGTGCTTCCCTTGGAGAGGCTGCCTTGACTGTATTTGTGAGACGCAGGCAGGCAGGCCTCACCTCAGAGGGTTCACTGTTGTTTGAAACCCTTCAATTTGTGCTCGCCCCATGCGATTCTCATTCTCCAATTTGAGGTCAAAACGCAACAGCCCGCCCTCGTCTCTCTCTCCCTCCCACTGGCAAGGGCAATATATTTCAAGGGGGCTAGAATACAAAAACAGGGATGTAATGCTGAGACTCTAGAAGGCGCTGGTCAGGCCGCATTGGAAGCATTGTGAGCAGTTTTGGGCACCATATCTGAGGAAGAATGTGCGGGCTCTGCAGAGGGTCCAGAGGAGGTTCACAAGAATGATGCCAGGAATAAGTGGGTTAACATATGATGAGTGTTTGACGGCACTGGAGCTAGACATTGAGGAATTTTATGGACATCTTCAACCCCTCATTACTAAGGTCCACGGTTCCCACCTGCTTTATAACATTAAAGAACTTTGAACATTCCATGATTTAGTATGGTTTAGTTTAGAGATAAAGCATGGAAACAGGCCTGTCGGCCCATCAAGTCCATGTTGTGTAGCAATCATCCGTACACTAGTCTATCCTACATGAGTATGTCCATGAATACTTCTACATGTGTGCGGTCGAGAGCATGTAGATTGGTTGCATCACGGGTGTAGATGAGATATGCATGTGCCTTTAACATAGTGACCTCATACCTACTAACCACTCCCCATATCACAAGTATATCTACAACCTCCCCACCCACAAAAGGACACGTCCTGGCTTTGGTTACCCAACCATCAGAAGGCATTTGACATTCTTAAGTCTAAGCTGATCAGCACCCCCACGCTCAAGTTCTTTGACCTGCAGCGTCCCATTGTCCTCACCTGCGACGCCTCTCAATTCGGACTCGGTGCCGCCTGCCTCCAGGTCCATGACGGCCTGCAGCTACCTGTCTCCTTCGCGTCCCGCACCATGACCGCCACCGAACAGCACTACGCGCAGATTGAGAAGGAGCTCCTGGCCGTGGTGTTTGCCTGCTCCAAATTCCGGGACTACATCGTGGGCAACACTTTCACCGTTGAAACTGACCATCAGCCACTTGTCACCATCCTCAACAAATCGATCCATGTGGCCTCATCACGCCTGCAGCGCATGATGCTGCAGCTCCAGCGCTTCACGTTCACGGTGGTTTGTCGTAAGGGCAAGGACATGTTCGAAGCCGACACGTTGTCTCGCGCCCCGCTGACGTCCACCGCTCGCCACCAATACGAAATGTCTGAGTTATTGGTGCTACGATTGAACATCGTCCCCTCGCAGCAGATGAAGTCCCTGGTTGAACACACTACCAATGACCCTGCCCTGCAACAGCTGTCTGCCGTCATCCGGCAGGGCTGGCCTGACCGTCGTTCGGCACTGCCGGCTGGTGCCGTGCCCTACTTCCTGATTCGGGACGAGCTCGTACTGCACGACGGCGTGGTGGTGAAGGGTCACAAAGTGGTCGTGCCCGCGGCGCTGCACGAGCAATATTTTCAAGTCGCACACCGCGGTCACCCTGGGGCCGAAGCCACCGTGTCTCTAGCCAGGAGCCGGTTCTATTGGCCGGATATGGCCAAATACATCCGGGAGAGGGTCTCCTCGTGTTCCACCTGCAACAGCCGCGCCCCCCCACCAGCACCGTCAGCCGCTTCTACAGCAGCCCGCGCCCGAACTGCCCTGGATGGCGCTTGCCGCTGACATTTTCGAGTGGCGGGGCAAACATTTCCTGGTTCTCGTTGACTCCTACTCCAGCTGGTTTGTGGTCGACCGGCTGCATTCCGTGACCTCTTCGGCCGTCATCGACAGGTTGTACCCTCATTTTGGCACTTTTGGCCCCCCGGCAAGCCTGCAGTCGGACAATGGCAGCCAGTTCACGAGCTCCGAGTTTAAAGCGTTCGCTTCCAGATGGAACTTCCGCCATTTCACCAGCAGCCCGGAGTACCCGCAAAGCAACGGTTTGGCCGAGCGCGCAGTCCGCAGTGCTAAGCACCTGTTGGAACAGTGTGGCGGCATTAACTCCGACTTCCATCTGGCCCTCCTCAACCTTCGGAACATTTCCCGCGACTCTGCCATGGGTTCACCTGCTCAGCGGCTCATGTCTCGCGCTACCAGACTCCCGCTCCCTGTGGCCCAGCGCTCCCTCATACCCTCCATCCTCCCACCTGCGGCGGTTCAGAAACGCATTGCCTTCAGGCACGACGTCCAAAAGCGTTCCCATGACAGGTCCTGCCACCCGCTGCCGCGCCTCTTCCCCGGTCAAGTTGTCTGTATGCAGACCGCTCCCGGTCACTCCAAGCTCGCTACTGTCGTCGGCTCTGCGGGGTCGCCCAGGTCCTCTTTCGTCGACCACGCTGGGGCCATTTACCGACGG
The DNA here is from genome assembly GCA_038087875.1 of Malacoraja senta. Classification (NCBI taxonomy): domain Eukaryota; kingdom Metazoa; phylum Chordata; class Chondrichthyes; order Rajiformes; family Rajidae; genus Malacoraja; species Malacoraja senta. The sequence continues at coordinate 32,357 of JAXLNO010001970.1, read as the reverse complement.
TCCCGCCAGCACCTTCGGCTCGTCAACGAGCCGCGTCCTCCTGCCGCGGATCCCTTTGCTCCCCCACTGCCTGTTTCGCGTCAGGGCGTTGCTCTGCCCGTCCGTTCTGACATGCAACGTTCTGCTCCTCCTCCGCCCCTTCCGTTCCATCCCACTCCGACTAGTCCTCGCTCGCCTGCCCGCGCTCGTCCCGGTCCCGACCCCGCATCCCCTCCGGGTTCGGTGCCGCGGTCTCTTCCGTCTCCTCCCGTTTCTCCCTTTCAAGTTCGTCTTTCCCCGCCGGTGCCTCTTCCTCCTGCAGGAAGGGTGGATGGCGAGACGCGAACCCGGGCGGGACGTCTTGTCAAACCGCCTGACTGCTATGGCGATTTTGTTTAACTATCCTAGCGCATGAGCCGTGGTCGCCATGTCACCATTGTATTTGCCTGTCGTTTCGAAGAGGAAAGATGTAGATGAGATATGCATGTGCCTTTAACATAGTGACCTCATACCTACTAACCACTCCCCATATCACAAGTATATCTACAACCTCCCCACCCACAGATCGCTCTCTAGTTCCTGTGACAGACCACGTACAGCTAGTGCTATGTGTAATGCTCCAGTATGAATAAAGATAGTAAAGTAACGACGCCTCGTTATGAATCCTTTACAACGGGCTGGTTCAGCTTCTCAAACTCCTAGAAACAAAGGAGATTACAAGGAATGGTGGACACTGCCCAGTCCATCACACGTACTGACACTTCCACAATTGAAGGGATCTACAGGAGGCACTGCCTCAAAGGCATCATCACGAACCCCCACCACCTTGGCCCCATTGCACATTTACTTGCACCATCAGCAAGAAGGTACAGGAGTCTGAAAGCCTCGACGTCTAGTTTCAAGAACAGTTTCTTCCCAACAACCATCAGGCTCATGAACATTACAAAACAAACTAAACTATGAAGTGTATTTGTTGCAGACTTTGGGCTTTCCCCACTAATATTGAATGGGGTTTACAATTTGTTGGTGTTGATGACGTTCTATACGAGTACTGTGTTTACTGTCGTTGTGCTGTTGGTACACATGACACTTGGGTGGCTGAGTTCAGGTACGTGTCGGTCAGTGCTATATGGATGTTTGCTGACACATGCGGGAGTTGGAGGGGGGAGGGTGGGTGTCGGTGGCATTGTGAGGAGATGCTGTTCTACGATTGGTCTCGGCTGGATAGGTGGGAGAGTGCTTTAGTGGTGGTGATCATGAATGAGTTTGAATTGGCATTGTCACAGAGTCGGCTCTAAATTGGAGGACGGCGATATTACGACAGAGAGGTGAGGCGGCAAAAGTGGATGAAATCTGCCACTTGGGGTGAATGCAGGAAAAAGATTCAATGGTGCGCATTCAGGGAAGAGATTGTTCAAATATAGACACAGAAAATGCTGGAGTAACTCAGCGAGACAGGCAGCATCTCCGGAGAGAAGGAATGGGTGACGTTTCGGTTCGAGACCCTTCCTACTGCAATTATTCTTTCTCTTTCCATAGACTTCATTGAATGTAATTTGGGTTATTTTACAGATGGATGCAAGCAACAGGATATCTGAACAGAGGATGCAACCGGAACATGGATTTCTTCCCCTCCCCTTTCCTTTGATTAGCTTTCTGAATTCCAATCAATACCTGAAGAATTACCGCAGTCATGTGACATTCTACGTTAATGGTGATATCTACGGATATGAACGGTAGTTCATTTACAATGTACTTTCTGGTCATATCGCCAGCTGACATTACCCTGCTTCAGTGCCGGACTGGCGAGGACATTGGCGTCAATTCGCTGGTCGATCCACAAGTCCAAGGCTGCAAGCTAAACATGCAAGGATACACACATCCTTTTGAGAAGACAGGCAGGTGGGCAGAGAGAGTGGGGTGGCTCTGCTGGTAGAGAAATGGAATTCAATCCTTAACAAGGGATGACATAAGATCATAAGATGAGGAATCTTTGTGGGTAGAGTTAAGAAACTGCAAGGGTAAAAATACCCTGATGGGAGTTATATGCAGGCCTCCAAACAGGAACCAGGATGCAGGGTATAAGTTACATCAGGAGATATAATCGGCATGTAAGCAAGACAATGTGACTTCAATATGCATGTGGGGATTTCAATGCATGTAGATTGGGGAATCAGGTTGGTACTGGATCATTAGAATTATTGCAGAGGTGTGACATCCTACGTTAGCGCTGATGTCTACAGATGTGAACTGTAATTCACAAACAACTTACTTTCTGTTCAGATTGCCAGCCTGCATTATCCTGCTAGTTGTGACGTCATTGAGTGCTGGCAGTTGTGACATTGAACAATTGTGCTGAAGTATCTTTTTTAAGCTTTTTGTCATTAAAATCTTTGGGTCTAAATCCAAACAGCTCTTAGTAAAGGCACCACACATAATCCTCATAATCAACACTAAACACTGAAGGCAACCATTGATGGTGACATGAATCTTTGTTCACCAAAATCAAAGCATCATCAACTGTCACAAAACAAGATGGAGAAAAGCAAAAGATTGCAGTTGCTTCAAATCGTGCAAATACGAGCATTTGGAATATCCATTTCCTGACATGCAACTCACAACAGGCAATTGCCCAGGGCCCAGCATGTTCATCATTATAGGAGCAGAATCAGGCCATTCGGCCCATCAAATACCACTCCGCCATTCAATAATGGCTGAACTACCTTTCTCCCAACCCATTCTCCCCTCTACATAGAGTAACAGCGTAGCAGTGAACAAAGGAACAGAAGGGAAAGGACACAATGTGCTGGAGAAACTCAGTCTGAACTGAAGAAGGTTCCCAACCCAAAACAACACATCATGTGCTCCAGAGATGCTGCCTGGCCTGCTGGTTTACTCCAGCACTGTGTCCCCTTTAGTGTATTAACCAGCATCTACAGTTTCTTGTTTCTACAAAGGAACAGAAACAATTGATTCATGGTCAACTATAAAAGTCAGAGAACAGCACAAATTCAACGTTTCCAAAATTGGGTGAACTACTTGAAGCCCTGCGCAGACAGAAAGTCAACGGCTTTTTTCACACAAATACAGGGAACCACAGTCATGCCACTGAAAACAAGTAGTGTGGATAGTTATACTTCTTCAGATAGATAAACTGTCAAGCACACCAGTGTTGCTTTCAGCAATCCAATCCTTGTGATGAGATTGTTTTCACTCTTTTCAAAGAATTCATTCAAAGAAGTCCTACAGTTGCAGCTTACAGTTAAATACAAGCAAAACTTTGCAACGGAACACACCTGAACTGCACCAGACCACAGATTTTCCCCTCTTTTCATTGGATTAAATTTCAAAATTCTAATGAGCATCTTAAGAATGTTTAGACGCAGATCTCTGCAAAAGCAAGAGTCATCTGTGAGCAACTTGTAAACTGAACATGAGCCATCCTGTTTTTCCTGTCTTTCCCCTCCATCAGCCAGCTGCTGTCTCGTGTTGAATCCACAAAGGCTTGATTCATCCTTATGATTACTCTTGTACTTTGCACCACCACTTCCCGCCCATCGCCCCAACCCCCGGCCCAATGGTACAGTCAGGGACTGGCAATGGCAGAATTCTGCCCACCCTCCAGAGCAAGTCATCCCACCCCACGGACTTTTTCCCAATACACACCAACAGCACAGTGCCCACCCTCCTGTCTCCGGTCCCAAAACATGCGGGCAGAGGTTTAGTTGCCGGGGCAAAGCCCGATTAATAAAGCAATCACTCCCTAGGCCCAAGATAGACAAAAAAAGCTGGAGTAACTCAGCGGGTCAGACAACATCTCTGGAAACAGGATTGAGGTCGAGACCCTTCTTCAGACTGAGACGGGGGAAAGGGCTCCAATTTACAGTTAAATACAAGTTAAACGTTGCATCATTACTACATCTCTAGTGGACACCGGAACTGCTCCAAACCACAGATTTTACCCCATTCCTTTACCCACTTTGATAACATTTCCAAATTCTAATCAGTACCTGAAAAATGTTTAGACGCATGACTGAGCAGGCAAGAAGCATCTCAGAGCAACTTGTAAACTGTACACTGGCCATCCTGTTAAAAGATTATATTCACAAAACTTTCCTCACCTGGCCTTGTGATTCCCTTCCATCAGCCAGTTGGAAATTTTATAATTTTATAAAATTATAAAATTAGTAAAATTATAATTTTAGTCAGGGTAGGCAGTGCCTCCCTTACCTACCCTGACGGCACGTGCCTGGTTAGTGGTGATGTTTACAGAATACAAACTGTGGTTCACCTGCAATTTACTTTCTCTTCAGATTTCCCGCCAACATTGTCCCTATAGGTGTGTGTCATTCACAGTGCCAGGAATTGTCATTTTGAATAATTTGCTGAAGATTTTTTAATATTTTGTCAGACCTGGAATCGCAGTTGCATCTTTGGGTCCAAATCCTAGCGGCAACTCATCTTTTCCCTTTAAAATGTAGATTGTTGAAATTAATAATTAAACCATTCACTCCACCACCCTCCCAACGCACACACAAACCAAATATTTAACACTAATTTGTATTGGTCATAGATGGTTGCCTGAATCTTTGTTCAGCAAAAATCTATCCATCATTACTGCCAGTCTGAGCGGCGGACAGGTCTGCAAGTCAACAAGTGGCGCTGAAACAAAGCCGAAGAGACAGACATCAGGCAGAGCCGTGGTTGTCGGGGACTCCATCGTGAGAGGTACAGACAGGGGTTTCTGCAGCAACAGGCAGGATTCAAAGATGGTGTGTTGCCTCCCTGGTGCCAGGATCCAGGACGTCACGGACCAATTACAGGGCATCCTCAAGGGTGAAGGTGAACAGCCGGAAGTGGTAGTACATGTCGGCACAAATGGTGTCGGGAAGAAGAGGTAAGAGATTCTGCAGCGTGACTTTACAGAGCTTGGAAGAAGGCTAAAAAGCAGGACCTCCAGGGTTTGCTTCCAGTTCCTCGTGCTGGAGAGGGCAGGAACAGGGAGATAGGGGATCTGAAGGTGTGGCTGAGGAGCTGGTGCAGGGGGCAGGGATTTGGATTCTTAGCCCATTGGATCTGTTTTGGGGTAAGGGTGAACTGTACAAAAGGGACGGGTTGCACCTTAACTGGCGGGGGACCGGCATTGTGGCAGGCAGGTTTGCAACTGCTACATGGGGGCGTTTAAAGTAAATAGTGGGGGGGAGACAAATTGGAAATACAAGGATGGAGTTAAAGGGAAAGAGAGTATAGGAAAGGTTAAGAAAGACACCAGAATTAATGGGACAGAAAGCTCACAAAGGGATAGGAGAATATGGCCAAGTGAAATAGGGATCGATGTGAAAGATGAAAAGCATTCTGCCAACACACAGTTAAACCAAATATTTAACACTAATTTGTATTGGTCATTCATGGTGACCTGACTCTTTGTTCAACAAATCTAACCATCATTAACTGATTACAGATCAAGGTGGAGGAAAGCAAAGAATTGCAGTCTGGCAAACCCGAGCTTTTGGAATGGCTTCTTACTGACATGTGATTCATACTGTTGCTCCCAGGCAATTGCCCAATCCCCAGCCTCCGTCCTGCACCATCCCTCCAGCCACAGATGTTAGTTTCGTTCAGTTTAGTCAAGTCAAGTCAAGTCACATTTATTTATATCGCACATTTAAAAACCAACTCTTGTTGCCCAAAGTGCTTTACATTGGTATAAGAATAGTATAACAAACAAACTACATACATATAGCCCTCGCTCAGAGGGCGTCAAGAAAGGCTTGGGAGTACAGATGAGTTTTTAGTCTAGACTTAAAGGAGTCGATGGAGGGGGCAGTTCTGATGAGAAGAGGAATGCTGTTCCATAGTCTAGGAGCTGCAACCGCAAAGCGCGGTCGCCCCTGAGCTTATGCCTAGACCGCGGGATATTCAGTTACCCCAAGTCGGCCGATTTGCGGGACCTGGAGGTGGTGTGGAGCGTGAGCAGACTTTTAATGTAGGTGGGGGCAAGCCCATTGAGGCTCTGTAGACGTAAAGGAGGATCTTGAAATTTATTCGGAACCGCACAGGGAGCCAGTGGAGAGAGGCCAGGATCGGGGTGATGTGGTCCCTTTTTCGGGTGCCCGTCAGGAGTCTCGCTGCGGCATTTTGGACCAGTTGCAGGTGGGACAGGGAAGATTGGCTGATGCCAGTGTAAAGGGAGTTGCAGTAATCTAGGCGGGAGGAGATAAATGTGTGGATGATCTTTTCGAGGTCAACAAACTGGAGGAATTGTTTTATTTTAGCTATCGTCCGAAGCTGAAAGAAGCTAGCTTTTACCATGGCATTGACTTGTTTGTCAAACTTCAGTGCTGAGTCAAATATCACGCCAAGGTTTTTGACATGAGGTTTGAGTAGTGGGGTAAGGCGTTCAAGGCTGCCTGCTATCGTTTTGATTGAGTCCGAGGGGCCAAGAAGGATGACCTCAGACTTAGTCTCGTTTAGTTGGAGGAAGTTCTGGGCCATCCAACACTTTATATCCTCGAGGCAGTGGATAAGGTTAAACAGATTTGATTGGTTCTTGGGCTTCAGGGGGAGATAGAGTTGTGTATTCTCTGCGTAGCCATGAAAGGAAATGCCGTGCCTTTCAATGACTTGGCCTAAGGGGAGCATATCCAGGGAGAAGAGAATGGGGCCAAGGATGGAACCTTGTGGAACCCCACAGCAGAGACTAGCTGAGACTAGATTAGATATACAGCGTGGAAACAAGCCCTTCAGCCCACCGAGTCCGTGCTGACCAGCGATCTCGCACACTAACACTATTCTGCACACTAGGGACAATTTCCAATTTTACCAAAGCCAATTAATCTACAAACTTGTGTAAGAAGGAATTGCACATACTGGTTTAAACCAAAGATAGACATAAAAAGCTGGAGTAACTCAGCGGGACAGGCAGCATCTCCGGAGAGAAGGAATGGGTGACGTTTTGGGTCGAGACCCTTCTTCAGACTTGTACACACTTGTACGTCTTTGTAGTGTGTGAGGAAACCGGCGCACACAGAGAGAACCTACGCAGGTCATGGGGAGAACGCACAAACTCCGTATTCCGTAAGGACAGCACCCGTAGTCAGGATCAAACCTGGGTCTCCAGCGCTATGAGGCAGCAACTCTACCGCTGCACCACCTTCTATGTCTGTGTACACAAACAACATAACGAGAAACAGCTCAGCTGTGAGCAGAGGAACAGAGGCAATTGTTTCCTGGTCAACTGTAAAAGTCAGAGAAATCACAAAATGAAAGGTTTAAAAAATGAGTGAAGTGTCTGAGGCCCTGTGCAGACAGAAAGTCTACAGCTTGTATCTGACAAATGCATTCTCGAGTGCCACTCCCAGGGAAGCACAGCCACTGAACAATTGTAATCACACAAATAAATGTGTGAATGGGTGCACTCCACCTTCAACTTCAAAAGCTGCTGAGCACATCATTGTTGATTTTAGCGTTTCTTGTGAGCAGAGTTTTTTTCTCTCTTTTCAAACACTTTATTTTTGTCAAACTTTTGAGTCTAGACTTCCAGATTGCATCTAAATGCAAGCTAAACTTTGCATTTCTACACCTCTAGTGGCCAAAGGAACTGCATCAGAACTGCATCTATCCCTCTCCTTTACGTCGATTAGCTTTCCAAATTCCAATCAGCAACAGAAGAATTGATGCAGACGTGTGACTCTCTCAGAATGCTGAAAAGGGCGAGAGGTTTCTCAGAGCAACTTGTAAACCTGCCATCCTGTTTACCCTGTTAAAAGACAACTTTCAGCCCATCCCTTTAAAATATCAATTTCTGAAATGAATAAAAGCAAACTATTTGAGTCCACCACCACATCAACACACACAGAAACATAACATACAACACTAATTTGTATCAACCATTGATGATGGCCTGACTCTGTTCACCAAAATCAAACCTGAATTATCTGATTACAAATCAAATAGTGGCAAAAGCAAACTGCAGCTTATGCCTATCCACATATTGCTGCTGATTTTGGCAGTAGTGTTGAGATAAGAAACAAACTGCAAAGGTCAAGGAGTCACTGAATCACTGCAATAGGCAACGTTGGATGGGTTGAGCTGGCCTTAATGTCAATCATTGTCACATTGACAAGTTGGATTAGAATTAGACCATTCGGCCCATCAAGTCCACTCCGCCATTCAATCATGGCTGATCTCTGCCTCCTAATCCCATTTCCCTATCTTCTCCCCATAACCCTCGACACCCGTTCTATTCAAGAATTTGTCTATCTCTGCCTTAAAAATATCCACTGACTTGGCCTCCACAGCCCTCTGTGGCAATGAGTTCCACAGATTAATTACCTCTGACTAAAGAAGTTCCTGCTCACCTCCTTTCTAAAAGAGCGCCCCTTAATTTTGAGGCAATGATGCCACAGCAAGCATCCTCTCGCAGTTTCAGTTGATGGAATATGTGCTGCAGAATGTTGTCAGATTAGCCGAACACTAGTGCTTGGTCTGCCAACATACTGGATCTTCCAGTTGCTCACCATTATAACTGCCCTTCACATTCCCATCATAAGCTTTCTGTCCTCAGCTTCCTCCATTGCCAGAGTGAGACCACACATAAACTGGAGAAGCAGCATTTCATCCACCACTTGGGTAGTTTACAACCTAATGATATGAAGATTGAAATCACTAACTTTTCTCCTAGTTTTCTCCCTCCCGATCACCATCAATCTGAAGAAAGGACTTGACTCAAAATATCACCTATCCATGTTCTCCAGAGATTCTGTCTGTCTGACCCATTGAGTTACCCTGGCACTTTGAGTCTTTTCCTGTAAACCAGCATCTGCAGCTGCTGGTATTTCCTATACAAGCATTTGGCTTAAAACTTTTTTAAAAATTGGCATCCATATAGAAGGTAGAAAGACAGGCAGCAGGACTTCCTGTTTAGAACGTCTCAGTAAACCTTACCCCAGCACAAATGTTACAAAAAATTAGGCCCAAAAGTGGAACTGAGCATCACGGAATAAGCCAGTTCGGTATTCCGAAAAACACAAGGAACCAGGAGATTTGGCAAAGGTCATTCGAGAATTAAAAAAACCCGAACGGGGTACGTGGTAGCGGGGAGAGCGGGTGTAACAGCGAGAGAGAGAGAGAGGGGGCAGATGCAAGTGGGAGACAGGGAGAGACAGTGAGAGGTGGGGGAAAGAGGTTTCAGTTAGACAAACAACCACTGGTAAAGTTGCTTCTAGAAGAGTGGAGAAAATGTCCCCAATCGACAGAATGCAACTTCAGAAACCCCTCGTCTCCACCGCGCTGGAGATTTCCGCTGGTGCAAGGTACAAATGACCTAAAGTTTGCATTGAGTGAACTGAGTGTTCTTACCGTCCTCGTCGTACATCGGCGATTTGTGAGAGTGGTTGTATCCCGGGATCCAGGGATGGAGGAGTCAGCGGCCGACAGACAGGTGAGCGGGGCCACGGTAGCTGGTGCCTCTCCCTCCGCTCACTCGCCGCTGGAAGAAGTGATACCTCTACACCCCGGGTCGAGCGCTGCCTCCTCCATCCCGCTGCTCAGCGGCAGCTGACTAGGATCCCACAGCATGACCGATGCCTCACATCAGCTCCTGATCCCCCGCCCACCTGTCTGTCTGTCCGGATAATGTGACCGACGTTGGTTGAGCTGAAGCTGGGATCCAACCACTCTCACAAAACGCCCATGACCTGTACTGTTGCCACGCAACGCCAACTGCAGTACATGCGGTGAATTGCAGGTAAGCACTCAACATGGCTTCCAGTGTGGCGAGCCCGTCCTGTGCCCCCGCATCCGTTCAATTGTCGCAGTATGCCTCAAATCTCGCAGCTGAGTACGAATAATATGTCCAAAAAGTCTCCTTGAATGGTATTGATCATTATTTAGTGCCTGAAGCTGAGAGATCCCATGACATTTCCCAACTGCCAGAACTTAATTCCATGGACATCATGGCCTACCTCATCTCAACGCCCCATCCATACACAGCAAAGAATTTTCAGGCCAACAAGTCATCTGAGGCTTACAATCAGTTTGCTAATGGTTGGTTACACGACACTAGTGTATACATCGCAAATAATTCTCCAGACTTACGAGTGGTGTGTGGAAAAGTAAGTTTTCTATCGTTATGCTATTACTTACTTATGTTATTTATGCTATTACTTATTGGAAGCTATTTTAACTCTTTTTCTTTTCAATTATCCTCGCACCTTCTGCACTCACAAGCTGTCGGCGTGAATTCTAAGCCATTGATGCCGTGGGTTATTATAATAATAATAATCATTTTATTTACTGGCGCCTTTCTAAAACCCAAGGACACCTTACAATGCATAGAATCACAACAAAACAGAAAACACATAAATTAAATAAGATAACACCACAGTACACAAATCAAGGACAGAATTCAATTTCAAAAGCACCAAAAGAAAATAAGAAACACAATTTGAGGAGAGAGCAGCGGCGACCATTTCGCGCCAGCGTCCACTCACCCCTCCGACCGCCATCTTGTACACGGACTGACAGGCACAGGCACAGGCACAGCACACAAAATCATCCCCCCACAATGACCACCACTGTGGGGGAAGGCACAATGTCCAGTCCCCAACCCAGTTCTCCCCAGTCAGGCCCATCGAGGCCACCACAGTTGCCTCTACGGAGGCCCGATGTTCCTGGCCGTCGGGAGAGTCCTCGCAGCGGCTGGAACGGCCGGTTTCCCGACGGAGTCGATGGCACCTGAAGCCGACAGGGCCGCGCCAATTTGGAGCCACGAGGCTCCCGATGTTGGAGTCGGCGCAGCCGCCCGCAGCTGGTCGCCCCGCAGTCCCGCAGCCTGGAGGTGTTGGTGTCAGCGGTCCAGCTCACCGGAGCTCCAGCGCGTCGATCCAGCGCGGCGGCCCAGGCAAGGCATCGCCCGCTACGCTCCCCGATAGCGCTCCAGCGCTGTGCCGCCACCGAACCTGAAGGTGCTGGGCGGTCCCTGCCAGGAAACGGCGCTCGATGCCCGCTGGTAGGCCACGAGGACGGGTCGACGAGGCAGCCTGGAGAAAAAGCTGCCTCACCGACCAGGTAGGTACCTAGGAATAGTTTCCCCCTTACCCCCCCACATTAAAAGTCAAAATTCCCCAAACAAACAGAGAAATAAAAAACACTAAAACTAAAGAAAAGGTGAATTTGACGGACGGCTGCTGTTTAGCAGCCGTTCCTCCAAGATGGCGGCTCCCACTATTGGGACAAATGGGACAAATGGCCAGATATACAGTGCCCACTGTGATTGCAAGGCAGGGCTTGGAGTAGTTTGTACCCATGTAGTGACGGTTCTCTTTGGTATTGACACTGGAGTACGGATTAGTGAGAAGACAACAGTCACCCAGGTCAAAGCATATTGGATGGAGCCAACGAGAAAGCAGGTTAATGCTGCGCCTGTCAGCAAAGTTAACTTCTCTTCAGCAGCACAGACGAAAAGATGGCTTGATGCTACCATAGATGGGACTGAGCCGGAACAGCAACAAGCCAGAGATGAAGCTCCATCAGTGTCATCCGCTTCTTGTCGAGCATCGGAGTTGCTGCAGGACAAAGTACTGAGTGGACTTTTGTTAGGCCTGTCCCTGACAGGCACGTGCCATCAGGATAGGCAAGGTAGGCATTGCCTACCCTGACTAAAATTATAAAATGGTCATTATTAAATATAAATAGTAAAGGCACGGGAGAATTATGCCTACCTATGAGATCGATCTCTTCGGTAGGTATAATTCTCCCATGCCTTTCATCCGCAGTACATGTAATACGTGAAAGTATGTGCAGCTCACGTGCCGTCGACGCTGCTTCAAACCTTCAATGACAAGGGGAGCTGAATCTAGCTGAAATTCTGCCTTTACACAGTGGTCTGCGCATGCGCAGCGCAAGTTTCTTGGCGGGTTTTTCAAACATGGATCGTCCTTATCTTAAGAGTATCTTATGAAACAAAGAGAGAAGAACGTAGTTAGTGTACAAATAATGTGGTAAGTAGATTTCTTTGAGCTTTATGATTTTAAATACCGTATTTCCAGCAATGAAGACGCTATTGTTTACCCAAAAATGAGGCACGACAATTTACCTGCAGGCCGAAGGTTAGGTTTGTTAGCCAAGAAAGATAGACTTGGCTGTTCCTCAGTACAGCAACATCAAGAACGATGTTGCTGTACTGAGGGATAGCCAAGTCTATCCCTCATTGCTGGCAGCTGATGGGAAGCGGCTGTAAAGTGGGAAGTGGTCGTAAAAGGACAGCGCCGCTGGGGGGTTCCAATACAGAAAGGGGCTGCTCCTTGCCTTCTGGCTGCACTTCACACCCACCATCCTCATCTTTGGACAAACTGTGCGTGAGGCCGAAGATGTCCTAGTTGGGTTGTTCATAGGCCTGGTCAAGCTGGCCATCCACAAGGCCCAGCACCAGGCAGAAGAGGGCTCTACCCGAGCCTGCTAGCTGCCCCTTTTCCGGCATCACGTCCATGCCCGGTTAGTTTTAGAAAGGGACTACACGTTGTCCACGGGCTCCCTGGGGGATTTCCGGGACCACTGAGCACCACGGGACGAGGAAAGCACCCTCAATAAGGATGGTGATAGTTGTATAGTAGTATATTCAGTATATTTGTTTGACCTGTATTATGGTGGTGGGTTTTGATTTGATTTATTTTGTACTGTACATATTATTGTAAATAATTAAATTATTTTTGGTTAAAAAAACTGTTCTGTTGAATCACCGGTGGTGCTGAGTCAGCGTACAAAAGAGAGAGAGAATATCCTGTTGAGTGTTGTCAGCATTAATTTGAACATTAAAAACGATTTTAATTTAGTTGCTACAAATCTGAAACCTTTCACACACAAACACAATAGACTTCCTTGTGCAGAGTTTAGTTTAGTTTAGAGATACAGCACAGAAACAGGCCCTTCGCCCCACAAGCCAGCAATCCCTGAACATCAACACACTAGGTACAATTTTTACATTTATACCAAGCCAGCTAACCTACAAACATGTACATCTTTGGAGTGTGGGAGGAAACCGAAGATCTAGGAGAAAACCCACGCAGGTCATGGGGAAAAGGTACAAACTCCGTATGGACAAGCATCCGTAGTCAGGATCGAACCCAGGTCTCTGGCGCGGTAAGGCAGTAGCTCTACCGCTACACCCACGTGCCACCTTTATTTAACAGTCCACAAAATGCAAGTTACTGTCAAATTATTATCAAGGGAGCAAATGTGGTATGTGCCTCCTAAAATGTGGTGTCACTCTCCTAGGAATCTGAGGGGTAACTTTATCACACAAAGGGTGATGGGTGTATGCAACGAGCTGCCAGAAGAGGTAGTTGAGACTGGGACTATCCAAACATTTAAGAAACAGTTAGACAGGTACATGGATAGGACTGATGTGGAGGGATATGGACCAAACACAGGCAGGTGGGACTAATGTAGCTGGACATGTTGGCTGGTGTGAGCAAGTTGGGCAGAAGGGCCTGTTTCCACACTGTATCACTCTATAATCTTTAGACAATTAAATAGTTCATGTCCAGCATTCAGCTGAATCTGGACGACATTCAGCGTAGACTAAACAGTGGCAAGTAACATTCATACACAGAAGAATCAAAGATCAGCTCCAAAAATGGAGAATAGAACCGCATACAGATGATGTTCATTCGCATTAGCATTGCCAAGTCACACCAACATTCTGAGGTCGTCACTGGCCAGAACTCAACTAGATCAAACACAATTACTGTGGCTACAAGAGCTGGTCATGGATTGTAGTAACCCATCTACTCATGTCCCAAAGTTTTCAACCAGATGCAAGGCTTGATAGGATTCTATCCATTTGCATCAATTAATGCATCTCCAACAGCATTCCCATAGTTGAGATCATTATTCAAAGCAGCCCACCTGTTTTGCATTCCACTGAAACAAGATAGATATTCTTTCCCCACACCTCCATTGTGCTAGGACTAGCTTTTATAACTCACTTGCCGGTCAAGAAGTCAACAGGACATTATCACATGTACTACGAGGCAGGTGCTCTCTCTTTCGTGGGACGATGCCTTTCGAAGTTCACTCTAGTAATAATAATAATAACTTTATTTATAAAGCACTTTATACAACTGCAGTTGCCACAAAGTGCTGTACATGAGAACTCATGGACAAGAAGTTATTACAAACCATTATAAACAGTAAAACGAAGGACTATAAAACAGTGACAATTAAAAGACATTAAAAGCACTTAAAACAGGAGCAATGTCTCAGCCAGTGTCGAAAGCCAGAGAATAAAAGTGAGTTTTTAAGGTGGATTTGAAGATGGACAGTGAGGGGGCCTGTCTGATGTACAACGGCAAGGTGTTCCAGAGTGCCGGAGCAGCAACAGAGAAGGCTCTATCCCCTCTGAGCTTCCGCTTAGTCCTCGGTACCTCCAGGAGCAGCTGATCAGCTGCCCTGAGGCACCGGGCAGGAGCGTATAGGTGGAGCAGCTCAGAGAGGTAAGGCGGGGCGAGCCCATTCAAAGATTTAAAAACAAATTAAATCATTTTAAAATGAACTCGAAAGTGCACTGGGAGCCAGTGAAGGGAGGCCAAAATTGGCGTAATGTGCTCCCTCTTTCGAGTTCCGGTTAAAAGGCGAGCGGCAGCATTTTGGACCAGCTGGAGATGAGCCAATGAAGCTCGTGCGACTCCAGGGTAGAGTGCGTTACAGTAATCCAGCCTAGATGTAATAAAGGCATGGATTACTGTTTCAAAATGCTGCCGCTCGAGAATGGGCTTCACCTTTGCCAGCTTCCTTAGGTGAAAGAAGCTGGACTTAAGCACCGCGCCTATTTGTTTATCTAGTTTAAAATCACCGTCCATCCTAAAACCCAGGTTTAAAACTGTTGGCTTTACGGACAATGCCAGTGGACCCAAGTCAACAATGGGAGGTTCACGGCAGCCATTGGGGTCAAACAAAATCACCTCTGTCTTTTTTTCATTAAGTCCCAGAAAGTTTAAGGCCATCCAGGACTTAATGTCCTCAAGACAAGACAGAAGTGATTTTAGAGAATAGTCGTCTTCCTTCCTGAGTGGCATATATAACTGGCTATCATCTGCGTAAAAGTGAAAGGAGATGCCATGCCTTCTTAACATTGAGCCCAGAGGAAGTAGGTATAGAGAGAAGAGCAAGGGCCCTAAAATTGAGCCCTGTGGAACCCCATTTGCCAAGGGAGCGGAGGAGGTTTCAAAGCCAGCAAGGCTTACACGCATGGTTCTGTCTGCCAGATAGGACCTGAACCATCTCAGGGCACTGCCACAGATGCCCACTTGGTGCTGTAATCGGGAAATTAAAATTCCATGGCCCACTGTATCAAAGGCGGCAGATAGGTCCAGCAAGACAAGAACCACATGGTTACCAGAGTCGTTCGCCAGGAGGATGTCGTTAAAAACCCTTAGCAGAGCTGACTCTGTGCTATGCATAGCTTTGAATCCAGACTGGAAAACCTCCCGAATATTGCGCTCGTCCAGGAAGAGTTTCAGCTGGGCATAAACTACTTTCTCCATGATTTTCGAGATAAATGGCAGCTTGGAGATCGGCCTAAAATTGGCCAGAACAGTTTGGTCCAGGCCAGGTTTCTTAAGTAGTGATTGCACAAGTATGTAGGTAAAGTGTGGCACCCAGGGAAGACTTTATTCTTAAATGCAAATAGCATGGAGAAATGATTTGTAAGAACCAATAAACAATTGTGAAAATACCACAGCTGAGAAAGGTGGGTATAGGATCAGGAACATTCAGGAGTTAATATACAAAACCAAAGGTGTATAAAAATGATGATCACTTGTGGTTGAGTTGTTGTTCCGATTGGGAGGATTAATTAAGACTGTAACATGAATTAACTAATTTCTCCAACAACAATTCAATCACAATTGTCATAAGCATTTTACCAGATATGATGCTGAGTAATTTGAACTAATCCATCTAGTGTTGGATGCACTTGCAGTTACTTTGGGAGATGCAAGATCAGTCTTCCTGAGAGTGAATCTGCAGAAAGCACAGGTCTGGATGGTGTTCCTGGCCAGAATGTGGGAGTATCAAATACAATGGAAGCAAAGGATCATTGGGATTATTTCTACTGCAAAAACTGAAGCCAGAGGAAGAAGAGCCATCTTACTGGAAGTAAGAGTCTGCTTTTTAACAAGAAAAAGGTTTTAAAAACCGGTGGGAAGAGTTGCAGTTTTTCAGAATTGCTGATTGTGGAGGCAGAACAAAAGTGTGAAGCAGGTGTCCGACAGGCTTGTCCGGGGGGGGGGGGGGGAGGGGGAGAAAACAAAGCCTGGCAAGTGATCTAAAAGCATTTATTTCAAGAGAATTAGAATATAAAAACAGGGATGTAATGCTGTGGCTTTAGAAGGCACAGCATTACATCCTCATTGAAACTTACAGAATAATGATAGGCCTGGACAGGGTGGATGTGGAGAGGATGTTTCCACTAGTGGGAGCGTATCGGACCACAGGGTCGAGACCCTTCTTCAGAAGGAGAAAGAAATGCATTCAATTTCCATTAGCCCTCCAGCTATTCATATTTCGGAGAACCAAAACTTGCAGTCTGATAGCAGTAAATTTGATGCAGTATTTTTTCCAGTGTTATTATTGCGCCCATTGGCTCAAATAGGGAATCTGTGGCCGAATAATGGTGCTCGCAAGCGTTGCCTGCAGCCGGTCGACATCGCAGAACTGCAGCCAACACTGTGGGATCCCGTCCCACGCACTGCACTGACGCAAGCCACTGTGATTTTTTAATATGCAAGCGAGCTACGGTGACGTTTTTGTTTGTTTCAAATGCAGAAGCGAACGGAGATAGTTAGAAATAAAATAAATAAACGGTTAGGTGTAGGAAGGAACTGCAGATGCTGATTTATACAGAAGATAGGCACAAAAAGCTGGAGTAACTCAGCAGGTCAGGCAGCATCTCTGGAACATGGAACTACAGATGCTGGTTTATACCAAAGATAGACACAATAAGCTGGAGAACTCAGCCAGTCAGGCAGCATTTCTGGAGAAAAGCAATAAGTGACGTTTCGGATCGAGACCCTTTTTCAGACTGAGAGTCAGGGGAAAGGGAAATTATCTATAGATGGTGATAGAGAAATATAGAACAAATGAATGAAAGTTATACAACAAAGTAACGATGATCAAGGAAAGGTGGAGCCTGCAATGGTCCATGGTTTGAGAGAAGGAATGTGTGACCTTTCTGGTCGAGATCCTTCTTCTCCAGAGATGCTATATGTCCCACTGAGATACTCCAGTATTTTGTGTCTATCTTCAGTGTAAACCAGCATCTGCAGTTCCTTCCTACATACATGGTCCATTGTTGGCAGCGAAGATAGACACAAAATGCTGGAGTAACTCAGCGGGACAGGCAGCATCTCTGAAGAGAAGGAATTGGTCCTCCATCCTATTCTCCGACTAGTTTTACTGTCCTCCTGATTAATTTTAATGTTTGCATACCTCGTTGTCACCTTCCCCTCAGCCAACAATGAACACAAAACGCTGGAGTTACTCAGCGAGACAGGCAGCATCTTTGGAGGGTCTGAAGAAAGGTCTCGAACTGAAACATCATTCATTCCTCTCCTATCTATCTAGGGTGAGGGTGGTGTGCAGGAAGGAACTGCGGATGCTGCTTTAAACCGAAGATAGACACCAAATGCTGGAAAACTCAGCAGGACAGGCAGTATCTCCGGAGGGAAGGAATGGGTGACGTTTCGGGTCGAGATTCTTCTTCAGACTGAGAGTCAGGGGAAAGGGAGACAGAGATATGGAATGTTAAGATGTGAGAACACAGATCAAAGGGGACTATGGTCAAGGAAGGTTCATTGTTAGTGGAGGGGAAGCTGACAACGAGGCAAACAATCAGTAAAATGTTTTAATCAGTGAAACGAATCGGAGAACTAGGAGGGGTGGGGCGGAGCGAGGGGGGAAACAATGCTTACTTGAAGTTAAATAAATCAATATTCATACCGCTGAATAGATACAAAAAGCTGGAGTAACTCAGCGGGTTCGGCAGCATCTCTGGAGAAAAGGAATAGTGGACATTTCGGGTCAAGATCCTTCTTCATTCATACCACTGGGCTGTAAGCTGCCCAAGCGAAATATGATCAGCTGTTCCACCAATTTACCTTGGGCTTCACTCTGGCAGTGGAGAGTGGACAGAGAGAGAGGGGATGCAAGGGTTACTTGAAGGTAGATAAATCAATGTTCATACTTTAGTTTAGTATTTAGTTTAGAGATACAGCACGGAAACAGTCCCTTCGGCCCACCGAGTCCGCGCCGACCAGTGATCTCAACCAACACATACCGCTGGGTTGTAGGTTGCCCTAGCGAAATATGACGTGCTGTTTCTCCAATATACGTTGGGGCCTCATTCACTCTGACAGTGGAGGGTGGACGGCGAGATAGGGGATGCAAGGGTGAAGTCTGAAGAAGGATCTCGACCCGAAACGTCACCTATTCCTTCCCTCCAGAGATGCTGCCTGTCCTGCTGAGTTACTCCAACATTGTGTGTCTATGCTCGATGCGAGGGCTGCTAACGTGCAGTGAAGGGGGGAAGGCGCGCCACATGGGCGCGGGGAGGTTTGTAGGCCGGCGCTCGCCGTAGGCCGCGGTTGCCGGGGCAACGGCTGTAGTGCGGGGTGACAGAGGGTCGGAGTGAATGACAGGCCCCACACAGCAGTGGCGGCGGCTCCACCTCCTCCTCCACCCGCACCCCGCCCATCCTCATAGCAGCCTCTGCGTGCCACTCCGCCAACGGCGATAACCGCTTTCAAAACAACCCCTCCCGCAGGCCGAGGCCGGGGGGAGGGAGGGAGAGAGGAAGGGGGAGGCCCCCTTCCGCCGTCTGAAGCACCTGCACCTTCCTGTTGACTGGCGGAGACGGTGGCGAGGAGACCCCAACTGCCTCCCCCTTTGGCTGCGGAACTTGGCGGTGGACAGGGACGGCCAAGGCAGCGGGGCGATGATGCCGGAGTTGTCCGAGGAGCGCTGACCTTCCTTCCTCCCCACTTCCTCTGCCCCTTCCCCACTCTCTCTTCTACGCCCCCCTCCACCCCCCTTATCCTGGGACCCCTTCTCGCCATCCCGCACTGATCCCCATTCGCGCCTCTATTCAGTCCTCCCCATCTACCCCCCCCCCATCTATTAATCCTCCACTGATCTCCCTATCCACCTCACAGATCCTCCTGCCACCCCACATCCATCGTACACTGGTCCCGCAATTCATCCTGTACTGACCCCCCTTCCCATCCATCCTGCACTGCACTGCCCATTCATCCTGTACTAATTGCCCAATCATCCTGCACTGATCTCCCGATCCATCCTGTACTGACCCCCCTCCATTTATCCTGCACCGACCCCCCCAGCCATCCTGTCGTGATCTACCCATTCATCCTGTATGAATTCCCCCATTCATCCTGCACCGACCCCCGCCCATTCATCCTGTAATGACCCCCCCCTCCATACTGTAGTGATCCCCCCCCCATTCATCCTGCAGATCCCCCGATCCACACTGTACTGGTCCCCCCCCCATTCATCCTGTATTGATCCGCCCATTCATCCTGCACTAATCCCCCCCCCCCCAATTCATCCTGCACTGATCCACCCAATCATCCTGTACTGATCTGCCCTTTCATCCTGTTGTGGCCCCCATTCATCCTGCACAGACCCCCCCGATCCACACTGTACTGACCCCCCCCCCACCATTCATCCTGTACTGATCCTCCCCATCCATCCCGTACTGATCCAGTGTGGTCCAGTTGCAACGTACTGGCTTCCTGACCCTACTGCATGGGAAATGTCTTCAGAGCGAACATTGACTATGTTTGATAACGGAATGTAATCAAATGTGTTTTAATTCCCAATGTTATTATTTGTTTTAATCCATAAAGATGGATTAATTAAATTGTGAACACGTGAAACATTAAAACCGCAGTGTTCAATTGTCACTGCTACTGTTGACACGTTATTACAGAATTCATTTTAATGGCAAATCAATGCTCCTAATATGGAGTATCAGTACTGTAGTTATTTAATGAGCGACATTCACAACTATACGTTCGATTTGTCCAGGTTTTACTTCTATGGTCGGTCATATACATCACAAATTTGGTCAGGAGATATTTCATTTGAAATTTTAACGTTAATTCTGAAGTGGGAATGATGGAAACAACGTTTATCAATATATATTTTTTTAAATCTGGTGCGTACAAACTTGGTATTTTCATTGCTGTTCACAACACATACATCTAATCTGAATGTCCGGTAATGTGGCTTTTTGACACCTTTAAACATATTGCCAAAAGAACAT
Organism: Malacoraja senta; assembly: GCA_038087875.1. NCBI lineage: Eukaryota > Metazoa > Chordata > Chondrichthyes > Rajiformes > Rajidae > Malacoraja > Malacoraja senta. The sequence goes on along the minus strand of JAXLNO010001970.1, from coordinate 12,037 downwards.
TTGCTGCAGTTATGTCATTAGGCCATCTCTTATAGACAATAGACAATAGGTGCAGGAGTAGGCCATTCGGCCCTTCGAGCCAGCACTGCCATTCAATTTGATCATCGCTGATCATCCCCAATCAGTGCCCCGTTCCTGCCTTCTCCCCATATCCTCTGACTACGCTATCATTAAGAGCCCTATCTAGCTCTCTCTTGAAAGTATCCAGAGAACCGGCCTCCACCGCCCTCTGAGGCAGAGAATTCCACAGACAGTTCTTGTCAGTTAGTGTAATGTTTAACATGTCAGATGGGTATCGTCGGTTTTAACAGCTATTATCATAAAATGCCTTTAGAGATTTCCTTGCAACCTGTATATTTTGTTGTGGATAAATTATGTGGGAAGCAAGAGAGTTTATATACCAATAACGACCCATGCTTTGGCCATGTCATGATAATTTTCGGTCCTTCACAGAAAACAATCTGTAGTGTGCATAGTTAAGCATATATGTTACCATGGTCCAGGATTTATTGACACAGGTTGATCATACGCTGAATGATCCAACCACATTTGTTTGGAAGTGGAAAGAAATAGAAATTGCATTCATTGCAACGTGTAAAAAGAGTTGAGATACTGTATTATAATTTTGCTGCATGTCATCGTGGTATATATCATGTCTTGATTGGTTAATATGTTTAGTTTGTGACTATATTTGAAATAATATGTGAATGCTTCATTGAGCATAATTCCGACTGGTAACTGCGGACTTCATCCGAGCACATTACCGCACGCGCCAAGCAAGCCGTCTTAAATGACCACCTAAACTGTCATTTGGCAACCTAAAAAGCTGCCTAAGTTGCCCGGTTGGCAACAGAGAAAAAAAGCCCTGATACAGTGCTGGCATAACTCAGCAGGTCAGGCTACATCACTGAAGGGAATGAATAGGTGATTTTTTGGTGGGGTTGTAAGAGGGAAGGCGAGAAAGCTGAAAAAGAAGTGGGAGGAGACAAAGCCTTGCAAGTTATAGGTGGATACAGGCGAGGAGGTTTTATTGGCGGTTGAGCTGATAAACAATGGAAAAAAAAGAGACAAGACGGTCAGATAACGAGAGAAAAGGAGTGAAATACAATGCAGAAGGAGGGAGATAATGGGCTTATATTCACTGGAATTTAGACTGGGCTTATCTATATTACTAAAAGTCTGATCTTGACCGCTTTTGGCTCGCTGTGCTGTGATTTCCAAGAGAACGCTGCCACCTACGGCCGTCATTTTGGCCACCTCGCTCAGATCCCCCTCCGCCTTCCGGGACCAGAGGATTTTTCCCATCGATGAGTAAATCAGAGAGATATTCATGTTTTTAAAACATTTGCCATTCTCTCTGCTGCCCCTGCTGGAGGGAGTGGGAGGGACTATAAAACCAGGAAGTGATGTGCCTCACTCAGTCTCTGCAAGATGGAGGAAGCCAGAGCGTCACGTCTCTCTGAATAACACTGAACACATGTCTACTCAACTGTGAGTGCCCTTAATGTGGTTTGAAAATGAAAATATGATTGGTTTGAAGTAAAAAGGCACTGCCTGCAAATGGTTCTTTGGGGGGTTTGGGTTGAAGTAAAAAGGCACTGCCTGCAAATGGTTGTTTGGGGGGTTTGGGTTGAAGTAAAAATGCACTGCCTGCAAATGGTTGTTTGGGGGGGGTTTGGGTTGAAGTGAAAAGGCACTGCCTGCAAATGGTTGTTTGTCTAAACTTGACAACTTCCTGTTTGCACTACATTGATTTTAGATCAAACGCTACCACTTACGGCTGTGATTTTTGGCCATCTTACTCAGTTCCCCTCAGCTCATCAGGTACAGAGGATTCTTCCCATCAATGAAAAACAAAAGTGTTATTAGTGTTTAAAAAATGTTGAGAATCTCTCTTCTGTTGATCACGCCATGAAGATCACACCTTTTCCGGTGGGAGGGGGAGGGATTATAAAACCCGGAAGTGTGGTTTTATAATCCCTCCCCCTCAGTCTCTGCATGATGGGGGAGGGAGAGGTCACGACTCTGTCTGAGCTGTGAATCAACTGAACACACTGAATGTCTACTGAACTGTGAGTGTGGTGTTTTGTGTGGTTTTATGGTGTTTTTTATGGTGGTTTCACCCTGCTTAAAATAGTATGAAACTGCATTGAATGTGGTGGCCTTGCACCCTGCATGAAATGGTATGAAACTGCATTTCAATGTGGTGTTGTTGCACCATGCATGAAATGGTATGAAACTGCATTTGAATTTGGTGGCCTTGCACCCTGCTTGAAGTGGTAGGAAACTGAACCTGAATTTGGTGGCCTTGCACCCTGCTTGAAGTGGTATGAAACTGCACTTGAATTTTGTGGTCTTGCACCCTGCTCGAAGAGGTAAGAAACTGGATTTGAATTTGATGGCCTTGCACTCTGCTTGAAATGGAATTTCAAGGAATAGCCGTGAGTCAACTGCCAGCCCACCAGCCGTGAGTGAGCTGCCAGCACATCAGGCGTGAGAGACTGAGCTGCAACCCCAAGAATCCATTTGGCCCACAATGTCCATACTAGCCCTCTGGAGACCAGTAGTCCCTGCAGCCAACAACACCCATACCAGCGCTCCAGGAAGCCCCCCCCCCAACTGACCACCAATATTGGAATTGGTGGAGAGGTGGAATATTGCGTCGGGGGACCAGCCCTGCCATGTAAACATGGGACCCAAAGGGGCCCATTTAGTCTAGTATTCACTGGAATTTTGAAGCATAAGATGGGATCTTATAGAAACATAACATGTTTAAGGAATTGGATAGGCTAGATGCTGGAAAAATGTTTCCCATGTTGGGGGAGAATAAGGGGTAGGCCATTTACGACTGAGATGAGGAAAACCCTTTTCACCCAGAGAGTTGTGAATCTGTGGAATTCTATGTCACACGTGGCAGTGTAGGGCAAATCACTGGATGTATTCAAGAGAGAGTTAGATATAGCACTTAAGGCTAATGGAATCAAGGGATATGGGGAGAAAGCAGGAACAAGGTTACGATTCTGGATGATCAGCCATGATAATATTGAATGGTGGTTCTGGCTGCAAGGGCTGAATGGCCTACTCATGCACCTATTTTCTATGTTTCTATATAGTTAGGATGGAGGGTTAAAGAAGAGGGGGATGGTGGGAGAAATGAGAGTGCATCTGGGGGGGAAGAAAAGAGAGAACAGGGGGGACACAAAAAAGATGCAGGCCTTGGCAAAACAAGGGAAAATGTTTGGTGAAATGGCCGCCTCATCTACACAACTCTTAACCTGCAAAAGATACATCAGAACCAGAGATGTTTCGAAGGCCTTCATTAAAGTGCCACACAAAATCAAACAAAGTGAAAGGACCCAAGTAAAAGGATTGATGCTACGCAGCATCTTGTTTACTGCTCAGGATGTTTCCAGGTATGGAATAATGGAGTGGAATTATGCTAAAATAGATCATCATTGCTTTATTGTTTATAAATGTCAGTGACGACACTGCTGTGTCAGGAACTTAGCATGAGTCGCTGCCCTCTCCACCACTACACTGGGAACTCCTGGCTCGCCACAGCAAAGAAGTGGTTAAAGTGACATATGGTTCAGTCTGGAATAAGCCATGGTTGTCTGTAAGGGTTGGTAGTGGGTGCAATGGAGAACCCTAGTATCTTGTTAAGTTCCTGTTGTTCCCAGCCAAATTAACTCATTGATCAAAAGATGATTAGTAATTCCCAAGTTTGGTACCACACCTGTTGATCATGTTTGTATTCTCTCCAATGCTTCCACGTAAAGTCATATGTCTTTCCACATATGAAGCAGAATCAAAACTCAGTAACTTTGAAATTTTAAGTCCGCCTCTACAGAAATAAATACTAATCTATGTTGACTTGAGGACTAACTTCTTGACAACCATGATTAGGAGTGTAAGATGCAGAGGCACTATGAGATATTTTTGATTGCAAACGTCTGGAATTGTTAAGTTTGTCTGGGTTTGGGGATATTAGCTACAGGGAAAGGTTAGTCAGAATTAAGATTGTTTTCTCTCGAATGTCAGAGGTGTCACCGAGACCTGATAGAAGTATATAAAATGAATGGCATAGATCAGATACAGTCAGAATCTTTTTAATCTGCAGAATGGAAAAATCAAATACTAGAGGGCATAGCTTTAAGGTGTGGGATGCAAAGTTCGAATGCGATGTTGAGGACAATCTTTATAGATCTATTTTTATTTAATTTTTAAACAGAGGGTGATGAGTGGCTAAAATGCGCTGCCAAGGTTGGGGATGAGATAGATACGATAGTGGCATTTAAGAGGCTTTTTGATAGGCACATGAATGTGCAAGGAATGTAGGGATATGGATTAAATACACAGGTAAGCAAGAGATGGTCTTGGCATCATGTTCAACACAGACATTGTGGCCCAAAGGGTCTGTTCTTGTGCTGTACTGTTCTATAAACATGCTTACAGCATGCAACAATCAGACTACAATAACATAGTTTTGCTGTTTAACGATATTCAGTTTCAACTTGATTAATAAAAGCTGGTTCTTCTCCGCGATCAATGGCAGTTGTTATTTAGACCAACGTCATTGAAAATCTCCCTGGAGAAGAATTTGGGCTTTGCCATTATTTTGCTGAGCTGGATGTCAGGTTAACAAATCACTCACTAAAATAATGCCCCAGAAAATGTGTGTAAAATTACATGATGTCACATTAATACAATTTTCAACTTTGCAACACTTGTTTTTCTGATGTGGCAAAATTCTAGGCTAGCTATCTAAGAATCTAAAGGGAAAAAATGAATTTGGACTTACAAATATACAAAATTCATGAAGTGGATTAAAAATCATGAAGTGGATTGAAGTGGAGCAAAAACAAACCGAACATATTTATAGAGGGACAAAACCAAAATTTCAAAAACGCAGTGTTGTGCTTAAAAAAAATATGGATACACTAGGAGAGTTGTAAAAATGATTAATTATTGGTAGAAAAATGTGAAATTTTACTTCAGGAAAAGACAAAAACATTGAGGGAAGGTTTTTGGTCAACAGATTAGACATAATATACTTTTCCACTTAGTGAGAGTAAACCAACTTTTACAAAGCTATCAATGAGATAACATGTAGGTAATTTAGAGGCAATTTCCTTACACTAGTGCTTTGCAACCTTTATTATGGAGAGGACAAGAATCACAAATTATTGCTAAATTAATCCATTTGTCTCCAAATTTATGAATATTAAAAGCTGGTTGTTGAAAATTTCTGTTAAAAGTGATCAAGAAATTGAACAATGACCAAAACAAGCAAAGACTTTCAGACAAACAAAGTCTGTAATCTCCATTAAATGAGCAACATTCCTTCATTATCATTGACATTACACCATCTGCTGTCTAATCTCTCCTATTGTTTGGGGAATGTCCATAATGTTTTCCTTTCATTTGAAATATGGTGGGGAGGTTAAACGATGAGGGGCAAAGTGAATGTGAAGTGATAGCTCCAGTGCAGTAACCAACACAACGGCACAGTATATTGTACTCCTGTAATACATTGAAATAAAAGCTAATTCCAATAATAAGCCTTCCCCGATTTTACCTTGGACATCAGGGCACAAGTGTCGAATTTCCTGCCAATGTTCTTTAAAGAGGCAATCTGTCCATACTTGACTGTGGAGAGAAAAGAATTTCTGGTATCATTAACAATAGCATTGTTATACTGCAACAAACACATTACTGGAGAAACTCAGTGGGTACTTCCAAGTACTGTGGAAGCAAGGGAATAATCTATGTCTCTTGTCGAGACCCTGCACCAGGACTGAGAGTGTAGAGGAGATAACCAGAGGAGAGGTGAAGATTTTACAAACAATGTGCGTCGAAGTAGAGCTGCAGCAGTTGAATTTCATTCGAGGACACTCTGGAATAAATCCAAAGCCTAGATATTTAGCGTCACTCAAAACTGCTGCCCAACTTAGTAGGCAGCGAAATTGAGAGTCCTGCGGCTGTTATGGAACTGTAATTATCACTTGGTGCTGCAGGAAGCATCAATTGCAAGACTAAACAACTGAAATGCAGTACATTGATTCGCTCCCTGCTTGTTAGGCGAGTGAGTAAAACAATTTAGGATGCTGAACTCGACAATTAGTTATTTATGAGTTTTTTTGCCAGTTCTATGGCATTCTTCTATATCCTTCGATTGGCACCTGGATATGCAGGGAATGGAGGTGTATGGATCACGTGCAGGCAGAGGAGATTAGTTTATCTTGGCATCATGTTCGGCACAGACATTGTGGGCCATGATGTTCTTTGTTCTATTCCTTTCTTTTAGTCAGTCAACTTTAGCTTAACAACAGCAACTTTGAGGTTGATTTGGCAACATTCAAATCAGTAACGTTGGCAAAAGTGTGTCGACCATCTGATTCGCTTCCAAAGACAACTTATGCAAATAAATTTTAAACCATGTATAACCAGATTTTTAATTATGCAATTTATATGGGATACATAATCACATGGCACCTCAGAACCTACCTATGCAACATAACCGCAGCAGGGCTCCTGGTAAATCCTCCTCTTCGATCAGGAGTTGTACAACTATAGGAGGGGCAGGGATCCGTAGCACAATTAGCCAATTGATATTACTGTACAGGCTACAGGAGGGTGAAAGAATCTGGAATGAGTACATATTTTAATTCAGCGATAGTAGGTATGTTAAAAACTTGACCTTCAATGGCGCTGCAATTCTGCCACTGGCCGTGTGCGCGATTTTGGCACCTTGAAGGGGGGGGGGCGGGCTTAAAATGCGGGTTTCTCCTACCTTGTCCTGAATTATATTTCGTTGGAGTACAAGCGTTTGCTGAAAAATCGTTCCTAGGGGCGTTTTGTGAATTTTTTGTTTTTATTAAATCGAAAATGTCAGCCTGGAGTCACTTTAAAATCAACTCCTAAACGAAAGTGGTATATTTCAATGTATAAAAGTGCTTCTTAAGAAGCCTGTAATTCACATTTTTCATGCGAAACGGTGATTTTATTCCCCGAACTAACGGCAGTATTTTCCATGCCAATACGGGGTTAAATTCACTGCAAATGAACGTTCCAAAAGATCGCGTTCCAGAAATCCTCACTCACAAGATGATTTAAATGCCCATTAATTTACAGGTATTAAACATTCAATTCCTTCCATTTGGCCTGTAAATTCATGACAATGAGATTTAAAAATTATGTTATATTGTGAATTCTTGTGTGAATGTTATTTGGACACTTAAAGGCCTGTCTCACGAGTCTGCGGTCATTGGCGGCGAAACGGGAAGAATCTGCCGCCATAGACCGCGCACTCGTGAGAACGTACAATTCCGGGGCCGTGCGGCGGTGTTCCCAACACCGCACGGTGCTAAAATAAAATTGACAATGTTGAAAACTATATACTCACCGCACAACCTCCACCAGTGATGCACGAGTGCGGCACGGCCGCCCGCACGGGCCGCCGCCAGTGTGGCTCGAGCGCCGTGCATCAAACCTCCATTGCCACAGCCTCCGCCAGTGAGGCACGTGCCTCCGCCAGTGAGGCACGTGTGCGGCACGGCTGCAGGCACAGCCACCGCTACAGCGCCGCGATCAGGATGGCCGCCGCCACAGCCGCCGCTAGTGAGTCACGTGCGGCGGGCCGACGTCATCGCAGTCGGCCCGCCCTTTTTTTTACTTACCGCAAGCACGTGGGACCCGCCGTGTTTGAATTACTCGGCCCCCGCGCAGCATCCGTGCGGCGCTCCGGTGGATAGGCTCGCCGCTCCCGCCGTTGCCGCGCGGTCCCCGCTACCGGCGACGCCGCGCTTCACCGCCGATGACCGCAAACAGGTAACACAGAGCCTTTAGGCTATTTAAAAATGTTAATCTATTCTTAAGAAATTGATAGATGTTTAGATCTAGTAATTGAATTTTGTAATTAGCTACAATTAGGTAACCAACTAATTATATGCTTTAATTTCATGTCTTCTAAGTAAGATTGTTTCATATTTGTTTCAGAATGCTTCAATCTATAATATCTGAAAATTTCTTTCAGTTCTCTTAATTTTAAGAAAGTTATGGGCTTTTAACTGTCCTCGGTCACAGCTTTTTGTGTTAAGTCAATGGAAAAGCATAGGGAACAAGATGCTAATTTCCGAGTATGAAAATGGCCATAACTTTTTTAATACTGAAGATATGAAAGTGAATTAGGTGTCAAATTAAACTTCTTTTACGCTTTATCTGATGGGATAAATTGCAGAATTTATTTTTAAAAATGTCAAAATGTTGTAACATTGCTAGTGATAGTGATTCAGCAGTGGAAGTCTCACCTGACTATTACCACCATCTTTTGTACACGGCAAAGAGATGTGTACACTTATCCTCCATGACTCGCGGAATTCTGCTCTTGAAGACTTTGGGGTGTGGGGGGAGAAGGAAGGAGCCAACGCCGTGCAGCCGGCGCCTGTAGTCAGGATCGAACCCGCATCTGTGGCAGCGCCCGGGAACTGGAGGCCAGGGGAGGGGAATAGGGAGGGAGGGGGAGGGAGGGAGGGAGGGCGCCCGGGGTGGGCGGGGCTACAGGGGGAGGGAGGGAGGGAGCCGCCCGGGGTGGGCGGGGCTACAGGGGGAGGGAGGGAGGGCGGGGTCTACAGGGGGAGGGAGGGAGGGAGCGCCCGGGGTGGGCGGGGCTACAGGGGGAGGCAGCGCCCGGGGCCTCAGGAGACGAGGCTTTTTCTCCGACGGCGCCGTTCCCAAAGGCAGGATCGTCCTTCACGACCGCAAATGTTATTTGTAAACAAGTTGGTTCTCGCCCGCTTCGAGCCCCGGACACAGACAGACGGACTCAGACACTTCCCCTCCCCTTCAACTCCACCTTCAACTCCACCTTCCCGCCCGCGCTCCGTCCTCGACCGTCGTCATGGCCGCATCGAGAAGATGGCGCCGCGTCGCGTCACGTGGTGGCCGCCAACGGTACTAGACGCTAAAGAAGGTTCTCGATGCTGAAGATCGTTTCTCCATTGTCCCCACAGCTGGTACCTGACCTGCTGATTCACTTCAACACTTTGTATTTGATCTAGATCAATGATCAATGTACTTTGCATGGACATGCACAGCTGGATCCATTCGGAAACTAGTCTCAAATCCCTGAGAGGTTTCCGTAGTTATTATTGGGCAACGTATATCTATTGATGAGTAACAAAGATCCAATGGACGAAGAGGTAAGATCATCAATAAGATTATTTTTCCCCCTAATTAAATAGTTAGAATTACACTTTCAGAACTAATCACTTTCAATAGTTATGCTAAATGCTTGAAATTAAAACAAAATTAGGGTGATGGGGAGTAGATGTAAATATGTACATTGAGCACATGGACAACGACTTTGGACTTTGAATAATGGCGCCAAAAACGGCAGTACCTGCCTGTGTAATATATGCAAAAACAATGTCACTGTGCAGTTGCATTTGTGACAAATAAAGCAACATTGAACCATTGTTCATACAACGTGCCAGTGAAGACAAATGGTCTGTTGTCTTGTTTACAAAATTACATTTATTCAGCTATTTGCAAAATGTATACATTGAACTACAACAAAACACTCAGCATTTTTCTCTATCCAGGTGAGGAGGGACTAATTGGCAGGTGATTGAGTTGGAGGTTATAAATACAGAAAAACCAAATAGTGCAAATAGCGCATAAAATGTAGAACCAGGGGTGGCATGAGCATGGATTTGGGGATAAAAATGGTTGACTTGGAATTGGGAAGGGTGGGAGATGAGTGGATGGTGGAGGGGAAAGGAACTGGGTGATGGGGGTGGGGGTTTCATTTTGTTAGTGGCATTCACTGCCAGAATTAAATGTAAAACCAGCAAAACTGTTTGTGATTTATGCACCTAACCTGTGGTCATCAGAGTAGATTAAAAAGAAACATGAATTTTGCCATTCACGCCACCTCCTCCAATCTTTCAGCCCTCTAGGTTTCCAGTACATCTTCATACTTTGGTCTCTTGCATAATTCTATTAGATATTTAACATGGAAATAGGCCTTTCGGCCCACCAAGACCATGCTGACCTTCGATCACCCATTCACACGTTAAATAACGCATCTCGACAAATTCTCACGCCCTCACGCTGATCACAAATTTCTCGCGCTCTGTCGTGAGAAATTCTGTGATCATCGAAAATTTCAAAACTCATAAACTGCATGGGCCGCGGGTGTTGGAGAGCCGGGGCTGAGGGAGGGATGGAAGCAGAGGTTGCGGCGGGGACAGGTGCGGGGAGCCGCGGCTAGCGAGGGTTTGCGGGGCTGGCGAGTTGCTCGCTGCAGCTCCGGTCATGGAGCAGCCCCAGTGCAAGAGTCCCGGGGCGTCGGTGGCGTTGCGCCGCTGCCGTGAGTCTCTGCCGAAGGGACAGAGACTCAAAGGGAGAGGGGAAGGAGACAGGGAGACAGTGGGGGGAGAGAGAGGAGGGAGAGGAGAGGTGGGAGAGAGGGGGAAGAGAGAGACGGGGTAAGAGGGAGGGGGAGTGAGTGGGGGGGAAATAGGGGGGAGGAAGAGAGGGGGAAGAAAGGAAGAGAGAGGGGAGCGAGAGGAGGAGGAGATAGGGGAGAGGGAGGGGGTAGGAAGAGAGGGGGGAAAGAGAAACGGGGAAAGGGAGAGGGGGGCAAAGAGAGAGAGGAGAAAGAGAGAGGGTAGAGAGAGCAAGGGTGGGAGGGAGAAATGGGGGAGAGATGGAGAGGGGGAGAGATAGAGGTGAGGGAGAGAGGGGGAGATACAGAAGGAGGGAGAAAGTGGGAGGGGAGAGAGAGAGAGGGGGAAAGAGGAGAGAGAGCGAGGGGGGAGAGAGAGTTAGGGGAAAGAGAGAGAGGGGAGGGTGGAGTGAGGGGGCAAGAGAGGGGGGAGAGTGAGGTGAGGGGAGAGAGGGGGAAGAGAGGGAGAGGAGAGAGAGAGGGTGGTCAATTTTTGCGCTGTAAATAATTATGGAAATCGGGATAAGTGTGAGAGACATTTAGCCTACTTCAGAATTCCAAAAGTGAGGAGAAATGCCGGTAGATAGAAGCGAGAGCTGAAGGGACAACAACAGCCAAAGTGCTTGTCGAACATTGCTTGTCGTTTGCTCACTGCATTTCATCAACTAAGGAATTATTTGTGTTTTTTCTTGATTCCTTTGGCATCTAAAAAGTTTCAGAAGTGATAAATCTGGCTGTAAAATTTTAAAATCGCCCATGGTTCTCAAGTGAGTTTTTACATACAAAAAGAAAACGCCTCTGAAGCAAAATTTACAACCAGATTTATCACTTCTGAAACTTTTTAGACACCAAAGGAATCAAGAAAAAAAACAAATAATGCCTTACTGTTGATGAAATGCAGTGAGCAAACGCAATAAATCCCAATATTTTCATTTCCGATATCTGCACGGCCAATGTTCGCCAAGCACTTTAGCTGCTGTTGTCCCTTCAGTTCTCGCTACTATTTACCTTCATTTCGCTTCACTTTTGGAATTCTGAAGTTGGGTACATGTCACTCACACTTACCCCGACTTCCACAATTTTTTACAGCGCAAAAATTCAACATTTTGGCGGCTTTTAACAGGTAGGAAAGTACGCGTTTCTTGCATTAATAACATATACCGGAAGTTACGTATGTCCTCCAGATGGATTGAGCGGCTCCGTGCGTCAAGCCCTATGACCCAGTGACCTTACGTGCAACCCCCCTATACAGAGCATTGGAAGACCCCCCTACCCCAAACCCAAGGACTTACCCCGCACATACACTGGTATTTTTTATCCCAATCCCGTGAATTTGTATCTTATCTAAATCAGGGATTCATCCCGACCCCTATCTCAATGTTGAACATTGCAAGATGCCCCTACCCCAAACCTGGGGAATTATCCCATCAACCCCACATGTGTGGTTATCATTCCAATGCAAGGAATTTCCATCCGATCTAAATCCCATCCCAGGGATTTCTCTCCGAATGCGGGGCCTTGCAAGATGCTCCCATTGCAAACATGGAGAATTACCACCCTACCTGCACAAGGGCAATCCCAGGAATT